>CM019163.1:17796531-18286531 GCA_009733165.1 Naja naja
TTGATTTTGCTGCCCATAACTGAGACTTCATGGTGGTCTCCCATTCAAATACAAGATTAACCAACTTGCCTACATAGGCAACCACACATCTAACCCTACAGGTTAGATCTGCACATGTACAATAATTTCTTGGTATCCAGATGTGCATTGCAAGTACAAAACTACTTTTAGCCAATTAAAACAGATGATTAAAGCTGATTAGGTGAGATCTAGGCAGGTCTATTTGTTACACTAATGAGCCACCCAAGCAAAAACTTTGGAGAAATTTCCTAGTTCTACTTGTTTCCTACAGCTGATCCAGTGGACTTTGGCAGATTGTAGGAAATCTGGTCTTTTTGTGAAGAGGAGCAAATAATCAAAAGAGGATTGGGAGTAGAACTACATGGACACAAACTATGGCCAGATATTATATTTTTCTCTTTCTCACCTCTGATTTCTACATCAGGAAAAGGAACTGGAAAATATTCTGTAGGTTATGAGAAGGCTTGCAATACAAAAATTCCTTCCTACAGAGGCACTCTCTTAAGAGGAAGAGGAAGGCGGAACAGCAATCTTTGGGTTACACATGATTTTGTGAAGATAAATGTTCTACCAAACCCTGTCGATGAAGGACAAAAAGCAAGAAGGGCTAACATAGTGGGCAATTTTAGCGTAACACCAAAAAACTTTTCCAAATGTTTTGAGGTAAGTCCAACTGTTGGGCCTCTCAAAACCAATGTCCCTCCACAAGCTGTGTTTTAACAATATAATAGGTAGAGGCCCTAACTCTATCTCACTTGATTTACCATTTGACCTACCTATCAACCTTTCATGAAAAGTTACACTTGCCAGATCTAAGACCGTAAGCAAAACATGATCTATTTCTCTATCCCCTCAAGGGACTCAGTATTTTCCTCTCTAAACTGTCAGGTCTCTGTTTTCTCTCCACCATGGTGTCTTTCCCAAGGGACTTTTAATTATTTGTCATGACAAGTCTTCTAACTTCTTTGCAGCCAGGCCACAAAACACAACAGGGCCTTTGACTTCTTCAAGGAAAGGGTCAAACACACTGTCCTTGTGGATTCTCCTAAGGTGAGCCAGGGACACAGAAAAACTTGCATAGGAGGGCTTCCAACACACACACACACACAACTCCTAGGTGAGAATGACAACCTGTTTATTAACATCTATCCCACTGAGACAGAAGTGTGGGACAATGTCTACAAATATGGTTGAATGGCTACACATTTGAGCAATTTCTGAAGAACTTCCAAAGATGACTGTTTCCTCTCTAAGACATTAAAGATGTCTGATGATGTTAAAGTGGCAAAAAATTTTGCTTATTCATCTGAGGGCAAATCCTACTGAAACTTATTTTTCTTTTTCTTTTCTTCACTTGCTGCATTTTGACAAGAAGGTTTCTTCTTGTTGAATAAAGCAGGACAGTCAGTTTATTGGAAGGAGTTTCTTTCTTCCTTCTGCTTGCCCACTTGATGCATCCTATTTTTTTAAATCTTCTTTTTAAACTCGTCCATTGCAAAGGTATATATTGAATGCTACCTGAAGATTTAACTGTATGGTTCTTATTTATGGTTTTAATGTTTTGTTGTTTTCGTGGTATTTTAATTTTATGATAGTAAGCCACCCAGAGTCACCTTGGTGAGATGGGCAACATAGATGTCTAATAATAAACACATAATAAATAAATACAAAAATAGAAATACAGAATTGGAAGAGACCTTGGAGAACTTCTAGTCCAATCCTATACCATTTCAGATTAATGACAGTTCGATCACTTCTTAAAAACCTCCTGTGATGCACCACCCACAACTTCTGGAGGCAAACCATTCCACTGGTTGATTGTTCTTACTGTCAGGAAATTCCTCCTTAGTTCTAAGTTGCTTCTCTCCTTGGTTGGTTTCCATCCATTGCTTCTTGTCCTGCTTTCAAGTGTTTTGGAGAATAGCTTGACTTCTTCTTTATGACAGTCCCTCAGATATTAGAAGACTGCTGTCATGTAGCAGAGTACAGAGTTGGACCGTAAGGTAGACCAAGCACCGAAGAATTTATGCTTTTGACTTGTAGTGTTGGAGAAGATTCTTGATAATCCCTTGGACTGCAAGGAGATCCAATCAGTCGATCCTTAAGGAAAACAACCTTGTTCTTTGGAAGGACGGATACTTTGTC
Organism: Naja naja; assembly: GCA_009733165.1. NCBI lineage: Eukaryota > Metazoa > Chordata > Lepidosauria > Squamata > Elapidae > Naja > Naja naja. Next base: position 17,798,698 of record CM019163.1, read on the forward strand.
CACCTAATGAGAAGAGAGGACTCATTGGAGAAGACCCTGATGTTGGGAAAGATGGAAGGCAGAAGGTGAAGACAACAGAGGAAGAGAAGGTTAGATAGTGTCATCAACACAATGACCATGAATTTGGGCAAACTCTGGGAGACAGGAAGGACAGGAGGGCTTGGCATGCTATGCTCCATGGGATCATGAAGAGTTGGACACATCAACTGAGCAACAAAATTAGAATCAAAATTTGAGAGGCAGAATCCTATCTAAAGGTTGCTTTTTAATCCCATAGCAGAAGTCAGTTGCAAACCAGGGATTCCTGTAGACGTCCCTTTGCTCATGAAAGCTAAAATAATGTAGCCACATGACGATGCAATAAACATGACATTAAATGAATGATATGATTTGAAAACAGATGCTGAGACACCAAATCATGTGTGTTTGGCAACCTTGGCTACTCAACCAGCCCTGAAATGGTTTCCTTTCTGCCATATGATGCAGTGCAGCCCTACACCTGGCTAAGTTTAATTTGTTATTTATGTCAGCTTTGCATATTTGTAAAGTTCAAGGGTCTTTGACACTAGCTCAACCTTGCCAAGTCAGGGCTCACATGTGGCTCCCAATTTATTTCTAATAAACTTTACTTGGGGAAACATATGTGATCAATTTTGCTGATGATTAAATGAGAACAGGCATTTAAGGCTAACATCCTAGTTAGCCAGTCCAGTTTGAAGTTGTGTGGGTATTTAAATAAATCACTTCATACTGGTTTTGACTGCACTGATAAGACTACTTTTGTCAAGACTCTAGAAAGAGTGCAGAGAAGACCAATAAAGATGATTAGGGTCTGGAGGCTAAAGCATATGATGAAGGATTGCAGGAACTGCAGTCTTCCAATATTTGAGGGCTGCCCCAAAGAAGAAAGAGTCAACCTATTTTCCAAAGCACCTGAAAGCAGGACAAGAAGCAATATTTCAAAGCAGAAGTTGCAGATGCTCCATCACTGGAGATTCTTAAGAAGAGCTTGAAGTACCATTTGTCTGGAATGAGTAGGGTCTCCTGCACAAGTAGAAGGAGGTTGGATTAGAAGACCTCCAAGGTCCCTTCCAAATTTGTTATTCTGTGACTTGTATGACTTTAGATCTCACTTACGCATGCACACATACATCAAATTGGCTGGCCTGCTGGTTTTATATTCCCTTTTAATTAGGGCATACTGCGATAGCTACCACTGTTGGGAACCTCCTTATTCCCTCATCTCCAGTCTTGCTCTAAGTACAGTTAATAACACTGCTCCAAACTTTTAACATCAGCCCACCAAGCGCCACCAAACACATACAGCATGAACATGTTATTTTTAAATGTCCACTTTTATCAGTTGGATAATCCTCTTCCAGGATGATCTGTCATCAATTAACGGGGATGAGACCCATGGTGGCGCAGTGGTTAGAATGCAGTATTGCAGGCTAACTCTGCCCACTGCCAGGAGTTCAATTCTGACTCAGCCTTCAGCATCCTTCCGAGGTCAGTAAAACGAGGAGCTCAATTGTTGGGGCAATAGGCTGACTTTGTAAACCACTTAGAGAGGGGCTGTAAAGTGGTATATAAGTCTAAGTGCTATTGCTATTAGGATTGCCTGTCTGTATTAAGACCCAAATGTTCAGTATTTCTTAACTTATGGTTGATCTTGTTAATGTCCAGATTCTAAGTTTTAGGATTTTTTTCCCTCTTCTGTTCAATTGTGCCCAATTTTTGGAGACTGTCTGGATCAGTTCCTGAAGTTTTCTTTGCAAGGTTTTAGAATTATTTGCCATTTTTACTTCCTGGGGCTGAAAGAAAGTGACGGGCCCAAGGTCAGTCAGCAAGCTTTGTGCTGAAGGTGACACTAAAACTCACGCTGTCCTGGTTTCTAGCCTTATGCCTTAAAAGCTACACTAAACTGGCTCTCAAGTTTTAATTACCATCTGGCTAATTTTCTTCCTGCATTACACATATTACTAAGTTAGCCCCTACTTATTAGCTAAGGAGTTCCTTGTTGATAGTTTCTGCTTTCCACTTAACCTTTTAAATGGAAATGGAAAGCTTGACAACTCGAAGAAAATGACATGTAAAGTTCTTCTCGTCCACAATATTTCTAGATGGTCATGTCACGGTAACAGTGACAGAATATGGGATTAGATAGTATTTGTTCTGATTCAACAGCACATCTGCAATTTTATGTTTTAACAAAGCATAACCATAAGTAAGCATACAAAGAACACAGACCAATATCCGGGGAAGTAGGTAATCAGATCAGGAATCCACGAAGAAGGTAATTTGCAGCATAATTACAGACAGCCCACAGTGCATTAACTTCCTCTAATATGGCTTTGAATCTATTTTCTGTAATGTGCTTTTTAAATACAGGTAGTCCTCAACTTATGACCATAATTGAGCGCACAATTTCTATTGTTAAGTGAGTTTTGCCCCATCCTATGAGTTTTCTCAACACATTTGTAAAGTGAACCACCGCAGTTCTTAAATTAGTCACACGGTCGTTAAGTGAATCCGGTTTCGCCATTGACTTTGCCTGTCAGAAGGTCACAAAAGGGGATCACATGACCCCTCAGGAACCATCATAAATGTGAGGCAATTGTCAAGCATCCAAATGTAAATCATGTGACCATGGGGATGCTGCAATGGTCATAAGTGTGAAAAGGGGTCATAAGTGTGAAAAGGGGTCAAAAGGGTTCGGTGCCATTGTAACTTCGAGTGGTCACTAAATGAACTGTTGCAAGTGGAGGATTACTTGTACAACTCCTTCTAACATGACTCATGTCTGTAACTGCACACACGTATCCAGGCACACATCCACTTGTGACATATTCCTCTCACACACATCTGTCCCAAATCAATGTTCCTCTGTAGAGATGTAATTTCCAATATGCTTCTTTATGTATGAGGTACACTTTTGGGACAGAGTGCATGCCTCTTGTAGTAGCTCAATCTACTCCATTCTGCTGAAGTGTTCAGCTGCTTCATATTATGTGTTTACTACATATGGACTGATTCACACAACATGTTTAGCTATAAAGTGGGTTCTTGACTTTGATTTGGCATGCCATGAACCCAGAAGTGATATTCAGCAGGTTCTGACTAGTTCTGGTAGTGGAAATTTTGAGTAGTTTGGAGAACCAGCAAATATCCATCTCTTCTCTGCCTCCCATTGAGTCCCAGCTGATTGGCTGGGTCTTCTTTGGTGCCCTGCACAGGAGAATGGAGCTGAAAAGCAGGTTAGTGGGGTGGGGAGAGAATGGGGATTTTGCACTAACCTTCCTCTGGAGGAGAGTGAGAATGGAGATTTTGCAGTATCCTTCCCCTGCCACACCCACCAAGCCATGCCCGCGGAACCAGTAGTAAACAAATTTGAATCCCACCACTGCATGAACCCAAGCAAACATGGTTTATTCTAACCTTCAACAACAAGTACTCTGGAAAATAACAAGTACGCTGCTCAAAATGAAGAAAAGAACCACTCCTGCTTAAGCGTTCAAATAGAGAATATATGAGAATATGAATTTCCCCCCAAACAATCATGTTGCATCGGCTTGTGAATGATCTTCATTTTGCATCTCTTTCATAAACAGAGAGGATTCAGTGGGGGTCATCTCCACATTCAATTTAACCAGTTCCTTTAAGATACAGAAGGATCTTGACAGGCTTGAACATTGGGCACCATCGAACAAAATGAAATTCAGTGGTGAAAAAAGGAAGGTTCTATATTCAGGAAAGGAAAAAAAAGCACAAGTACAGTACAGGGGTACCTCACTCAATAGTAGTAACTGTGAGAGGGTTCTTGGGGTCCTAGCAGACAACCATTTAAATATATGCCAGCCATGTGCTGCAGCTGCCAGAGCCAACCCAGTTCTAGGCTGCATAAACAGAGTGACAGAAACGAGATCATGTGAAGTGTTAATACCACTTTATAATGCCTTAGTAAGGCCACACTTGGAATATTGCATTCAGTTTGGGTCACCATGATATAAAAATAATGTTGAGCCTCTGGGAAGAATGCAGAGAAGAGCAACCAAGATGATGAGGGGACTGGAGGCTAAAACATGTAAAGAATGGTTGCTGGAATTGGGTATATCTAGTTTAATGAAAAGAAGGACTGGGAGTGACATGATAGCTGCCTTCCAATATCTCAGGGGCTGCCACAAAGAAGAGGGAGTCAAGCTATTCTCCAAAGCACCTGAAGGCAGGACAAGATGCAACGGGTGGAAACTAACCAAGGAGAAAAGCAACTTAGAATTAAGAAGAAATGTCCTGACAGAACAATTAATCAATGAACAATTAATTAGAACAATTAATCAATTAATCAATGCCTCCAGAACTTGCACATGCTCAGGATGAAATGTACTTTATAAATGCAATATTCAATCACTCAATCACTCTTTCTCAGTTTTAAAATATTCTTGGAAGATTGTATGTATAAACATCTATTGATAAAAAATCCCGAGTGTTTCCTTTATCAGGCTGGGAAGAAAAGCTTATTATTAATTTTTTCCTGATAGGATCGTTCTCTCTCTCTCTCTCTCTCTCTCTCTCTCTCTCTCTCTCTCTCTCTCTCTCTCTCTCTCTCTCTCTCTCTCCATCCTTTCTCCCTCTCTCTCTCTGTCTGTCTTTCATACATGCCCTCCCTCCGCTGTCCCTTCTTTGTTTAAAATAAGCTGACCACATTGTGACCTTTGGTAACCCAACGGCCAAAATTACAACCAGCCACGCAAACAAGCAGCAAGGGTCAGAAAAGCAGGGTCTGCTAAAGTTAGTAATCATACATTAATTCCCTGACATAATTAATCAAAATGAAGTGCTGTTATCTACTACAGAACCTTTAACCTGTTACAAAGGGGTCAATTAGAGAACCACTTGAGCCTGGGAGTTTGGGTACAAATAGCATGCTCCCTTCTCATCTAGGGACACCCAAAGTAGAGGGGAAAAAGCCTTTGAAGTCCCCAATCTACCAGTTTGGAGATATAATTTCATCCTTCAAGTTAAAAGCTCTCGTTCTCTCTTTTAAAGGAGAGAAAGCATTTCCCCTTACAAGTCTTGGTGTGTGTCTCCGGCTGTTAGCCATCATCTGTTACATTCCTTTTTCAGGATGGACTAATACCAGTCCAAAAAAAAAGGAGAGAGAGAGGGAGAGAGAGAATATAGAGAGAGAGACACACACACACAAAAAAAAACTAAATATATATATAAACTATCAACTGAAAAGCTAAGAAGGAGGATGTGTTGATCCTCTCAAGAAGCCAGTAAATCTGAGCTCTGTTACTTCAATAAGAGGGAAATATTTCAGTTCTGGAGCTTAATGAGGCATAGCATTCTGGGATGTGTGTCATTGTATCTCCAGCCTACGTTGCAAGTCAATCTCACAACAGACCAAGAAGACTCAGCAATTTCGAAGTTCAAGATGGTTGGGATTCAGTGTTCACCTTTTCTGGCCAAGCTACTTGGGACTTCTGGAACAGGGGTGTCAAACTCAAGACCCATGGGCTGAATCTGGCCTGTGGGATGCTTAGATCTGGCCTGCAGGGCCACCCTGGAAGCATTGAAGTACTGACCTGTTGTCCCTCTGCCAGCGAAAACGGAGCTTGGGAGAGCCACATGTGGCTCTCCCAGGCCCCATTTTCAGCTGCAACCAGAGGTGATATTCAGCAGGTTCTGACCAGTTCTGGAGAACTGGTAGCGGAATTTTTGAGTAGTTCGGAGAACCGGTAAATACCACCCCTGACTGGCCCTGCCCCCATCAATTCTCCACCTCACGAGTCCCAGCTGATTGGCTGGGTCTCCTTTGGTTGCCCTGTACAGGAGAATGGAGCTGGAAAGCAGGTTAGTGGGATGGGGAGGGAATGGGGATTTTGCAGTAACCTTCCCCTGCCATGCCCACAAAGACACACCCACAAAGCCACATTATGCCCACAAAGCCATGCCCACAGAACCAGTAGTAAAAAAAATTGAATCCCACCACTGGCTGTGACAACCTCTTGCAACCCTCTGCCAGTGAAAATGGAGATCAGGAGGATTGTGTGAGGCCCCCCAGTTCCATTTTTGCTGGCAGAGGGCTGCAGAAGTGACATTGAACTGGCCACCCCCACCCAGCCCCCCAAGGTCAAACACAACCCTGATGTGGCCCTCAATGAAATCGAGTTTGACACCCCTGTTCTACAAGTTGCAGGCCTGATCATTTGGCAGGATACCAGATGACCGACCATCCACCATAAATCATCCAAGGGGATTACAGATGTTTGAAAAGATTCTAAAATGGAATTTTATTTCCAGTGCTTAATTTAATCAGCTCTGTGGGGGTGGGGTGATGATATCTGTCCCATTTTGAGCTTTGGCGTTTTTCAATTGTGTGACTAGCTTGGAGATTTCTTCGTTCGGGATGACAAGAGACCAATGTGGAAGGATCTCCTTCTGAACCTCTTTGGTGATAGTAGAGTTACAATTTTTCAGAAGCATAAAGTGTTTGTTAATGGACCCTAGGTAAAGATAAAGGTTCCCCTTGCACGTACGTGCTAGTCATTTCCAGCTCTAGGGGACAGTGCTCATCTCCGTTACAAAGCCAAAGAGCCAACGCTGTCTGAAGACGTCTCTGTGATCATGTGGCCAGCATGACTAAACACCTGAGGGTGCACGGAATGCTGTTACCTTCCCACCAAAGGGGTCCCTATTTTTCTACCTGCATTTTTTTACATGCTTTCGAAATGCTAGGTTGGCAGAAGCTGGAACAAATAACAGGAGCTCACTTGGTTTACATGGTGCTAGGGATTCGAACTGCTGAACTGCTGACCTTTCTGATCGACAAGCTCAGTGTCTCAGCCACTGAGCTACCGTGTCCCTAAGTAATGGACCCTAAGGTAGCTTTAATGGGACTCTCTAATTTAGGGTTAATTTCTCTTATATGGTCAGAGAATATACAAATCGTTCTTGACTTACAAAAGCTCATTTAGTTAACATTCAAAGTTACAACGGCACTGAAAAACGTAATTTATGACCATTTTTCACACAACCATTGCAACATTCCCATGGTCATGTGAACAAAACCTGGCCACTTGGAAACTGACTCACATATATACAGTACAAATTATAAATCTTTTCCTGGTATGTTTCATTAACTAAGGAAATATGTAAACCATGAACCTTACTTAATTCATATACAAGCTGTCCCTAATCTGGTTTCCATAAATCAATATATTTTCTCCTCCTTTTTTTCCCTTTCCTTCTCCTCCATCCTTACTCCACCCCTTTTCTCCTTTTAAATATACACATACCACTCTATGTTTAGTTTACTATATCTTTGTTATAATTGACTGGGACAAAATGGTCTTAATGGCAACAAACCCAGCAAGACTTCAGCAAGTATTAGAATTAATACAAATTAGTATAGCCTTACATACTCCTACATGCAATGTTTTATAAATTCTACTATTGCTTAGTTATAGTTTTATATAGTTATCTTAGTTTAGAGCATTTAGATTGTTCATTGTAAAATTTAATTTTAATTTTATGGGATTAGTTTACATTTTACTATCCACACTCTGTCATTTTAACTGAATAATTTCATCTTTATTTTATTCCAACAATATTGTAAGTTTCTATTTTAGCATAATTGTTATTGTGTTAGTTATATGCTGATTTTGCCCTGAAATTATACTAAGTGATTGATATCTATGGAGATTCTCAGTCATCCAGATCATGGTTTTCCCAAAGGTGCTTTTTCAAGAAGCAACTGGACTTTCTTGTTTTTTCTTCTTTGAAGACATTTTGCTTCTCATCCAAGAAACTTCTTCAGTTCTGACTGGATGGTGGGGAATGGAAGGATTTATACACCTTGATGTCCAGCAGTCTCCAAGGTGTATCAATCCTTCCCTTCCCCACCATCCAGTCAGAGCTGAAGAAGTTTCTTGGATGAGAAGCAAAACATCTTCAAAGAAAAACCAGAAAGTCCAGTTGCCTCTTGAAAAAAGCACCCATGGGACATTAACTGATTGATTTCCAGCAATTATGTTTGTCTATTGTATCTGCTATATAGACAATCTGCTCATGGATGGGAAGTGCTATCAAGTCATCAACCCATTGAGTGAAAGGTGCCATCTTTCCAATGCTCCAGTATCAGTTTTTGAACACATGTAGATAGCCATGGCCTCATTCCAACTTTACCAGTAGAAGGAAATTGCATCCAATTTTGATTGCCACGATATAAAAAAGAGACTCTAGAAAGAGTGCAAAGAAGAGCAACGAAGATGATTAGGGAGCTGGAGGCTAAAACATATGAAGAACAGTTGCAGAAATTGTCTAGTTTGATGAAAACAAGGACCAGGGATGATATAATAGCAGTGTTCCAATATCTAAGGGGCGACCACAAAGGAGAGGGACGGGGTCAAACTTTTCTCCATAGCACCAGAAGGCAGATCAAGAAGGAGAGAATCAACCTAGAACCAAGGAGAAATTCCCTGACAGGGAGCACAATTAATCAGTGGCACGGCTTGCCTCCAGAAGTTGTGAATGCTCCAAAACTGGAGGCTTTTAAGTTGAGATTGGACAACTGTTTGTCTGAAACCATTCGTTGTTTGAACAGGGGTTGGACTAGAAGACCTCCAAGGTCCCTTCCAACTTCGTTATTCTGTTTGTTCTCAATTTGTGGGAACAGGTAACAAACACGTTTCTTTGAGTCACCTGTGAGTTCTGCCTGGCATGAGGAACGAAAGCAGATGAAGCAAGAACTGGGTTCCCCAAGCCACAGACATCAGCATAGTTCAGGGGTTTTCCAAGACTTCAAAAGAAAGGTAGTTTCCTGATGGCATGGTAAGATGGAAGGAAACACCTAGAATTTAAATTTAAGCCCTGGATCATACACCTGCTTGATAGTTCTGAGCAAACTCTTGCAATAGGCATTGCAACATTGCACATATCACCCAAAATAAATATAGCTTCCAGCCCAAAGCTGAGCTGTTATTTTCCTCCTTCTGAAGAAACTTGGTAAAATGCTGTGGATGCTATTATCCAATCCGGTATTTACAAGGAAAGACATACCTTATAGGCTGGCATTGTGCTTTGTAGTGTAGCTGTTTCTTTTCTTTTTTTAAAGGTTCGGAGCTAGGATTAGGCTGGGTGCCTGAATGGATGCCAGGGAGACATGCAGGTAGAGATGAATCCTGTTGGGTGTCCAAACTGAGGGGCAGAACACATTTGGAATATCTTCTGCTTGGTCCCTGGTATCACAAGGAAGAGGAAGAAGTTTATTATTTTGCAATACAGTTTAATTCAAACAAGCAAAAAAAAACCTTGGAAAACTGCTGCCAAGCAGTGCGTAGATGAAGATTTAAATTAAGCATGACAGTTTCTTGTGAAAAGTTCTTTCAGACAGAGCAGATCTTGTGTGTGTGAGAGAGGAAGTGTGTGTGAGAGAGAGACAGAAAGACAGAGAGAGACACAGAGAAAAGAGAGCAGAGAGACAGAGAGAAGAGAGAAGACAGACAGAGAGACAGAGAAGACACAGAGAGACAGAAAAAAGAAGACCAGAGAAAGACAGAGAGAGAGAAGAGAGAAGAGAAGAAGAGGAAGAAGAGAAGAAAAACGAGAGAAAAAGAAAGAAAGAAAAGAAAGAAAGAAAAAAAGAAAGAAAAGAAAAGACAGAGAAGGCGCACGCGCGAAAAAGAAGAAAAAAGAAGAGGAGAAAAAGAAGAAAGAAGGAAAAAAAGAGGAAGGAAAGGAAGAAGAGAAAACAGAAGATCATCAGAAACAAGAGAGACACAGAGAGAGAGAGAGACAGAAAGAGAGACAGAGAGAGGCAAACATAGAGAGAGAGATGGAGGGGAAGAGAGACAAACAGAGAGGGGGGGAGAGGGAGAGAGGGAGACAGAGACACACACACAGAGAAAGACAGAGACAGACAGACAGACAGACAGACAGAGGGAGGGAGAGAGGGAGAGAGAGAAGGAGGGAGGGAGGGAGAAGAGTAAAGGGAATTAAATTTGTCACAAAATAGCTCTAAAATTATAGATATCCTCCAGGAAGACATAAATATGGGCCATATGAAGATTGCTTACTCAAAATACTCCTGGATCTGCTCTCTTGTACACGTTGGAGGTATTTATTCTAGCTCAAGACAGGAGAGTAGCATTTGGAAATTACAAGAGGTTATTAAAGAATTCCACTGCTGCCTGAGTCAAAACTTGATTGACCTAGTTTGATTAATTAGAGATGCTCCCTAATCCCCTTTGGACGGGAGGTTCTGAGAAGTCTACTATGCAAGCAAAGAGCTTTCAAGACTTCTTAATAGGTGGATTTTTAGGGAGTGCATTTAAGAATTGTTGGGGAATTCTTAGAAGTGTGCTCCAATTGAGAACAATTCTAATTAAAGTCATTGTTCTAAGCTGCTGGTTCCGCGTGGCTCCATTCCTGGGGTGGAGATGGGGATATTTCACCCATGCCAGAATTGTTGGGGAACCAAAGACCCATTGTTGTGGCCCACCAGCAGCCAGCACAGCTGGCAGCAGACTTGGACAGTGAGGAGGTTGGGGAGGAACATGGGCCAGTCCTGGAGTCTGGGGAGGACTCTGATGAGTGCTCTGCATCGGAGGCAGAGATGTAGCTAGGGCCGTCTGACAATTATCAGCTACCTTCGGAGTTGGAGATCAGTAGGGCAGAAGAACAGCTGGAGCCTGTTCCCAATGTGTGCATGCGCAGAGCTGCCAGGAGAAAGGAACAGTTAAGGAACAAGGGTCGACTTGGAGTAAAGCCACAGGTGGATGGTGAATGGCCCCTCCCATAGAGAATAAAAGAGGAGTGAAAGGGGAGTGGTGTTTGCAGGAGACAATTAGTTCATTTAATTAGTGTGAAGATTTGTTCGTGACTCTCAGAGACTCCTTGCCAAGTATTTTCTTGTATATCATTGTGCTTGGAAGCTATCGGCCTGGCAACTCCCCAAGGACTTTGCTGGACGTGAATGATAGGAATTCACATTAGGCTAATAAAAAGGGGTTTTGTTGGGACATGGAGCCTGCTTCGTGATTTTGTGAAGCCTCGGTCAGAACACCCATTCCCTCCAACATTACACCCAATGTTTGATGGTGCTGAACCCTTCCTGGAGATGCTTCTGTTGCCTTGCAAGCACCCACATATTTAGTGTGCAACTTTTCAGCTGGAACCATTTTGGACTACGTGTGATTGAGAATTCTGATTATGTAGCCATCAAAAGTAGGTTAGTCCCTAAAGCTTCTTCCAACTCTTTCTTCCGTCTCACTAGCATATTCTTTGTTAATATCTTTACTGCATCCCTCTTCAAACTAGATATAGACCAGTGCTTCTAAAGGAGTGTTGTGGTTTTCTGGCAGCAGGTGCAGATGGCTGAGGTCTCGGAGAGCGAGGACTCAGATGAGGGGCCTGCGTGTGATGCAGGGATGGGGCCAGGACCATCAGGGAGTGGAGTGCTGCCTTCGAAGATTGTGGAGGCTGGCAGCAGTGATGAAGAGGCCCCCGAGGAGCCCGTGCTCAGCGCGTGTGCATGCAGGGCTGCTTGAAGGAAAGAGCAGCTGCAGCAGCAAGGGCAACTCTGGAGTAAGGCCGCAAGGTAATGGCCCCTCCCTGAGAAAATAAAAGCCAGCTGAGAAACCGGAGTTCTTTGCAGAAGGCAAAGAAGTTTTATACTTGAACCTGGTGGACATTAGGAATATCTGAGTTGGTGTTTGGAGACTCTTTGATTTATTGTTTAGTAATTTTATCTGGTATTCTTGGCAGCCTCGCAAAAACTTGGCAAAGTTCTTTCTTATTGGAGCTAATTAGTTGGAAGCAGCCTTTTATCTGTGAAGGAACGGGATTCGTAAATGAAACGTTAAAAGGTTGTGCTATTACCTTTGTCTCATGTTTGCTCTCTTGGAAACTGGTTTGGGTCAGAACAAGGAGATCAAGTTGAGAAAGGCTACATTATTCAACCTTACTTAGTCCACCCACTCATGATCGTGATTCACACTGGCTTTTACTTATTTATTGCCTTGTTGAATTCTCCTTGTCTCTGAGAACAGTTCTCCTCTCAGAATAAAATCCAGTTCTCTCATTATTCCTTTGTGAACGTCAGTCATATGGTCAAGGAAAAATCCTCCTGAAGTTCCCTAGACCAATACTTCCTCAATCTAATGAAGTTCAGGTAGACCTCGACTCAAGACCACAACTGAGCCCAGAATTTCAGTTGTTAAGTGAGACATTTGTTAAGTGAGTTTTAGCCTATTTTACGACACCTTTCTTGCCACCGCTGTTAAGCGAATCACCACCATGGTTAAATTAGTGACATAGTTGTTAAGTGGATCTGGCTTTCCCCATGGACTTTGCTTGTCAGAAGGCCGCAATAGGGGATCACGTGACTTTGGGGCACAGCAATGGTCATAGGTATGAGTCAATTGCCAAGCATCTGAATTTTGATCACGTGACCCTGAGGATGCTACAGAGGTCGTAAGTGTGAAAAAATGGTCATAAGTCACTTTTTGCAGTGCCATTGTAACTTTGAACGGACACTAAATGAACTGTTGTAAGTCGAGGACTAATTGTAGAATGGTCTATCACAGTGATGATTTCTATGTCGTGTGCCAAAAGTGTGTGCGCCTGCACGCTGTGGGCCTGCACCCATGATGCAATGTGCATGCGACCCCCCCCACTCCATGCGCATGCACAACCCCCCCTGAGCCGCACACCTCTGAGCATGTGTGCATCTCCCACACGTTTGTCTCCCCCCGTGCATGTGTGGCAGATATCCAACAATCAGCTTGCTGGTGGGGCGCGCGCATGCACAGTGGGGCCCTTCTGGTTGGCCTCTTGCGTGCCAGCAGAAATGGCTCTGCATGCCACTTCTGGCATGCATGCCATAGGTTCACCATCACGGGTCTATCATATTTCTGACTTTTCACTTTTTCCTTCTTAAACCTCAAGAAATATCTCATGATGGAATTCCTATTGGTTTTTTGTTTTTATTTTAATGTATCATTGCTCCTGTCTCTGCTAAATGGGAATCCTATCCCTGACAAAATATTTCAGTACTATCCTATCTGTGAAAAACAAAACCCCACCTAAGTATCCCTACCCTATACCATTGACAGGACGTTTTAAGAAAAGGCAATGCTTACCAGTGTTAATTTCAATCAAATGGGAGGAGGGAATCCTGTCTTTTTGATAGGCAATTTTAAAAAGAAATATGCTTATCCTTATTTTTAAACAATGCACTAATGAGCAATGAATGTTCTGGACATACTTCTCTCCCAATATAATATGACTAGGGCATCAACCATTGACATTGTGTTGCTGATCATGACTTGTGCCTCAAGCCAACCTTAATGAGTATTTAGTTTGTTACCTGAATTTTCTATTATGATAGATAAAGTTAGTCATGTACTAATCATTATGTTTTTGTATATATTCATTTATCCCTTTTTATAGGTTTTTTTGAGATATTTGTGTATATAGATAGATGAGAGAGAGAGAATGATAGATAGGTAGATAGAGATATATAGGTAGATGGTAGATGGATGGATGGATGGATGGATGGATGGATGGATGGATGAAAGACAGACAGACAGACAGACAGACAGACAGACAGACAGATAGAAAGATAGATAGAAAGAAAGAAAAAGAAAGAAAGAAAGAAAGAAAGAAAGAAAGAAAGAGATAAATAATGATAGAAAGAAAGAAAGAAAGAAAGAAAGAAAGAAAGAAAGATAGATATAGATGATGGACAGAGACAGAGACAGATAGTGTGTATGTGTGTGTGTGTTAGAGACAGAGATGATAAAGATAGTGATAGAGATAGATAAGCACACAGAGAGAGGGGGGAGACAGAGGGAGGGAGGGAGGAGAGGAGGGAGAGCAGAGGGAGAGGGAGAGGGGAGAGAGAGATCTGCCATGTGACAGCAAATCAGGAAGAAGGCATATGAGAAACTGTAGAAGTACCAGGGCCTCTAGGAGGAACTAGAAAGGACGTGGAAAATAGAGGCTAGTGGTCCCATTGGTGCTGAAGTTCTCAGGGCTGTGACTGGGAAAGGAGCTCCAACAGATCCCATAAATGACATCAGATCTTTCTGCCCAGAAGAGTGCAATGCTAGGAAGAGCTAAGATCCAGCACAGAACTCTTAGATTCCCAGTTGTTGTAATTTAATATGGCAACTCCTAAAGCAATCCAGAAATAGCTGTGTCTTTCAGGAACTCTGGAGAACTAGCAGAAGCTGATAGGAATTGATCACAGTGACAGCTGCAAACAAGCTGAGCATCTGATTTTTAAATGCAGGCAGTCAGTCCCTCCCAGAACAGGAAGCACCTCCAACTTCTGGTTTGCCAGCCGTATTGGTACCATATGCAAAAACCTGAAAAGGAATGCCTTTTCTGACAGGGAACCAGATATAACCTGTTCCTCTTCACCCGACTCCCCTTAATCTTTGGTTGTGGTTTCTGAGCCATTCAACCCTAAGGAATGAAACTGTCAGTTGCACTTTCTGACTTGTTTGCTCTCTGACACACACACACACACACACTTTAAATGCACATTCTTTTCATCCTGTTTAGGAAGGATTCCATGGAGATTTCTACAGTCTTTAGTCTAATAGCCAATATTCATTCATTCATTCATTCATTCATTCATTCATTCATTCATTCAACAATAGTTATATCCAATCCTAACAAAGTCTGTGAGCAACAAGAAAATGAAATGACAATCTATGGCTCTTTGTCTCTGTGTCTTCATGTAGATTTATACACATGTAGATGTGAATGTGTACATATGCAGAGATGTATATCTGCATGTATAGGGTTAAGTACCGTGTTTCCCCGAAAATAAGACACTGTCTTATTTTTTTTTGGCTCCCAAAAACACACTAGGTCTTATTTTCGGGGTAGGTCTTATATATTTATGGTGCCAAATAGTGGGTGTGAGTGTAGGGGGTGTTTCGCGGGTGCACGGTTGCTCCCTGAAAAGTCTTCCTGGAACTGGAGATTTACACTAGGTCTTATTTTTGGGGTAGGTCTTATATTAGGGCAGGTTTAGAAAATAGTGCTAGGTCTTACTTTCAGGGTAGGTCTTATTTTTGGGGAAACACGGTATCTCTAACTTTATCTCTATCTTATCTCTTGCCTCTTTTCTCTAGTCTACTATCTACTATCCCTTATCTCTTAGTTGTGCAAGATGTGGAGAAACCTGGCCCATAGAATTGTCAAGAGTTGGACACAACCGAATGGATATCTTTCTCATCATCATCCTTGTGATCATCATCATCATCATCCCTTTATTCATCATAATCATTGTCATCTTTTTCTCTATCTCTATCTAGAAAGTAAGATTGAGATCATGTATACTTCCAGAGAGAAGGCATTCCAAAGGTTGGCTGCCATGGAGATGCTCCATCAGTTGATCTTCTTTT
The DNA here is from genome assembly GCA_009733165.1 of Naja naja. Lineage (NCBI taxonomy): Eukaryota > Metazoa > Chordata > Lepidosauria > Squamata > Elapidae > Naja > Naja naja. Next base: position 17,814,123 of record CM019163.1, read on the forward strand.
TCAACCCTTCTGTTTCAAATCTATGGGGAAGGAACTCAATTTGTCCTTTCTTTGTTGTTTTCCAAATAATAATAATAATCGTAGAAGTTCTTTGCAATTTAGCAATTTTCTTCAGCACCTGTAATAATCTTGAGCCACAGACTAATTTTTTCCCCCAAGACTTTATTCTGAGATTTCTGTTGCTGTAAACAGAAATCCATAGAATTGGGAGGACAGTCTCGTTAGACTAGTTTCCTAGTCTAAAACTCTCAGGCTAACGTGGAAACTTTAAAACTTATTCCCTGTGAACAGCTTTCTTAGATACCTCTAGATACCCCATCTTCTTGGGATGTAGGTTCTTGAATATACCTCATCAGGAAATTGCTCTTGATACTTATCCAAACTCTGCTTTCTATCACTTTCAGTCCATGGTTTTCTCCGAAGCAACGTATAGTGTGTTCAGTCTATGGTCTACAGGGTGGTTTTTCCTATAATGGTGACTCCTAAGTTATCTCTCCAACCTAAACATAGTAAGATGACAGAAAGAAACATTGCAAAGGGCTTGAAGGGCATGGTACCCTCAGTGACTGTTGCTTCCTGATCAGATCCTTGGATGTGTGAAGACTTGAATCTGGGATCTGGAAGAGCCACGGTGGTGCAGTGGTTAGACTGCAGTACTGCAGGCTACTTCTGCTGACTGCTGGCTGCCTGCAATTTGGCACTTCGAATCTCACCAGGCTCAAGGTTGACTCAGCCTTCCATCCTTCCGAGGTGGGTAAAATGAGGACCCAAATTGTTGGGGGCAAGAGGCTGACTCTGTAAACCAATTAGAGAGGACTGTAAAGCACTGTGAAGCTGTATATAACTCTAAGGGCTATTGCTATTGCTATTGCTATTGCAGCCGACCGCCTTGTCAAACATGACTGAAGAAAGCTCTCAACTTCTGCTGCTTTGGTTCTGATCTGAGGTAGACTTGGCAGGACACTTCAAACATTATTATTGATTCTGGTTTTTTTTTCCTCCCCCTCCCTCTTGGGTTCCTCTATGCTAATTGTACCTCTGTAGCAAAACAATCCAATTATCATGTTAATTAGTGGGAGGGTTGTTGGAGCTTTCCAGTTCATTACCTGCTAATTTCAAGATAAATGAATCCACAGGTTGCTTAGTAAATAAGGTCACCTATCAGGCAGCCTTAAAGATATTGATAAACAGAAAAAAGGAAGGGTGAAGGGAGAGAGGGGGATTGCAAATTTTTCAGTGCCCTTGATCTATGATAGGGCACACTCAGGATAACTTTGGATCCCATTTAAATGAAACAAGCCATTCTTGTTTTTTAATTACATTTATATGCCGCCCTTCTCCGAAGACTCAGGGCAGCTTACAATTTTTGGAGCGCAACCCAATGCGCTCAGCAATAGCCTTCCTTCCATTGTATATGCCTGCTTATTACTAAGCGGCATTTTTACAAGGTCAGCTTATTGCCCCCAACAATCTTGGGTCCTCAATTTACCTACCCCGAGAGGATGGAAGGCTGAGTCAACCTTGAGCCTGGTGGGATTCGAGCCTGAAGTAATTGCAGGCAGCTGGAACTTAGGTGCTAGGCATTTAACAGCCTGCATCACCAAGGCCCTTTTTTCACCCTATCTTACTGACTAAGTAACAGAATAGCAGAGTTGGAAAAACCCTATACCATTTTGGACAAGTGGCTGTCCAATCCTGTCTTGAAAGTCTCCGGTGATGAAGCACCCACAACTTCTGAAGCAAGCCATTCCACTGATTAATTGTTCTCACTGTCAGGAAATTTCTTCTTCGTTCCAAGTTGCTTCTCTCCTTGATTAGTTTCCATCCATTGCTTCTTGCCTTGCCTTGTGATGCTTTGGAAAATAGATTAACCCCCTCTTTTTGTGTGCAGCATCTCAAATATCAGAAGACTGCTATCAGGTCACCCCTAGCCCTTCTTTTCACTAGGCTAGACAAATCCTGCAGCCATTCTTTACATGTTTTAGCCCCCACTCCACTAATTAAAAAGATATCTAACTACTCTACATGTTAACCTAGATGGATGAAGCTGGGTGTATTTTCTTTATTTATCCAAATTTAGGTACTGCCCATCTCACGCTTAGAGTGAGAATCATTTCCTGGTGGCTTCCAGATTAGGAATGCAGATCCTGGCCCAACCAAAACTTGTTAAGATTTAATTCAGATATAGGCTAAATCTTCTCTTAACCCGTGGCAATGGATATTAATACACCTTCTCCATCGTGGCGCAATGGTTAGAATGAAGTAGTGCAGGCTAATTCTGCCGATTGCCAGGAGTTCGATTCTGACCAGCTCAAGGTTGGCTCAGCCTTCCATCCTTCCAAGGTGGGTAAAATGAGGACCCAAACTGACTCTGTAAACCAGTTAGAGAGGGCTGTAAAGCACTGTGAAAGTGGTATATAAGTTTAAGTGCTATTGCTATTCTCTTTTAATCCATTCTTCTTCAACACACAAGCAAGAAACAAGATTTTGAAGCAATTTGTCAAATTTCTTATTCTCAGACCTTACACAGCTAGCTAAGGAGCTACTTCTAAGGAGAAGATATTTTATCCTTCTTTCCTTTTCTTCTTCTTCTTTTTAGTTTCATATGAGATACAGGCATGATTCCCAAATATTTACTTTCTGAAAGCCACAATGTCGTCTTTCAAAGTTCTTGGGGATCTCAATGAAAGCCAACAGTTGACAAAATAGCTCCTGTAGGCATCACGGCAACATGGTCTCCACTCTGAATAGGATCTACAGGACTCCCAAAACAAAGAAATATTAACTTTTCAAACCTAAAAAAATGAAAAAAAAATGTTACAGAAAATTACAGGAATACCAAACTCTTTCAAGATTTGGTTAATGGTCAAATGTTGCCTCTCCCCCACATCCCACCATTCACTTTTATAGAGAACCAGTTTCATCTACTGGTTAAGGTGCCAGGCTAGAAAGCAAGATGCCATGAGTTCAAGTCCCTCCTTAAACATGCAAGCCAGCTGGGTGATTATGGACCAATCACCTGGAGACTGTGAGTTCTAGTCCCGTCTTAGCCACAAAAGCCAGCTGGGTGACTATGGGCCAATCACCTGGAGACTGTGAGTTCTAGTCCTGTCTTAGCCACAAAAGCCAGCTGGGTGACCTTGGGCCAGTTCCCCTCTCTCAGCCCAATTCAACTCACAGGGTTGTTGTGAGGAAAATAGGAAGAGGAAGGTATGTTGGATATGTTCACTGCCTTGGGTTGTAAAAATAATAAAAGTGGGATATAAATAAATATTGGGTCAGTATTTAAGACTTCTGGTAGATCTTTTATCTACCACCAGTAGTCTTTAGACCATAAATGAGGAGCTCTTGATATATAATGTCAGGAATTACTATCCTGTTAATTTATATCTTAAAGTATGGAGTATGGCACTGTCTGAGAAGCACTGAATCTGATATTTATACTTCTGTGCTGTTTTGTTATAACTGCCACTGTAAATTTAATATAAAGCTGAGAAAGATATTAAGATATAAAATTTCTGCTGTCTCACATGTCAACTACTTGGCTCACAAACATTCTGCAGCTGAAGAGTTTATCCATCTTACGAAAATGAAAACCATGTTGGAAGAGAAGTATGGCTAAAGTGACTGAGAAGTTTTTTCAAGACCTATTCCAGGCAGAATTTAGTGCCTTCAGACAACTCCTGCCTGCCTTTATTCTTGAGTTCTGAGCAATTTTCTAACTTTTACCAAAACTCTTTCATTTTCTTAGAGGTTTCTTACAGCCTCCTTTCAACTGTTTTTGTATTCAGCTTGAGGCAACTTTTTTTTAGCAAGGCAACATATTAAGTGAGGCAGATGGCATTAAGAAAAATCTAGTCTATATAATTAAAACAATAAAACAAAGTTTTTCTTTCTCTCTCCTTATATATTGTGGTTCTTGGGTCATTCAAGAGCATTATCTTAGAGCCAGTATTTTTTTCCTGCCTTTCCTTCCTTCCTTCCTTCCTTCCTTCCTTCCTTCCTGCCTGCCTGCCTGCCTGCCTTCCTGCCTTCCTGCCTTCCTGCCTTCCCTATCTTCCCTTTCTTCCTTCCTTCCTTCCTTTTCTTCCTTCCTTCCTCTTCTCCTTCCTTCCTCATCTTCCCTCCCTTCCTCCTCCTCCTCCTCCTTTCTTCTTTTTCTTCTCTTCCTTTTTTAATTAAGATAATAAATTGGCCTTAAATTATCCCTGAAATCAGAGTAGCGTTGATTACAATGGAGCTCATGCTGTGACAGCTCAAGATGATGTTATTTTTATTCCCTTTCAATGAGATCTTAATCTCTTCCTGCATGTAAACAAATTGTCAGAGTAACCTTGCTCTTTAATCTCCCACTAGAAGACCTTTGGAGCGTTGAGAGATAAGAGATCTTGCTGAGATTTCATCTGCTTTTACAGAGATGACCCCGTTCTTGTCTCTTTCTTCTGTCACACCCCCAACAAATCCCATCATGAGCCCTCCAAATCAAGATTTTAAAATAGAAAATGATCTTCACACAATCTAACATGGTGCATGTATTTGTACACTGATAACTCTGCCTGGTTTATATGAATATTTGTTTAAAGTCAAGGAAGTGTCCCAAAGTGCTTTTTCAAAAGGCAACTGGGCTTTTTGTTTTTCCTTGAAGACATTTCATTTCTCATCCAAGAAGCTTCTTCAGTTCTGACTCTATGGTGGAGGATGGAAGGATTCAGTCAGAATGGAAGAAGCTTCTTGGATGAGAAGCAAAATGTCTTCAAGGAAAAAAAAAACAAGAAAGTCCAGTTGCCTTCTGGAAAAACACCTTTGGGACAACCATGACCTGGATGCCTGAGATACTCACGGTGAGAGCAGTAGAGATTTAAACAAACTGATGGATGCCATCTTGGAAAAATCACAAGTCAGAATCCTTCAAAATGGCATCCCAAACAGGATTAGGATTATGACACTCAGAAATCCCATTTCAAGGTTCCCAGGAATTCTGGGACTTGCACTGCTGACTAATAATTACTCAGCAGTAAAAAGAAGAATTTTTTTCTTCACAAAAGAGCTGTCAGCATTCCAGCAAACCTCCACTTCAACAAATAACTCAGAGACAGACATCTTCTCAAAAGTTCTGTTTAATTGGATAGTAAACTGGCCCATCTGTGGAATCCCATATCTGAAAGTTCCGGGCTTCCTTGCAGTAAGTAAAAACTTCAAATCCACCCCCTGCATCCATCATTGCATCACATGCCCCAATCTCCATCCGTCCCAGCTTGAGACGTCCCCTCAACCAGGTGCAGAAATAACCTGACCTTGACTGAGAAGAAGAATGCTATTATGTCTAACCACATACACTCCAAGAAATTCCCCTCTCCCATTTTGGAAGCTTCTGGTCTCAATATGGCTTCCAAAGCTGACAGGTGTCCCCCCTTGAAAAAAACCAATAAACAAAACACCTTTGGCATTTCTACAGCAGTCTTGATTCGCTTTAGAATTTCTTCTGGATTCCTTTCTTTGGCTTATTTTAATATTGAGATGAAACAGGAGAGACTATGATGGAGGTTCCTACAGTACTTTCTGTCCCCTTTCTGACTGCACACATGTCTTCATCATTTCTCAGTGATCCTGCTTACCTATTGCTCTAGAAGGATTTTGTGTGGAGTTTCCTTCTGACCTGTTTCTATGTAGTGTAGAAGCATTGATTAAAGGTGGTGGGAAATCCAGTTCATGCCCACTGTCAACCATGGAGACTTCATGGAGACTCTGGGACACTTCCTTTTTAAGTCCAACCAATCTCAGATAATTGTTGTGGGGGGAAAATTACAGGAGGTAATGCCTTGTACACCATCTTGAACCATTGGAGGAAAAATGGGGTGTAAATCTAACAAATAAATAAGAGATGACCTGGCTGAGCCCAAGGGAGGGGCCAAATGTATCATTAGTCATAAGTCCCTTCATGCCCCTCAAGATATTGAAGTCCAGCCTACCTTGAATTCCTTATCTCCCACCAAATTGCTTTGACTGTTAGTAGTTCAGATTCTTGTAGAGAGCTTAAGCTTGCAATAACTCTTTATACCCATTTCACCTGCCTGGATCGCCTGATTTCTTTGGTGCTTGATAATAACATGCAGTCACCAGGACTTGATGTCATCTTGGGGTCGAGAGCTAACTTTTATTTCAACTTTCTCTCCTCTTCCCTCCACCAACCAACATTCAAAGTCTACACGTTTTTCTACATTTCTGATACAAAAATTCAAGAAGCGGAGGATATTTTGGAGAGGCTGCAGGGAACTTATCTAATTGCAGGACCTGGAAAATCTGTGCACAGTGAAGAATGAAAGGAAACCTCTCTAAAACTTTGGTTTTAAAAGATTCCTGTTGATGACTGATATACCAGGTGCATTCCACAAATCCCGATGTGTAAATCCGAGGTCATGCACGCATCATTGCTTACAACAGTAGGACAAGGGAGCACTCAAGACCCACCACAAACCTAGTAGGCATTTGCATCAAGGTGAGGCTAATTTAGTGAGGGATAGTTGATACAGAAAACAGGTTCTACAGACCCGCCTCTGTTCCTTGTTTCAATTTGACATGTCTCATGCAAGGCTTCTATTGATGTTTGGAAAACGTGTGTCATTTATTTCCTGGCAGAGCAGTTATTTTGTCTACATAACAGTGTTCCATCAGCCCAAATGATTTATCATGCTCCCTGCTGGAGATTTCCCTCCCCCTACTGAAAACACAGCCAAAATCTACTCTTCTCCACCACTCACAAAGCTCTGCCATTTGGGAAGTATACCTCATGGAGCCCCTACAAAGGATCAGTGAAGCAGAGAGCTGTAATTCTCATTAGATGATACCTTTTCAATGTGACATTTCAAAATTAATGGACGGAAAAGGCCTCTTGTTAAAATCCCAGTGGGTTAACTAGGCAGATGACATTAATGTGGGTTTGTAAACAGCTAGGCAACTTGCTCACCTGTGGCGAGAAGAATAGTCTCCAGATGACCAGGATGGGACAATTTGGAAAATGCAGAGAAAGTTGGCCAATTCAGCCAATTCACAGTTGAGAAAAATGAGCAGTGATCCAAAAGGCTTCCAATTTAAGTCTGTGCTCAGCTGTGAGTCCCTTAAACCATTCTTAACTCATAGTAGGGTGAGGGACCTTCAGTGAAAACATTCACGCTTGCTTGGAGAAATAAATGGCCTCCTGCTGACCTGCCTTTAGCAAATGCGGCTTGAACTCAGATGTGCACAAGCACAGTCTCTCCACACACAACTGTATACCTTTCACACTCCAAAATACTGAACCTGAAGAAAGGGGAGGGGGGAAAAGGCAATAACATATTAGGTATCCTGAAACCAGAGGCTGTAAATATTAGATTGTCTGCTACACCCTATAGGTGTTATCTATGGACTCCTGAAATTAAATATGCATCTTTCATTTACTAAAATGTGGCAAAAAATAACAGAATAACAGAATTGGAAGGGACCTTGGAAGTCTTCTAATCTGTCTGCTCAAGCAGGAGACCCTATGCTATTCCATACAAATGGCTGTTCAATCTCTTTTTAAAAGTCTCCTGTGATGGAGTACCCTCAACTTCTGAAGGCAACCTATTCCACTGGTTAATTCTTGCACTGTTAGGAAATTTGTCCTTAGTTCTAGGTTGCTTCTCTCCTTGATGAATTTCCATCCATTGCTTCTTGACCTGCCTTCGGGTACTTTGGAGAATAACTTGACTCCCTCTTCTTTGTGGCAGCCCTTCAAACATTGGAACTCTGCTATCATGTCCCCCAATCCTTCTTTTCACTAGATATCCTGAATATCCATCCCATGAGATGGAGGGCATAGTTCCAGTCTTTTGGAACATATAAGACTGACTGCCTAGCCTACACTGCACAATCCTGGAAATACAACAGGAAGAATCCCAACTAAATCATGTCCTCTGTGTGTCTGTGTGTATTCACATATATACATACACATATATGTATACGTGTGTGTATGTATGTATACATGTGTGTGTGTGTGTATATACCGGTTCGTGGTGGGGGGGGGCGGGGGGGGGGGCCGCTGACTCGGGCCAGAGGTGGGGGGCCATTCCCAGGGTGGTTGGTGTCGGCAGGAAACGGAGAGGCATAGGGCCGTATCATGTGTTGGGAGCACGCACCCGCCATCTTTGTGCGGTTGCTCGCTCCGGCCCTATGGCCTCCTCCCAGGGGGGCATGGGAACTGGGACCCCTGGGCTTCGGCTGGTGTATTTTAATGCCAGGTCCGTGGCTAATAAGTCCACCCTCCTCCGTGAGGTAATTGAGGAGGAGGCTGCGGACCTGGCCTGCATCACCGAGACCTGGTTGGGCCCAGAGGGCGGTGTCCCCTCTGGTAGATTTGTGCCCTCCAGGTTTTCGGGTTTTGCACCGGCCCGGGCCCGGAAGGGGTGGTGGGGTGGCCGTGGTTATTCGGGAGACCTTGTTTCCAAGGGAGGTCACTGTTCCAGAGATAGGTGGGAGTGAGACACCCTCCTGAGGTGGGGGCCCAATGGTCGGGTGGGCTTGCTGCTCGCATACCTTTCACCCAGCTGGTGACAGCGCCCACCTGGGCTTCTCGATGTTCTCTCGGGGGTGGCGGTGGAGTTCCCGGGGCTTATAGTCCTGGGGGACTTCAATCTGCCCTCCCTGGGGGGGCGTCGGAATTCATGGCTTTATGGAGGCCATGGGCCTGACCCATTAATTCAGGGCCCGACCCATGAGGGGGGAACACTCTTGACCTAATTTGTCTCTGAACAGTGCGTAGGGACAGAGGGCAGGCCATTTTTACGGCTGCGCACGTTCCATGGTCTGATCACTATCTCCTACGGCTGGTCTTCCAACAGGCTGCCCCCACATGCTGGGATGAGGAGCCGTAGATGGTTCCGCCCAGGCGCCTTATGGACCGGAGCGGTCTCGGCGGGCTGGGGTTTCTTCCCTCTTCTCTTGCCCACAGCTCTGTTGAGGACCTGGCGGCTGCTTGGCAGCAGGCCAGCGTCAGAGGCTCTCGACAGGGTTGTCCCTATGCGACCCCTCACACGTCGGGATCCCGGATGGCTCCTTGGTACTCGGAGGAGCTCCGGGAGATGAAACGCCGTCGGAGGGGCTTAGAGAGCAGGGTGGAGGTCCACCCGCTCCCAGTCCGATCGAGCCCGCTAAGAGCCTATATTAGGACTTTTACCTGGTAGCTGTGAGGGCGGCGAGAAGGTCTTATCTCTCGCCCTCATAGCGTCCGGGATAACCGCCCAGCCGCCCTGTTTCGGGTAACCCGTTCTCTCCTTCGTGTAGGGGAGGGGCGGACCCACTGCGGGCAGGGCTGAGGAGTTTGGTCAACATCTGTCGGATAAGATTGCTCGGATTCGGGCGGGTTGCCCTCTGATTTGCAGTGGTCTGAGGAACGGGATGTAGGCAGTCTGGCCAGTACGATCTGGGGATGATTCGATTCTGTTTCGAGATGAAGTGGACGGATTATGCGACGTCTGGTTCCACCCACATGTTTGACCCGTGCCTCCTGGCTGGCTTATGCCGCCAGGGAGGTCACCTGCGGCTGGCTCGGTTGTTGCAGCGCTTCATTAAGGGAGGTGTCTTTCCCACTGCCTTGAAGGAGGCGGTGGTGAGACCCCTTCGAAGAAGCCTGCCCTGGACCCTACCGTGTTAGACAACTTTCGTCCAGTCTCCAACCTCGTTTTTTAGCGAAGGTTGTCGAGAGTGTGGTGGCTCAGCAGTTCCGCTTTTCCTGGATGAAGCTGACTACCTGGATCCGTATCAATCGGGCTCCGGCCTGGTTTCAGCACGGAGGACGGCATTGGTCGCATTGATGGATGATCTCTGGAGGGCTCGGGGACAGGGGGTTTTCCTCTGTCCTGGTCCTATTAGACCTCTCAGCGCTTTCGATACCATCGACCATGGTATCCTCCTGCGCAGCCCGGGGGGGTTGGGTATAGGGGGCACTGTGCTTCGGTGGTTCACCTCCTACTCTCGGGCGATCGCAGTCGGTGTTGGCGGGGGGCAGAGGTCTACCTCGAGGGTGCTCTCTTGTGGGGTCCCTCAGGGGTCGGTCCTCTCCCCCTGCTATTTAACATCTACATGAAACCGCTGGGTGAGATCATCGTGGTTTTGGGTGAGTTTCCATCAGTACGCTGATGATACTCAGCTGTACATTTCCACCCCGAACCAGATTGGTGATGCCTCTCTCCTGATGACCCAGTGTCTGGATGCGGTGCGGATTTGGATGAACGGAAACATGCTTCGTCTCAACCCGGCCAAGACTGAGTGGCTGTTGCTGTGTATCGGCATCTCGGTCCAGTTTGGAGTGTCCATCTTGCCATAGGGGGAGTGGTACTACCCCTGTGGATAGGGAGCGGAATCTGGGGGTCCCTCCTGGATGCTCGGCCGGTTGGAGGAGCAGGTGGGGGCCGTCGCCAGGGGCCTTTGCCCAGCTTCGTCTGGTCGCCAGCTGCGCCTTTCTGGACCGGGATGCCTGCGAAGGTTACTCATGCCCTTGTTACCTCCAGACTCGACTACTGAAACGCTCTCTATTTAGGACTGCCCTTGCATACCATCCGGAGATTGCAGCTGGTGCAGAATGCGCGGCCAGGCGGGGTGGTGATGGGAGTTTCCCGGTTCTCCCATGTTGCCCCCTCCTGCGCTGCCTTCATTGGCTACCGGTTGCGCTCGGTGAGATTCAAGGTTTTAGTGTTAACATTCAAAGTCCTTCATGACATGGGTCCCAATATTTAAGGGAGGCGGCTCCTGCCGACATCAAATGCCAACCGCCCTGTGCGACCACATAGGCAAGGACTCCTTGGGGTCCCCATCGGCTGGCCAATGCCGGCGGCGGTCCCCCGACGACGAGCCTATTCTATAGCGGCCCCAGACCTCTGGAACCAACTTCCCCTGGAGCTCCGTCTGGCCCCTGACTCCGCACCTTCCGCCATGACTTGAAGACCTGGTTGTTTAACCAATCCGGGTTGTGATTTTTGGGACGGGATGGTTTTATGGGATAGTTTTAAGGGATTTTATGGTGTACTGTAATTGTAATGGGGCTTATTTTAGTTTAATTTGCTTTTAAATTATTTATTGTTGCTGTGTTTTATTTGTAAGCGCCCCGAGTCTTCGGAGATGGGGCGGCATATAAGTCCCATTAATAAATAATAAATAAATAAATAAATAAATATATATATATATATATATATATGTAAGAGACCTATGATGAAACAATGATGTAGTTTTACATCACGTACATACACATACATACATACCATGTTTCCCTGAAAATAAGACCCTGTCTTATATTTTTTTGCCACCAAAAAAGGCACCAGGTCTTATTTTCAGGGGACATCATCCACTGACTAACCTCACTTGCGTGTGTCCCTTCTGGCCTCCTTTTTGCTGTCAGAGGCCTTCAGGAACTTCTTCTGTGGCTGGCAAGGCAGCTGATAACAGAGCTCTGGATTGATCCAGAGCTTTGTTATCAGCAACAGGGGCCTTCAGGAAAGCTTTGCCAGCCTTGCCAGCTGCAGAAGAAATAGGCTGGTGAGGCAGGTGTTAGGGTGTGTGAGGCCTGGCTACAACTGTCCAAAGGTAAGTAGTAGGGCAGCTCCACCCTCCCACATCCCCATCCTAGCTTAATTTTTACCTGTGAACCCTGGAGTGGGTGCAATCTTAATTAGGGCTTATTTGGTGGGGTAAGGCTTATATTGGGCACACGTGTAAAAATCAAGCTGGAACTTCCTTTCAGAGTAGGTCATATTTTCAGGGAAACAAGGTAAATAAATACATACATATATATGCATCCATGCAGAACAGGATTTAGTTGGGATTCTTCCACTTGTATTTCCAGGGCTATTTGTATCTTCCTCTATTTCTCAGAGAAGTATCTAGTTTTACCAGAGTTTGCAACCATTGGGATAATGAAAAATATGACCTCATTAGCATGAAGTTTGTCGTTTGTTCTCTAATAAAACCAAAGGAAACACAAAAGTAAATGACAGTGTATTTGTCTTCTTCTTAATGTGTGCAGAGACACTGTAAAGCCTTTTTATTGGGGAAGTGTGATGACATGCTTGCACTTTGATAGTGTAAGCCGAACTCCAAGAAGTACCATGAATTGGATGGCTCTGTGGAACACTCCCCTAATGATGTAGTAAAATTTGACTCTGATGTTGTAAAATCTGTTTATGGCAAAGTCACAGTTTCTGCAATATCCTATCGGGCCAAGATTGGTAGTAGAACAGCAGAGAGGAAAGAAGCTACTGGGTGAAAATGGCTGGGGTTGTATTTCTTATTTGTTTATATTTATGTATCCCTTATTGATTTACTTATATTTAGGGGACTGGCAGTTAAAACATACGAAGAATGGTTGCAGGAATTGGGTGTGTCTCGTTTAATGAAAAGGTGGACTAAGGGGTGATGTGATAGCAGCTTTCTAATATCTAAGGGTCTGTCACAGAGAAGAAGTCTAGGAATATATAAACCATCAAATGTTCATAGGATTAACAAGATCCCTAGCACAGAATTACAGAGAACTGAATAAGGAGTCAAAAGTTCTGCACATTAAATTTTGAGATGTATATGTATGCCATCATATTATTGGGCAGTGGGCTCCAGTCCATAAGAAGTTTCCAACTGCAATTCTGAGCAATGTGTGAATATTTGGGGTCTTCAGTGTTCTCTGGTTGTTTTCTTGAAGACATTTCATTACCCAGCTAGGTAACGTCATCAGTGCACAATGAAACCTCTGAAAGAAAACAACCAACTTCAGAGAGGACAAGGGAGCCCATTGTTCAAAACTGAGCTACAAATATCCTCTTCTAATGTATGAATCTGTTGATTAATTGCATAGTAATTCCTCATCTTTTTATAATAGATACCAAAGTTTTGCTGATACTTCTTTTGTAATATAGGCTTCACAAAAGTAAGTCCAATTTTGACTGATAAACAATGTTGAGTTTGATTAATGGGTAAAGGTTCCCGTCGCACATACGTGCTAGTCGTTTTGGGCTCTAGGGGGTGGTGCTCATCTCCGTTACAAAGCCAAAGAGCCAGCGCTGTCTGAAGACGTCTCCGTGGTCATGTGGCTGGCATGACTAATTGCTGAAGGCCAATGGAACACTGTTGTTTTCCCACCAAAGTGGTCCCTATTTTTCTACTTGCATTTTTATGTGCTTTCGAACTGCTAGGTTGGCGGAAGCTGGGACAAGTAATGGGAGCTCACTCCATTATGCAGCACTAGGGATTCAAACCACCACACTGCCGACCTTTCTGATCTACAAGCTCAGCATCTTAGCCACTGAGCCACCGTGTCCCTTGTGTTTGATTGATACTGAATTACAATTGTTGTTTGTAAGTAAAAACATCAAGAAATCCCAGGCTGTAAGTTAAACCAGGAAGCCAGAAAAACATCCTGGAGGAAAGCAATGACAAATTAGCATCATATTTTGGCCAGAAAAAAAAAAGTCAGGTCCATGAAATGCTAGAAGACAAGTTCTTTTCAAAAGAGAGTTCGCATTTACGTGAGATGGCAACAATCAAACTTTAGCTGATCTTGAAAAATGCTCAGTGGGATTAGATCCAATTAGTGGGTTTAATTAATTAATTAACTGTTTAATTAATGGGAGACTACCAGTAAAGACTTAGTGCTGTTTCTTGACACCCACAGCAGTATGGCTAAACAGGGAGCAAAGATTAAATTCCCTGCCAAGCTTTAACCTTCGTTTTGTGGCTCTGCTGGATCCGTGAAGTCGAGCTGGTAAAATTTGCACAAGCAGCTGCAATCCGATCCAAGGGAAAAGCAGGTGCTTGTGAAGCAGAGAGGCATGACTCACAAATGTGAGAGACAGGCAGGCAAATGCCAAAAACAATGTTGTTCAAGTGGTTTGCCATAGTTGACAACAGCAGCCAATATAAAAAGTATTTTAGAAGTGTCAACTGATGGAACACACACAAATATTCTCTGACAGGACTAACATTAAGATATGCAAGTGGAAGAGGCATCAAAAAGATGAGATTGGAAAGATAATAGAAGGATGGATGATAGATAGATAGATAGATAGATAGATAGATAGATAGATAGATAGACAGACAGACAGATGTTAAATAGATAGATAGCTAGAAAGATGATAGATGATAGTTGATAGATAGATAGACAAACAGATGATAGACAGACAGATGATAAATAGACATAGACAGATGATACATAGATGGATGGATGGATGGATGGGTGGGTGGATGGATGGACGGACAGACAGATTTTATTTATTTATTTATTTATTTATTTTAATTACATTTATATGCCGCCCTTCTCTGAAGACTCAGGGCGGCTTACAATTTTTGGGATACAACCCAATGCACTCAGCAATAGCCTTCCTTCCATTGTATATGCCTGCTTATTACTAAGCGGCATTTTTACAAAGTCAGCTTATTGCCCCCAACAATCTTGGGTCCTCAATTTACCTACCCCGAGAGGATGGAAGTCTGAGTCAACCTTGAGCCTGGTGGGATTCAAGCCTGCAATAATTACAGGCAGCTGGAACTTAAGTGCTAGGCATTTAGCAGCCTGCACCACCAAGATTGATAGATGGATAGATTGATTGATAGATAGATGATAGATATTTTTCAAAATATCCTATCTTTAATACTTAGTAACTCAAGATGGAGAAATTCATCAGTAACTAACTTTCACAGCACAACCTGTTCCACATTTTTTAAAGGAAGAAACTCATCTCTTTCTCCTTCTCTCTCTTCCACTTTTTCTCCCCAGCTCTTCCTTCCTCCAGTTTATGTAATTATTAGGATGATAAAGTTTTGACTTGACCTTTGGCCTTGATAAAAGCAGCCCTTTAAAGCCAAACTTGGGATAAGAAAAACATGTGATTTCTGCCCAATGCGCACCCTTTAGAGTTGGATCTTTGAATCAAACCAATTTCATTAAAATCCAACAGGATCTTTCCATCACACTGCATATTTTGATCCTTGATGATTTGATGCACTATTATATACAGAATACAGTACAGGCTGGAAGAGACTTTGGAGGTCTTCTAGTCCATCCTCATGCTCAAGTAGAAGACCCTATACCATTCTGGATAAATGTTGTCCAGTCTCTTCTTGGAAACCTCAAGCAATGGAGCACCCACATCTTCTAGAGACAAGACGTTCGACTGGTTAATTGTTCTCACTGATTGAAAATTTCTCCTGAGTTCTAGATTGCTTCTCTCCTTGATAATCTCCCATATATTGCTTCTTGTTTTGCCTTCAAATGCTTTGGAGAATAGGCTGAAACCCCTATTCTCTGTGACAGCACCTCAGATATTGGAAGATAGTTTCCATGTCATGCTGAGTCCTTCTTTTTGTTAGAATAGACATATCCAGTTTCTGCAACTGTTCATCATATGCTTTAGCTTCCAGAACCCTTATCATCTTTGTTGCACTTTTTTGCACTCTTTCTAAAATCTCAACATCATTTTTTGTGACTAAAACTGGATGCAGTGATCAGAAATGGACATGTATATTATTGGGACCTCTGGAATCTTCTACATTTAAATTACTTCCTGGATTTTTAAAAATCTAGGAAGTTTAATTCATCAAAAGCAGGGGAAATTATCCAAAACTTCAAACAATAAAAATCCCCCAAATATTATAGGAGTTCCTCTTATCTATAAGTGCCTGATGCAAAGTGATAAAGCTGTTGCATCTGATCCTTTTATTACTATATTGTTGTTGTTGTTTTGCTTTGCTCTGTACCTTGGTCAAGATGTTCTACTACTTGCACATCAAAGTCCATTGACTAAATATATAAGTCCTAATGTATATAATTCACATGTCTATTGGAATAATTCCACAAACAATGCAGACCCCATAAATCCTGCCTATTGTCCAGATTGCTTTCAGAAATAAATAACCATTCTGAGAGTATGAGAAAATATCTGCTGAACAAAACTCTGCATTGGTGACAGGAAGGACATCTGGCCAGTAAACACTCTGCTAGCTCCATTCAGTTGCCCACTCTCCAACTTGCAAGGAATTATGGGATCATTAAAAAAAGAAAGAAGGAACCACTCTGTTCATTAATAAAGGATGGAAATCCAAAATGCATTCAGTGTCTAAAATCCCCAGAATGGGTTTTCAGACAAGTGAGGACTTCCTCCCGCTGTGTGTATCCCACTTCCTCTGTGCGTGTTAATATGTTGTGGGAATTCAACAGCGGGCACACCACTGCACAAAAATCTTGGATGTGTCACCGTGATATTTGCTGGTATCACTCTCAGTCACTCGTGGTATCCACCATCAGCCCACACACTGCAGTGCTCAACCGAGCTGCAAATTCTAACAAATGGGGTTTTGCTTTCAACTCAATTCTGCCCATTTTTCCCCCTGCTAAGCTCGTGATGAGCTTGAAATAGTCCATTAGCTTCCTGATAAAGAGGGAGAAGACCAGGAGGAAATGTAGGAGGAACAGGCAGGGATCATCCCCGGCCTTCTCTGAACCAGCCAGCTGCCCAGAGCTCAAAAAGGAGACCCCTCCATGCTTTGCACAGCTGGTTTTTACAGATGTACCCAAGCAGCAATTCAAGGTTTTTCCTGTCTTGCTCCAGCCTTAAGACTCAGTTGAAGAAAGACCAGCTGGGAGAAGAAAAAGCAAGAATTGGTTTTGCTTTGATTTGATGCCCAGGCACAGCTGATCTGGCCAAGTGACAGAAAAGGAACCAAATCTCCATGAAAAAGAGGCTTGCAAAATTAGTCTTTGGCAAATGCTTCATGACTAGAGGTTTTTAAGAAAAGACTGGACAGCCACCTATCTGAAATGGTATAGGGTCTCTGCTTGAGCAGGGGATTGGACTAGAAGACTCCAAGGTTCTTTTCCAACTCTAATCTGATTGAAACCAGATAGGAAGTGACTTGATCGAAATCTTGACTTGAACAAAAAAAGATGTTGAGACTTTGGAAGAAGTGCAGAGAAGAGCAAAAAAGATGATTGGGGCTAAATCATACGAAGAATGGTTGTAGGAATTGGGTATGTCTAGACTAATGAAGAGAAGAAATACTTCTATGGTCCCATCCAACTCTGTTATTCTGTTATCCTGATAGAGAGCAAACTGAGGAAGGGCAACAGTTTGGAGGAAGTGATAAAGGCAAACTCCACCATTTTGTCCCTGCTTAAGTGCAAACAAACTTGAAACAAAGAGAATATGGTTGCCATTTTGTGACTAGGCAAATTATCTCTGGGAAAGTTTGCCCAAAAAAGAAACCACTCTCTGAAGACATAATTTTCTTGAGTTTGGGTTGACTTCTGTGTATGTCTAGAGTAGACTAAGAAAAGGATGAGCGGTGACATGATAGCAGTCTTCCACTACTTCAAAGAGAAGAGGGAAAGGAGAAAATGTTCTGACAGTAATCTTGTCCTGACCAGTGAAGGGAACTAAGTAAAGAGAGAAACAGGATTGGCAATGATATTTCTGATAATACTGGTAACATCATACTTGGATGTGATCATACTTGTGTCCAGTTTTGGTCACCATGATACAAAAAAGATGTTGAGACTCTAGAAAGAGTGCAGAGAAGAGCAATAAAGATGATTAGAGGACAGGAGGCTTAAACATTTGAAGAATGGTTGCAGGAATTGGATATGTCTAGTCTAATGATGAAAAAGACCGGAGGTGACATGATAGTAGTCTTCCAATTTGAAATTAAGTCACAAAGAAGAAGGTACAAACTATTCTCCAAAGAATCTGAGGGCAGGACAAGAAATAACAAATGGGAAATCATTACAGAGGGATCCAACCTAGAACGAAGGAGAAATTTCCTGACAGCGAAAATAATTAACCAGTGGAATGTCTTCCCTCCAGATGTTGTGGGTACCCTCATCACTTGACATTTTCAAGAAGAGACTGGACAGTCATTTGTCCAGAATGGTACAGGGTCTCCTGCTTGAGCCAGGGGTTGGACTAGAAGACCTCCAAGGTCCCTTCAAACTCTGTTTTTGGTATTCTGTATTACTTAATTTACAGGTGAAACTCGAAAAATTAGAATATCGTCCAAAAGTTCATTTATTTCCGTAATGCAACTTAAAAGGTGAAACTAATATATGAGATAGACTCATTACATGCAAAACAAGATAGTTCAAGCTGTGATTTGTCATAATTGTGATGATTATGGCTTACAGCTCATGAAAACCCCAAATCCACAATCTCAGAAAATTAGAATATTACATGCAATCAATAAAACAAGGATTGTACATAGAACAATATCGGACCTCTGAAAACTATAAGCATGCATATGTACTCAGTACTTGGTTTGGGCCCCTTTTGCAGCAATTAGTGCCTCAATGTGGTGTGGCATGGAAGCTATCAGCCTGTGGCACTGCTGAGGTGTTATGGAAGACCAGGATGCTTCAGTAGCGGCCTTCAGCTCTTCTGCATTGGTTGGTCTCATGTCTCTCATCTTTCTCTTGGCAATGCCCCATAGATTCTCTATGGGGTTCAGGTCAGGTTAGTTTGCTGGCCAATCTAGCACAGTAATCCCACAGTCATTGATCCAGATTTTGGTGCTTTTGGCAGTGTGGGCAGCTGCCAAGTCCTGCTGGAAAATGAAGTCAGCATCCCCATAAAGCTCATCTGCAAAAGGAAGCATGAAGTGCTCCAAAATCTCCTGGTAGATGGCTGCATTGACCCTGGACTTAATGAAGCACAGTGGACCAACACCAGCAGATGACATGGCTCACCAAATCAACACAGACTGTGGAAACTTCACACTGGACTTCAAGCATCTTGCAGTCTGTGCCTCTCCATTCTTCCTCCAGACTCTGGGTCCTTGGTTTCCAAATGAGATGCAAAAGTTGCTCTCATCAGAAAAGAGGACTTTGGACCACTGAGCAACAGACCAGGTCTGTTTTTCTTTAGCCCAGGTAAGACGCTTCTTACGACATTTGAATCCCATGTCCAGGATCTGTCTGTGTGTGGTGTTCTTGATGCTCTGACTCCAGCCTCAGTCCACTCCTTGTGAAAGTCCTCAACACTTTTGAATGGCCTTTTCCTGACAATCCTCTCCAGGCTGCGGTCATCCCTGCTGCTTGTGCACCTTTTTCTTCCACATTTTTCCCTTCCACATAACTTTCTATTAATGTGCTTTGATACAGCACTTTGGGAGCATCCAACTTCTTTTGCAATTACCTTTTGAGGCTTTCCCTCCTTATGGAGGGTGTCAGTGATGGTTTTCTGCACAACTGTCAGGTCAGCAGTCTTTCCCATGATTGTGATTCCTACTGAACCAGACTGAGAGACCATTTAAAGGCTCAGGAACCCTTTGCAGTGTTATGGCTTAATTAGCTGATTAGAGTGGGACACTTTGAGCCTAGAATATTGCACCTTTTCACAATATTCTAATTTTCTGAGATTATGGATTTGGGGTTTTCATGAGCTGTAAGCCATAATCATCACCATTATGACAAATCACAGCTTGAACTATCTTGTTTTGCATGTAATGAGTCTATCTCATATATTAGTTTCACCTTTTAAGTTGCATTACGGAAATAAATGAACTTTTGCACAATATTCTAATTTTTCCAGTTTTGTCTGTACTCCTCTGCTTCATCTACTTCTTTCCAACAAGCGCAAAAATTAGAATGTACTTATCCATCAAATTCATGGGCCCATTTGGTTTTTGATCAGTTTAGCAATGGGGCTTTTTAGTGTATAGCATGAAGATGTAGAGAAGGAGTGGGAAGAACATAAGTGTTCGGACACTGCACAGGTGACAGCAGCAAAAGTTTGCCCCTGGTTGTCAGCCAATAAACAAATTTTTAAAATAGAAAAATATTTAACTTTGCCTTTATCTCCCATCATAAGGAGATTTTTTTTACCAAGCTGAGATTGGACCAATTTCAAACAAACATATTTTGGGGCAGGTATAGGGGGAATCCCTGTAAGTGAAAGAGTTTGTTTATGTGGGACGGGGGAAGTTGAAACAATGTCCCATGTAATTTTTGATAGCCCCCTGTACTCAGATTTGAGGGAACATGAGCTGGACAGGATCTTTTATACCAACACTCGTATGTCTAAAGAGCGCTTCTTGCAACATTGTTTGCTAGGTTCTAATTTGCATTTGGTGAAATGGATTGCCAAATTTGCCGTAAACTTGTTAGAAATAAGGACAAAGCTGGTGCAGCAGAGTGTGGTAGATTGGAGGAAAGATCACTTGATTTAAAAAATGTAATTTTAAAAATAGTTTTAAGACTGTTTGGGGCAGATGCAGGGGTGACACTGAAATATAATTTTAATCATATTTAACCTGTATCTTAAATCATTGTATTCCATCCCAATTCCATTTTGGATTGTATTTCATTCTAATATTATTCTGAATTGTAATTATTCAATTCCATTTTGGGTTGCTTTTGTCAAATTTTGGTGGTGTTTTGTTTTTAGAACTCTGCATTTTGATATGGCCCAAGGGCTAATCAATAAATAAAGAAGTGTGAACATAAGTGTAAATATGTGTAGGATTAATCAAAACCAAACTTGCTTTGTGTTTTTAATTAGTAGGTATGCATCCTATATTTTAAATACAATGTTCTATATAATACATCATAGAGTATTTTATTTATTCTAATATTTAGGATATGTAATTCAATGGGAAAAATTGGTTCCAGCTTTTTTATTGCAAAGGAGGAAGAAGTGGGATGAGATGCACAAGGGAGTGAAAGCGGCACTCTGTTGCTTACCTTACTGATAAAATAGCCAAGAGGAATGTGCAAATTGTCTTCTTTTTCACTGCACAATCATTTCTCCACTGGGCTACAGGCTCTTTTGCTTTCCACATTTTTTTTTAAAAAGGATATCCAAGCAAAGACATTATAAGCACATTCTTCCCACGGGTCTTTTTCAGAGGGGAATATGTCAGCAGTCTGGGGGGTTTCAAAAGACTAAAAAGTTGCATCAGAGGAAACAATGAGGAGGGCAGAATTCCCCTGATCATCACACAGACAGGTCCCAAATAAGCTCAAAGACACCATCAGGAGAACCTCAGCAGAAATTAAGTAGACAAACAGAAGCCACATTTCCAGGAGGAGAAAACTGGCATGGGGTTAGTTTCATTTCCTTCCGTCTGGTTTTTAAGAATCTCCTCTGAACATCTTTGAATTCCAATGATATGTATGGGTATTTTCAAGTTCTTATAAAACATAACAAGAGTCTAGAAGGCTGGAAAGCCAGCAGGCAGGCAGCAGAAAGAGGGAGGGAGGGTGGGAGCGAGGGAAGGGAAGGAAGGAAAAAAGGGAGATGGGAAGGAGGAAGGAAGAGAGGAAGGAGGGAGGGAATGTAAGGGAAAGGGAGGGAGGGAAGAAAGATGGTGTACACCTTCTGTACAAAGAACAAAGACGGTGCAGTACCCAGGGGAAATGCTTCCCCTCACATTCCATTATTTCAAGCCATTATCTACAGAAATATATAGATCTGGATCAGATATCCTTGCCTCAGTGATGAAGTCCAGGAGTGTTTTAACCTCTCCAACAAGAGGCAAAAGAATGTCCCTCTCATGCCATGGCTCCTAATTTTGACGTTCCCATTCTATTCCTTAGCAAGCACACTTTCTGCAGCTCGTCCAGCAACAAAGGAAGATCGCCCAGCCGCCTGTCTGGGAATAAACAGCTTTGAGGGGTGCATCTCAACTTCTAAGAGACGAGCGCTGATCTTGAGAAAACCTTTAATGCGTTGCTTCCGCTTTGGCCTGAAGATTTTATCCCGTTCGGATAAGGAAGGGTGTTAAGGAATGGAATAGAATGATCTCTCTCTGCATGTGTGTAAGTGGGTGTGTGAGTGTGTTTGTCTGTCTGTCTGTCTGTCCGTCTGTCTATCTCCCACGCTCCTCTGAGCACAGGGCTTTTGCTTTTGTCTAAGGCTCCCTTTTCCAGACACGTGAAAAATCCAATTGGCCAACAAATTAAAGCCAATTAGCACGTGAGCCCAAGAAAACCGCACACCCAGCCATCAAACTTTTGGCGGAGCTGCTCAAAAAGGTATTATCCAAGTTCCGCCTCAGTCGGGAAGCACAGAGTGGCGACGCGTTGGCTTAAAGTATTAAGATCTTGGGGAGTGAGCCGGGGGTTATTCTGAGCTCCCAGCTGGCAAAGCATTCTTGACGGGAGATGGCAGGGCAGATGTCCAAGGACAATCAAAGGGACAAGAAAGTTTAAACCAACGTTTGCCTATCTCATATTTTCGGCCTTGATCCCTGCTCCTCAGTGATGGAGAACAGCTGTTGCACTTGGGGGAATCAGCCAAATTCAACTCTTCTAGTCTTCCTCTTCCTTCCTTCCTTCCTTCCTTCCTTCCTTCCTTCCTTCCTTCCTTCCTTCCATCCTTCCTTCCTTCCTTCCCTCCTTCCCTCCTCTGCCTTCTCCTAACTCCTGAAGGTTTAGACTTCAACACCCTACATTAATTCCTTAAAGAATGAGGCCTACTCTTGAAGAAGCTCTGGGAAACACAAGAAGAAGGTGATTAATTTCACTTGGGTTTGAGGTCCTGAGATCCCTGGAGGTTTTCAAGAAGAAACTGGACAGACGTTTGTCTGGAATGGTATAAGGTCTCCTGCTTGAGCAAGGAGTTGAACTATAAGACCTTAAAAGCCCCTTCCAACTCTGTTATTCTGTAATTTTTACAGAACGGGGCTGGCATCTGGATGTTCAGCTCAAGTGATACTCTGATGCACTATCAAGAAGGACTAGGGACGACATGATAGGAGTGTTTCAATATACAAGGGGTTGCCACAAAGAGGAAGGAGTCAAGCTATACTTCAAAGCACCTGAAAAAAGGACAAGAAACAACAGATGGAAACTAATCAACGAGAGAAGCAATCTAGAACCAAGGAGAAATTTCCTAGCAATGAGAACAATTAATCAGTATAATGACTTGCCTCCAGAAGTTGTGGGTGCTCCAACACTGGAGGTTTTCAAGAAGAGATTGGACAACTATTTGTCTGAAGTGGTGTAGGGTTTCCTGCTGGAGCATGAAGTTGGATTAGAAGACCGCCAACATCCCTTCCAACTCTTTTATTCTGTTATTTTCCTAAGGTGAAGGGCAAGTGATATCATAGGCACCTTAACATTGTGAAAAGGATATAATTTGGACTAGTTATGGTTGAGAATTTGGTTGGTGATGATGTCATGATGTCCATGACTTCCTCATAAGCTACACCAGTGACCAAGAAACCTGGAGTATGGAGATACTTTGATGTTCTCAACCCTTCAAGGTAGCATGGGCAGCAGCAAAACCAAATCCATAAGTAGTAATACTACAGGTAGTCCTTGGCTAACAACCCTTCATTTAGCAACTGCTCCAAGTTACAGTAGCATTGAAAAGGTGACTTACTACTGGTCCTTGCATCAATGACCATCACAGCCTCATTACAGTCATGGGATCAAAATTCACATTAAACCACCATGGCAAAACAGATCATGAAATTGGACGTGACTTGCTTAACGACTCTCTTGTTTAGCCATAGAAATTCTGGTCCCAACTGTGATTGTAAGTCAAAGACTATCTATTTTTTAAAAATTTTAAACCTTTATTGAGATTTGAAACATTAAAATACAAATAGATCTAAAAAAATAATTTTGTACAATTCTCCATCTTCTTTGACAGCACTAAAAAATCTTAGTTATATTCATACATTTCATACATTTCCATACATTTCTAATTAATCGTATACATATACATATTTATGTCTTAGTCTGATCTATACATTTCATATTCCTACTATCCATCCATTGATACCAATTATCCCAAACTGAGTAACATTCCGAGTCTTCCTTATTGTTAATTCTATAGTGAGTTTGTCCATTTCTGCACAATCAAAAAAAATTTGGATTACTAAATAATCTGTCGGTATAGTAGCCATTTTCCAAAATTGAGTGAGTGCAATTCTCACTGCTGTGACTATCCAATTTTTTATTGTAAGGTACAATAACAAAACCTCACAAGCCTGAAACTGCTTCAACTGTCCTTTGCTTTTACTTTCCAGAGGACCAGGAAAGGTTCTTTCTGAGATGCTTGCTCCTTCTCTGTTCCTCCTCTGGGTTCAGATTTCATTTATTACATCATTGTCCAGGTTGGTCTCTTCTTTTGGTCTCCCAAGGTTACTCTCACAGTCCATTGCAGGTTTTGATGGACGCCTCATTTCATATCCCTGAGAACTGTTCATTTTCAGTGGAAATTCATTGACCAAAACTAAATTGCTTCTATCCAGTCAAGAATAAAGACGTTGGAGAGTAGTACAAGGGGCTAGGTTTATCCAGAATATGAAAGTAAAGTAAATGAGCCTCAGGGTTGAAAAACAACAGTCCTGCACAGGATTTGGGTATCTCTTTACACAGCATCTTCTGGTTCTATTTATTTAAGGGCATGTTTCATATAAGCTGAATTAACTTTTCGAGTAAGCGGGTGAATTTTTGCTTTCATTTCTTCCCAGGGAAGAACCCTACACATGCTTTTCTGCTGTTCTCTTTCCTTTCATTAGTGAAATAAATGATCTTCCTAGAGTGCCTGAGGCATTCGCACCATAACTTTAACCGACCAGCATCTTCCTTCCCACCTACCCTGGGCTCAGAAGAAAAAAGATTGATGGCACTTCCACTAAAAACAAAACTGTTTTATTTTATAAGCTGTCAGCTTTGGCAATTGAGGGACCAAAATGAGAGGAGAGGTATGAACAAGGGAGAGAAAGTTTCTTGAACTTTGGTGAGCATTAATGAAGAATTTTCCCAACTTGAAAATCCATCAATTAGTGCAGGATTGGGTCAAGATTTAAGGTCAACTCTTCTCTTTAATCCACGCTAGCTTGTCTCTTCCTTTCCCTCACTTCCTTTTGATGTCCCTTTGGAAGGATCCACTACCCTGCTGGGACAAAGTAGCATAACTCAGCCTTAATCCAATAGGTGGTCCAACAGTGGGGAGACTAGAGTTACAACTTCTAGCAACTGGTGTGGATGTCTGTAGCCTCAATAAGTGGCAGGCAATCAAAAAAGAAAGGGGAAGAGGGAGGAAGGGAGAGGAAGAGGAAGGGGATGGAGGGAGGAAGGAAGGAAGGAAATTGAAAGATGGTATAAAAGAGAAAGGGGAGGGAAAAAGAAAGAAAGGAAAAAAGGGGAGAAAGGAAGAGGAAAAGGAAAAGGAAGGAAAAGGAAGGAAGAAAAGGAAAAGAAGAAAAAAAAGAAGAGAAGGAAGGAAAAAGAGAAGGAAGGAAGAAAGAAAAAAGGAAGGGAAGGAAAAAGGAAAGGAAAAAGGAAGGAAAGAGAAGGAAGGGAAGGAAGGAAATTTCTTTATTTTGTATGTATAAAGAGAGAGGGAGAGGGAAGGAAGGAAATTGAAGGTGTAAAAGAAAAAGAGGGTGGAGAAAGGGAGGGAGGGAGGAAGGAAGGAAGGAAGGAAAGGAGAGAAGGAAAAGAGAAGAAGGGAAAGGAAAGGAAAGGAAAGGAAAGGAAAGGAAAGGAAAGGAAAGGAAAGGAAAGGAAAGGAAAGAAGAAAAAGAAGAAGTGAAGGGAACATTTGGACCCAAAATTCATTTCCTTATGCTCTTACTTCCTTATATTTTTTAATGTGTATAAATGTACAGAGTGAATCTAGTTGGGAGTTTTCTGCTCCTTTGGATCAGCTCTGCCTTCCCATTTCTAAATTTTATCTCTCTTTATTACTTCCCAGGCAGTTCTACTCCAAGCAAGGAGATAATGCAACCAAGGGAGGGGAGGGGAAATGCCGACTTCAGCAAGATATAGCAGACACAAACAGGGTGACAAATTGCAATGACAGGGGATGCAGGGGCAGCTTGTGATGGTGGAAATTAACTCCCAAGCCCAACAATGCCATCATTATGCTGGCTTCTATAAGGACTCTTGTTGAAGTGAGATTGAGAGAAGAAAGTCATGCAAAAAGGGACGTGCAGAGAGAAATGATGCACTCGTATCTCCCCCAAACAACTCTTTTCCTGATGAGTCTACCACTTCAAACAATCCTCAAACATCCTAAATTTGTTCACCACACTATAAAAAAGATGTTGAGACTCTAGAAAAAGTGCAGAGAAGAGCAACCAGGATGATGAGGGGACTGGAGACTAAAACATATGAAGAACAGTTACACGAACTGGGCCTGGCTAGTCTAGGGAAGAGAAGAACTAGGGGAGACAGGATAGCAGTCTTCCAATATTTGAGGGGCTGCCATGTGGGGAAGCTATTTTCCAAGGCACCTGAAGGCCAGACAAGAAATAATGGATGGAAACTGATCAAGGAGAGATTCAACCTGGAAATAAGAAGACATTTCTGACAGTGAGAACAATCAACCCATGGAACAGAAGTTGCCTTCGGAAGTTGTGGGAGCTCCATCACTGGAGGCTTGCAAGAAGAGATTGGACTGCCCTCTGTCAGAAATGGTGTAGCCTAACCCTAACCCCCTGCTTGGGCAGGGGGGGTTGCACTAGAGGACCTACAAGGTCCCTTCCAACTCTGATTATCTGTTATCTGTTATCCGTTAAATGATGTGATGGAAACATTCCCATAATGTGTGTGACAGCATCATGCTTGGAACAGTAACATCTACAGGTAGACTTCGGCTTACCACCACGATTGAGCCTGACTGTGCTGTTTCTAAGTGAGGATATTGTGGATTTTGTCCCATTTTACGAACCTTCCTTGCCACAGTTGTGAAGTGAATGGCTGCACTTGTTAAGTAAATAACACAGGTGTTAAGTGAATCTGGCTTCCCCATTGACTTTAGAACATAGAATATCAGAGTTGCAAGGGTCCTTGGAGGTCTTCTAGTCTGTCCCCCTGCTCAAGCAGGAGAACCTATGCCATTCCAGACAAATGCCTGCCCCACCTCTTCTTAAAAACCTCCAGTGATGGAGCATCCAGAACTTCTTTTTTATTATTATTTACTAGCTCGATACCTGTGCCTCGCTACATAACTATGTGGTTGGGCTTAGTTTTTGGGGAGGAAAATAAGGGGGGAAATTCTGCCTCTGCCTACCAGCATCCATCAGTATTTATCTGGCTAGCATCCTATCAGTGTGTGAGAGAGTTGAGGGCTGTTTGGAAACTGAAACAGTATTTGCTGTGAGAGAAAGGAGGAGACAGCAAGGAGCCTGGGCGCGGCTTAGTTCAACTGTTCTGTACTAAAGCTGCTTGGTGCTGTGAAAGTAAAACTGAAACTGAAACTCCTCTGCTTGTGTTTTGCATTTGGAACAGGTTTCTTTTCAGGTGGGGAGGGGGAGTAGAACTCCTTAGCATCAGAGTGTGTTAATAATAATAATATAGGAAATACTAATGCTCTGAGGGTCATTTCGAAAAATCCTTTCTTAGGGAGCACCTAGAAGCCAAGAGAAACATAAGTGCCAAATTTCAAGCTTGTTGGCTTTACAGTTCTGGAGATATTGTGATGATGCATAAGTGGTATTTCACTTTTGTATATATAAATTTATTATATTTTTTTATTTTATTATGTAAAATACAAAGAAGGGAAAAAATAGAAAATTAAGGGAGGGAAAAGGAGCGGGGAAAAGGGTGAGATACAGGGGGAAAGAGGAAAAGAAAGAAAAGCAGGCCTTGCCTTCCAACTCTTCTAAGCACAGCACAAGATAAACACGCTCCAACCTCAACTGTTTGCTTTTAAGAGCAGCGACAACTTCTGAAGGCAAAGCTGTTCCACTGGTTAATTGTCTTCACTCTCAGGAAGTTTCTCCTTAGTTCTAGGTTGCTTCTCTCTTTGAAGAACTTCTGTCTGTTGCAGTGGTGGGATTCAAATTTTTTTACTACTAGTTCTGTGGGTGTGACTTGGTGGGCGTGGCTTGGTGGGCGTGGCAGGGGAAGGATACTGCAAAATCCCCATTCCCTCCCCACTCCACTAACCTGCTTTCCAGCTCCGTTCTCCTGTGCAGGGCAACTCAAGAAGACCCAGCCAATCAGCTGGGACTCAAGAGGCAGAGAAGAGATGGGGGTGGGGCCAGTCAGAGGTGGTATTTGCCAGTTCTCCGAACTACTCAAAGTTTCTGTTACCGGTTCTCCAGAACTGGTCAGAACCTGCTGAATATACCACCTCTGGTCTGTCATTTCTGATCTTGCTTTGGATGCTGACTTTGCTTGTCAGAAGGTCTTAAAAGCTGTTCACATGACCTTGAAACACTGCAACCGTTATAAATATCAACCAGTTGTCAAGCACCTGAATTTTGATCATGTGACTGTGGGGATGGTGCAACAGTCTTATAACTGTGGAAAACAGCCATAAATCTTTTCTTTTTCGGTGCCATTGTAACTTCAAACCATCACTATACAAACTGTTGGTAAGTCGAGGACTACCTGTAGTGCATAGCCAGCAATGGTGGGTCAGTGGTCTCCAAAAAGAAACTAGACAAAATTTCTTGGAGACTGGGATTGGAATATTGCAAAAAGCTTTCTGGATGATGCACAAACAAAGGTTAACAAGCCATGAGAGAGGAAAAAGATTCCACGACCTATAGTGATTTACTTTGTTGAACAGAACAGCAGTCATCCAGTCCAACTCCCTGCTCAAGCAGGAAACTCTATACCATTTCAGACAAATGGCTGTCCAGTCTCTTCTTAAAAACCTCCAGTATTGAAGCGACCACAACTTCTGGAGGTAAGCTGTTCCCTGGTTAATTGTTCTCACCATTAGGAAATGTCTCCTTAGTTCTAAGTTGGTTCTTTCCTGGCTTAGTTTCCATCCATTGCATCTTGTCCTGCCTCCAGATGCTTTGGGAAATAGATTTAGACTCTCTTCTTTGTGGCAGCCCCTCCAACATTGGAACACTGCTCTTGTGTCACCCCAGTCCTTCTTTTCATGAAACTAGAGAAACCCAATTCCTGCAACCGTTCTTCATTGAACCATTCTTCATGTTTCAGCATCCACACCCCTAATCATCTTTATTGCTCTTTTCTGCACTCTTTCCATTGTATCAACATGGACCTGAGATCACTGCAGCCCAGTCAAACCTTCCACTGAGCCAACCATCAGGACCAAAAGAATTATCTAGGATTAAAATGATACAGTTTCCCCACTGATGGGATTCAAATAATTTAACAGCTGGTTCTCTGCCCTACAACAACTGAATGAAAAACTGCTGATGACCTTCTACCGCTGCACCATAGAGAGTATCTTAACTTATTGCACCTCTGTCTGGTTTGCCAATTGCACAGTGGCAGATAGGACAACACTCCAGAGGGTGAACATCATTGCCCAGAGGATGATGGGTTGCCCTCTCCTCTTTGGAAGAGCTTTATAGCTCCCACTGCCTTAAGAAAGTTCAAAATATTCTCAAAGATCCACCTCATCCTGGGAACCCTTTTTTTGAACTATTACCATCTGGCAGATGGTACAGAATATTAAAAACAAGCACAAATAGGCTGAAAAACAGCTTCTATCCCAGGGCAGTAGCTCTTCTGAATTCTACTGTATAGTGCAATATTAATGCAATATTGGGGGTTTT
Source organism: Naja naja (assembly GCA_009733165.1). Classification (NCBI taxonomy): domain Eukaryota; kingdom Metazoa; phylum Chordata; class Lepidosauria; order Squamata; family Elapidae; genus Naja; species Naja naja. The sequence continues at coordinate 17,843,610 of CM019163.1, forward strand.
CAATTCAATGTATAGAATGTGAAGGATGTGTGTTTGTGTTTATTGTCAGTCATTTTGTACACTGAAGATGTATTTAATTTCTTTGTATGAGGTGCAATGACAATAAAGTAAATTAAACTAAACTAAACTAATGATTTCTTCCAACAATCAGTTCACCAAATGGCTCAGAAAGTTAACAACCGGTTCTCCCGAAGTGGTGCAAACAGCTGAATCCCACCACTGAGTTTCCCCTTGTAGGGCAAGTCAAGTCCCCAGTCAATGAAATGCCTCATTCAAACATTGTGGTATTTCAGACAATGGCACATGATAAAACCTTGGACTGGAATAGATTTATTAAACCTCTCCAGAGCCTTTGCCCATGATAGGCAATTTTGTCTGATCAAGTGTCCAATTCACAGAAATGACAAGAGTCCGCGCTTGTCCGGGACACGCCGTGAAAATAAATCGCCCCGAATCTAAAACATTTGAGGGGCCCCTTTCCCTCAGCCACCCGCCCACCCCTTTGGACAGTTGCCATGATCCCAGACATTCAAAAATATTTCCGACTTAAAAGGTTAAGATTTTAAGTGCAGCTGATTTTATCTGGGCTTTTAACTAACACAGCCAGGTGGATTAGAAGAATGTGTACAATCTTCACTCCAGACACTTGAGTAAATATGAACAAGCGGCAAGACAGCCAAGAGAAGAATCTGCTGTTATTGTGTATTAATTTGAAAGAGGAGATTAAAGAAAGTGAAGAAATCAGTAGTGTAAATAGCAAAAAGGATTTCAATTTATATGTAAGAACATTACTCTAGCAGCAGCCTGGTTATTTTCAAATAAGAGGCGGGGGACTTTCTTTCTTTCTTTTTTTGTTAGGAAAGTGTGGGGGGGAGAGAATTGAAAGAGGAAGAAATTTGCATATCCTTCCCTTCCACCCCCTATTCTCTTTGTTTGCAGGAATGGACACTAGTTAGCTTAACCATGTTCCTTTCTTTTGGTACTTTTGATGGTATGTTTCCTAGAAAATGCCACATTGCTTGTTTTCAAAGGGATAAAGCAGATAATGCAATAACTTTTTCTTCCTTTTTTTTGCAAGTGCTTACAGTTTCATAGCATCCACTCTAAAGAACAGCTCTGTTTGACCTTCATTGCTATGTTAATCTGTACAATAGAACTACAGTAGACCAGTTTCCATTGTTTGTTTCTTTTGCTGTTCTCCCAAAACATAAATACTTCCCATTCTTAATTTTTTTAACTCTTGATTATTCTCATTTAACTAGATAGAGCTGTATTGTATAAAATTGACATCACATTATTCTAAAGTATTTTAAAGTATTTCCTTTTCATAGAGGAATAACTCTCTCTCTCTCTCTCTCTCTCTCTCTCTCTCTAATTCATTATCTATCTATCTATCTATCTATCTATCTATCTATCATCTATCATCTATCTATCTCTAACAGAACAGATTATCAGATTTGGAAGGGACCTTGTAGGTCATCTAGTCCAACATTCTGCCCAAGCAGGAGGCCCTACATCATTTCTGACAAATGACAGCCCAATCTCTTCCTGAAAGCTTCCAGTGATGAATAGATAGATTTAGATAGATAGATAGATAGATAGATAGATAGATAGATAGATAGATAGATGGATGGATGGATGTCTGGCTATCATCTATCATCTGTTCATCATCAGTTTATCAATATATCTATCATATATCTGTCTGTCAATCTGTATGTCCATCTGTCTATCACCTATCTGCTTTTTACCTTATGTGTTAACATAATTAATTACATCTAGAGTCCCTTCTTTTAAAAAAAATTGCTGTGAGCAACATACTTGGATTAATGCCATTTTACCCTTTTAACAGTCCTGCAGGGTGGGCCAAGTTGGTGCGAAAAGACAGCATTTCCTACTTCCCATTGCAATTTCAGTTGGCATCCTTCAAGATAAGAAGGCATGAACAGCATTGCAACTGTACTTCAGAACTTCCCTAAGAACACAAAGAGGTCAGAGATGGAAGACCAAGGATAAAGGTGCATCGTTCGCTCTCTCTCTCCAACTACAATTTTTGGAATCCCCGAAGAGCACTTAAAATTCAGCTTGTGTGAATATTGTTGCACTGAATTGATTTGGAACAATTTGGAGCATTACATCATTTTGATAAATTGAATCAACTGATGGATTGAATCTGCCAAATTAAATTAGCAGAACCTGATTTGATTCAAGCCCATTTGGACCTTCTCCACTTGTTAGCATGCCCATTTTCAAAGGGCCATGTCCGTTCAATGGAAATTGATCTGCTGCTCCTCGGTGAGGAAGGCTGCTCCATGAAAACCACACTACCCCTCCCTTTGGGTTTACAGTCTGAAAAGCCACAACCCAGAAGAAAAAAGCCAAGCATCAGCCCTTAACACCACTCAAGCCTTACAAGAGGCAGGTATGGTGGAAGTATGTCGACTTACAACAGTTCATTTAATGACCATTCAAGATTGCAACGGCACTGACAAATGTGACTAATGACTGCTGTTTACAGTTGCGTCCTTTGTGACATCCCTGTGATTGTGTGATCAGAATTTGGACACATGGCAACTGGATCATATTGGTAGCCTTTGCTGTGTCCCAAGGTCATGTGATCACCTTTTGTGACAGTGTGATATTCTATAAGCCTATAGAGCTTCTCAGTCATCCAAGTTATGGTTGTCCCAAAGGTGCCAAATTTCCAGAGGAAAAATTGCAGAGTACAGGAACCATCTGCACTACTCTGGTGACCCTGAGGACACAGATAAACCTCCAAGTGGTCTCAATGACCCTCTGAAAGAATGCAAATGACCAGCTGTCTGCAGGGAGTGTAAATCCTTCCCTTCCCCACCATCCAGTCAGAGCTGAAGAAGCTTCTTGGATGAGAAGCGAAATGTCTTCAAGGAAAAAACAAGAAAGTCCAGTTGCCTCTTGAAAAAGCACCTTCAGGACAACCATGACCTGGATGACTGAGAATCTCTACAGATTTTTAGCCATACAATTTGGGATGGTGTAGGAGTAGGAATGGACTTCCAGAGGAAAAAAATGCAGACTACTGGAACCATTTGCACTACTCAGGTCACCCTGAAGACACAGATAAACCTCCAAGGGGCCTCAGCAACCCTCTAAAAGGATGCAAATGACCAACTGTCTGCAAGGAGTATAAATTCTTCCCTTTCCCACCATCCAGTCAGAGCTGAAGAAGCTTCTTGGATGAGAAGTGAAACATCTTCAAAGAATAAACAAGGAAGTCCAGTTGCCTCCTGAAAAAAGCACCTTTTATCATATCCTATGTTCTAAAGTCAATGGGGAAGCCAGATTCATATAACAATCAGGTTACTAACTTAACAACTGCAGTGATTCCCTTAACAATTGTGCTAAGAAAAGTTGTAAAATGCAGCAAAACTCACTTGACAAATGTCTCGTTTAACTTTGGGGCTCAATTGTGGTCATAGGCCGAGGGCTACCTGTATTCGCATGCTCGGACAGGCCATAGAAAGTTATCAAGACATCCAAAGGAAAATGTTTCTGAACGTGTCCAGAGTGGGTTTAGAACTGTAGAGCACTTGATAGAATGGGATTGATGATAGTTACTAATAAAGATGAAAGAGAGTTGTTAGAGATGAGAGGGAGGTGATAAATATAACATAATGGATAGATGATAGATAGAAGATAGATAGATAGATAGATAGATAGATAGATAGATAGATAGACAGACAGACAGACAGACAGACAGATATAGAGGTGGAAGTGGAGGTGGAGATGGATGCAGAGAGAGAGAGAGAGATGGATATGGATATGGATATAGATATAGATATAGATATAGATATAGATATGGATGGATGGATGGATGGATGGATGGATGGATGGAGACAGACAGACAGGCATGGATATAGAGATAGAGATAGAGATAGAGATAGATAGAGATGGATGGATGGATGGATGGATGGATGGATGGATGGATGGAGAGAGAGATGGAGATGGAGATGATAGATAGATAGATAGATAGATAGATAGATGATAGATAGATAGAGATATAGATAGATAGATAGATAGATAGAGATATAGATAGATAGATAGATAGATAGATAGATAGATAGAGATAGAGATATAGATAGATAGATAGATAGATAGATAGATAGATAGATAGACAGACAGACAGACAGACAGAAAGACAGACAGATAAATGGATAGATTTTACAACCTTTCTTGCCACTGTTGTTAAGTGACTCACTGCAGCTGATTAGTAGTAACCTAGCTGTTAAGTGAATCTGGCTTCCCCCTTGACTTTACTTGTCCGAAGGTTGCAAAAGGGGATCACCTGACCTGGGACACTGCAACTAAATGAACTGTTGTAAGTCAAGGACTACCTGTATTTCAAACCACTTTGGTTGTTCAGTGGTCCAGCAGGGATTAAAATGTCTAACTGCTTTACTGCTCCTCCAACTTGATGTCCACACCGATGACGTTACCTATTTTGGGTGATGGAACGTCTGCAAGAAAACAATCAAGCTCAGAGAGCACCAAGGATCCTCCAGTCCTCCTCCTCCTCCCCCCTCCTCCTCCTCCTCCTCCGCTTCGTCCTCTCTGCAAATGCAATTCCCTTCCATCACTCTGCTAAACAAATAATTCCCTCAACACTGTCCAACTATTACAAAGTCTGCACTACTATTACTGTTAATCTTCTCATCACTCCTTATCACCCCTCCCCTCCCACTTGTGGCTGTATGACTGTAACTTTGTAGCTTGTATCCTTACGATTTATATTGACCATTTCCTAGTAGGATTTGATCGCTTGGTGTACCCTATGACTACTATTAAGTGTTGTACCTGATGATTCTTGACTCTTGATGAATGTATCTTTTCTTTTATGTACACTGAGAGCATTTGCACCAAGACAAATTCCTTGTGTGTCCAATCACGTTTGGCCAATAAAGAATTCTATTCTATTCTATTCTATTCTATTCTATTCTATTCTATTCTATTCTAGCACTGATGATGCTACCTACTTTGGGTAATGAACCACCCAGCTCAGAGAGAATCAAGGACCTCTCATTTCAGTCCTGAGCTACAAATATTCTCCATTATTGAGACTCCACGCTTGTTGGAAGCTTCTGAACCCCACTCCAGGTCTTCAAATAGTCACTGGACAACTTTTAAAGCCCCCCCCCATCGTTCGGATCAATATTTTCAGGGGCAGGGGCTCTTGAAAAAGCACCTGCTGGAGGCACAGTCTGCATTTTCGCTCTAACCTATATTTGATACGGTGTTGTTACAGCTGTGAGCTACAAGAGGAGGGGGCCTCCATTTGCCTAAGCATCTCCAAATGGCCGTCAGTGTGGCAACCAGCTGAATACATAAACCAGGCTCCCCGAACCCCACACTGGCACCGGGTCAGAGTAAATGGAATAATAAAATCCAAACGCTTTTGTCTCAATTTTCCATCATGGGGCAGCCTTCTGCATAAATCTACAGACTTCGCAGTGACCTCTTCCTTTGGCATCATGGAGGAGGCAGTGTGCAGAAGATCCATTTGGCCAGGGTCCTGCACGCTTTAAAAGCTTTTGCCAATTAATTTTAACAGACTTCCATAAGGATCGAGTGCAGCTTGCTTTTCCTCCTCCCCAATTGCCTAATACGCTGTGCCCCCTGTTTCTTCATTCTCGCCCCAAACTCACTCCCAACCAGTGGAGTGGGTGAATATTAATAGAGAGACACTGGTATCTATTGATTGTTTTATACCAAGGGTGTTTTGAAAGAGTGATATGGACAGACTGGAACAGCTGAGGGATGGAACAGATATGGTGGAAGTGGCTTTTTATAATCTTTCTCTTCTTATCTGAGTAAACACCAGGAGGAAAGGAGGAAAGGGGACTTTCTGATGAAGACATATATTTGGGCAGTGGTGGGATTCAAAATTGTTTACTACTGGTTCTGTGGGCGTCGCTTGGTGGGCGTGGCATGGGAAGGAAACTGCAAAATCCCCATTCCCTCCCCACTCCTGGGGGAAGGTTACTGCAAAATTCCATTCCCTCCCCACCCCACTAACCTGCTTTCCAGCTCCATTCTCCTGTGGAGGGCAACAAAGAAGACCCAGCCGATCAGCTGGGACTCAATGGGAGGCAGAGAATAGATGGGGTTAGTGGGGCCAGTCAGAGACGGTATTGGCTAGTTCTCCGAACTACTCAAAATTTCCACTACTGGTTCTCTAGAACTGGTCAGAACCAGCTGAATGCCACCTCTGGAGGAGAAGAAGAGGAGAAGGAGAAGGAGAAGGAGAAGGAGAAGGAGAAGGAAGAAAGGAGAAGGAGAAGGAGAAGGAGAAGGGGAAGGAAGGAAGGAAGGAAGGAAGGAAGGAAGGAAGGAAGGAAGGAAGGGGAAGAGGGAGTGGGATTCAATTTTTTTACCGGTTCTGTGGGCATGGTGTGGCTTAGTGGGTATGACTTGATGGGTTTGGCTTGGTGGGTGTAGCTTGGTGGACGTGGCAGGGGAAGGATATACTGAAAAATCTCCATTCCCTCCACATCCCACTAACCTGCTTTTCAGCTCTGTTCTCCTGTGCAGGGCAACCAAAGAAGACCCAGCCAATCAGCTGGGACTCAATGGGAGGCCAAGAAGATATTGGGGTGGGGCCAGTCAGAGGTGGTATTTGCCAGTTCTCTGAACTACTCAAAATTTCCGCTACCGGTTCTCCAGAACTGGTCAGAACCTGCTGAATACCACCTCTGATATGGACAGGCTGGAACAGCTGAGGGATGGAACAGGTATGGTGGAAGTGGCCTTTTATAATCTTTCTCCTCTTATCTGAGCAAACACCAGGAGGGAAGGAAGAAAGGGAACTTCCTGATGAAGATATATATTTGGGATAGAATGACCAGAGAAGAGTTGAAATAATCAGGTTAAGCACTAAATGGCAGTCATAGATCCCTACTGGTTGTCTGAGCTCATAGAATCCTAGGGTTGAGAGGGACCTTGGAGGTCTTCTATCCCAACCTCCTGTCTAAGGAAGGAATCCTTATTCCATCCTAGTGAAATGGTTGTCCAATCTATTTTTAAAAAAACTTGCAGCAATGAAGCCATTGCAAATCTGTGAGGCAAGTTATTCCATGGATTAATTGTTCTCACTGTCAGGAAATTCCTCCTAACTTCCAGGTTGGATTTCTCTTCAATGAGCTTCCACTTGTTGCTTCCTGTCCACACTCTCTTCCCTGTGACAGCCTTTCATGTTCTGGAAATCATGGAGAAAATATATATAAGTTCTAGATCATCTGCCCTGGATAAACTAGGAGACAGATGGACAGTGCTTTCAGTTCTACAGGTATCCCCCCAAATGTTTTTTTTCTGACAGTGTTTCCAAGTGGTCTATTTGTATTTATATTTTCTAAATCTAAATAATGTAACATAAAATGTAGCACATAACATAACATAACATAACATAACATAACATAACATAACATAACAAAGCATACAAGAATTTTCCTATTAGTGAGAACAATTAGCCAATGCAATCTTTAGTTGCATTAACAGAGAGATACAATCAAGATCAACAGAGGTACTAATAACACTCTATAAAGCCTTGGTAAGACCACACCTAGAATACTGCATCTAATTTTGGTCACCACACTAAACAAAAGACGTTGAGACTCTAGAAAGAGTGTAGAAAAGAGCCACAAAGATGGAGGCTACAACATACAATGAATAGTTGCAGGAACTGGGCATAGCTAGTCTGGTGAAGAGAAGGACCAGGGGAGTCAGGAGACCAGTCTTCCAATATTTGAGAGGCTGCCACAGAGAGGAGGAGGGGGTCAAGTTATTTTCCAAGGCACCTGAAGGCCAGACAAGGAATAATGGATGGAAAGTGAACAAGCTGAAAGATTCAACCTGGAAATAAGGAGAAATTTTCTGTCAGTGAGAACAATCAACCCATGGAACAGAAGTTGCCTTTGGAAGTTGTGGGAGCCTCATCACTGGAAGATTTCAAGAAGAGACTGGACTTCCATCCATCAGAAATGCTGTAGGGTCTCCTGCTTGGATGGGGCGTTGGACTAGATGACCTACAAGATCCTTTCCAACTCCGTTATTCTATTAAAATTTAAAAAGTCCAACTCTTCTAGTGTCTTTTGGGGCAGACAGAGAGGACTGTTTCCACAGTTATTGAAACTTCCATGCAGATTACTTGCTTCTTGTCTTCTATCCTTTGGTGACATACTTTACAAACTAGATTTATGTGATTTAATTGATTTCCTGATTCCAGCCATTGGCTTCAATCCAGCCCTTTCAAATCTCTGCTCACTGTAGTTTGCAAATCTTGTAACTCATCATACATTTCTATGGTGAAATTTGGAAACTATATTGTTGTTAATTCTGTATTATTGCTGGCTGGCATCTATTCTTGAAAATAAAGATTTGTTGCAAAAATATTGCAGTTTAAAAGCTAGTCTCTGGAATGATTTTCATGCTGATCTTCAAGCACTTGATCCAACACTCTTAACCATCCAACACCCTATCTTGACAAAAAAAGAGAATAAAGAAGAAATGTTTTGACTCTTGAGCAATGTTGTGTAAATAGAATGACAAGTAGGGACCACAGAATGGTTTCTGAAATATTTACTTCTCCTACTTTCTAGCCTTTTAAACCATGAGAGCAGAAATGAAATTATTATTATCTGATGTCAGTACAATGACTAATGCTACTAGGTGTAGCAACCATAGTCATGTGTAAGGTGACATAAATGTCCTGTGGAATTTAAAAAGAAATATCAGGTAAAAAATAGCACATAATTAGATTGCAGATGCTTGCTCCAAAGATTTTGCCAACCAGACAACATTCCTTTCAAGTTGGGCAAAGTTGAATGTTGGCCCAAACAAATTTACATGGTTTGCTTGCTTTATTTTTATTTTTATTTTTATTTGAAACAGGCTATTTTGCTGAGGTCTGCATTTCTTGTTTACTGGTAATACAAAGTTGCAAAGAAAATCAAACCCCTAGTTCCAAATATTGACTTAGACAATGTGCTATGATGCTATGTCCTAGCGGTAGGAAAGCCCTTGTAAGCCAGATGGCATTGGTCCATTCCCTCTTCTTCATTCTTTTTCAGTCTCTTCCCACCATTTTGCATGGAATAGAAGTGTTAGGATAAGGTGCTCATCACACCCTAGAGCGAGGATCTCCAAACGTAGCAATTTTACAACTTGTGGACTTCAACTCCCAGAATTCCCCAGAAAGGCCATTTACCAGGAATTGGTGAAGTTGCTCCCTGCTTTTCTTCTGAATACACCAGGCTGTTTTCATTCATTCCAGCTTTCCTCAGTCCTGTTTCTGGGCCATGTTCCTTCCCAAGCACAGCACTGAGTTGCATGTTTATTTTCTAAGAAGATCTATGGAGCGCATAGTCATAACTGTAAATAAATATGGTGGTAGACATACCTCTTGGCTTTGCAATGTGTCACATTTCCATTCTAATAATTCTAATTCCAAATAATAAAATAGCCCAATGGTAAATGCAGGTGGAGATAGGAAGGGTGGAGGATGCCAAGAATGGTTTTATGTGCACCAAGTTGTTTGTTCCATATTAGGTATTCACTAGGCACCTAGACATGAAAAAATGTAGGAATATGGCAAACGCTTGAGCAAATTCAAATTTTGCTGGCATCTTTACAGAACTACAACTGAGTTTACACCATACATTTAACCAGGTGGTTAAATTAATCCTTTCTGGCGTTGTACTTGTAATTGTATGTGGGAATGAGCTTAGGAGACCAGGTGAAGAGATTCCTCCTAGGAAAGGGTCAGATAAGAGACAACATAACCCACAGCTACATAACAGGTGGAAGAAGAAACTCAGGAGGACCTTCTCTAAGTTATTGGGGTGTAAAGATGACTGCTTAATCCTAAATCAACCCTGACTGTTCTTTGGAAGGACAGATACTGAAGCTGAAACTCAAATACTTTGGCCATCAAATAAGAAGAGAGGACACCTTAGAAAAGAGTCTGATGCTGGAAAAGACTGAAGGCAAAAGGAGAAAGGGGCAGCAGATGATGAGGTAGCAACAGCAATAGCACTTAAACTTATATACCGCTTTACATTGCTTTTACAGCCCTCTCTAAGCGGTTTACAGAGTCAGCATATTGCCCCCAATAACAATCTGGGTCCTCATTTTACCCACCTCAGAAGGATGGAAGGCTGAGCCATCCTTGAGCCCGGTGAGATTCTAACTGCCCAAATTGCAGTCAGCTGGCAGTCAGCATAAGTAGCCTGCAGTACTGCTCTCTAACCACTGTGCCACCGTGGCTCACAGAGATGGTTAGTTAGTGTCATCGACTCAATGAACATGAATTTGGGCAAACTCCAAGAGACAATGGAGGAGTGTGTGTGTGTGCGTGTGTGTGTTGGCATGCTATGGGGTCATGAAGAGTCAGAGATGACTTAGCGCAGAGGTGGTATTCAGCAGGTTCTGACCCGTTCTGGAGAACCGGTAGTGGAAATTTTGAATAGTTCAGAGAAGTGGCAAATCCCACCTCTGACTGGCCCCGCCCCAATCTATTCTCCACCTCCTGAGTCCCAGCTGATTGGCTGCGTCTTCTTGAGTTGCCCTGCACAGGAGAACGGAGCTGGAAAGCAGGTTAGTGGGGTGGGGAGGGAATGGGGATTTTGCAGCATCCTTTCCCTGCCATGCCTACCAAGCCAAAGAACCGGTAGTAAAAAACTTTGAATCCCACCACTGACTTAGCGACTGAACAACAAAAGAGAGAGAGAATTGTACTTTCAGGCTTGCAAGGTTTTGTTTAATGTAGCTTTATAGTGAAGTAGAATTAGTTTATCTGGTGACATTCCCTGTGTGGTCTACCTGGTAAGCCTGCCAGTACTGAACCATCAATTCAGCAAAGGAACAGGGTTTGCATAGCACACAACAACAACACAACTACTCATGATGATAATATCTAGTGATTAATTAAGGGTTTTGATTTTTTTTGCAAACCCAGCCTAGAAGTTAACAGAATAAAAGTGTAGCAAAATTGGAAGGGACCTTGGAGGTCCTCTAGCCCAACCCCCTGCTCAGGCAGGAAACCTTATACCATTTCAGACAAATAGTTGTCCAATCTCCTCTTAAAAACCTCCAGTGTTGGAGCATCCACAACTTCTGGAGGCAAGTTCTTCCACTGATTAATTATCCTAACTGTCAGGAAATGTCTCCTTAGTTCAAGGTTGCTTCTCTCCTTGATTAATTTCCAACCATTGCTTCTTGTCCTGCCCTCATGGGCTTTGGAGAATAGCGTAACTTCCTCTTTGTTGTGCAGGCTTTTAGATATTGGAACACTACTATCATGTCACCCCTTTTCCTTCTTTTCTTTAAATTAGACATACACAATTCCAACAACCGTTCCTCATATATTTTAGCCTCCAGTCCCCTAATCACCTGTGGTGCTATTTTTCTGCATTCTTTCTAGAGTCTCAACATCTTTTTTTACATTTTGGCAACCACAATGTATTATTTACTATTATTCTTCTCATCCTTCCTAGTGCCTATCTCTTCCCACTTATGTCTATAACGATGTTGCTTTTATCTTTACAATAATATATTGTTTTAATTGTTTCCTAGTATGATTTGATTGCTTGTGTGGTGGTATCTTATGATTCTTGATGAATGTATTCTATTTTTTTCTTAATGTACACTGAGAGCATTTGCACCAAAGACAAATTCCTTGTGTATCCAATCACTCTTGGCCAATAAGGAATTCTATTCTATTCTATTCTATTCTATTCTATTCTATTCTATTCTATCCTATCCTATCCTATCCTACCCTACCCTAACCTACCCTACCCTACCTACTCTACTTCTACTATTCAACTGAATGCAGTATTCCAAGTGTGTTTTTACCAAGGCATTATAAAGTTGTGATTGGAGTTTTTCTCCTCCTTCCTGTCCTCCCCACCCCCCTACCCAAGGCCGAGTGTTGTCATGAGGAGCAACCTCTTAAATTAAAGATTCTTGTCAGTCCGGTGGAGTGAGAGACCTTCGCTGGCCTTACCCTGGTGGGAGAGTGCCTTACCCTGGTGTATTGGCTGTAGAGGCTGCTTTTCAGTGCTGACCTTTATATTAATGCTAATGGGTTTGGAGAAATAAAATGTAAATTTTTCTCTAAATGAATTAGTCTAGGCTGGGAGAGGGTAGAAAGGAAGGAGGGGTAAGGGGGGGTGACCAATATTGCTTGGAACGTTTGCACTGAAATTAAAACATTTATGTTCCAACACTTAATTTTATTAGTGGCACAGCCAAGTTGCTTCAATGACTAATCTATTCTACCCTCAGTCTCCTGGTTCCCCCCCTTTTAGAATCCAAAGCTCTACACGCCAGCTTGTTAAACTAATATAGTTTATTTACCTAATAAATGTCTTCTTATCCTCCTCAAGTTCCCATTTTGTCAAGAGTATGATTTGTATATGCTTTGACCCACTTGGTTTCCAGGGAAGAAAGCATATATTCTTATAATTGTCTTCTTGTTGTTGTTTTTAAGTATATTATTTCCCCGATTATCTCTGGGAAATAATTCCAGCTGCTGCCAAACTAAAACCCTCCTGCAGTCAGGAGCTCTGAGAAACCCAGCAGAGCTGCTCAAGACCACCATGACTGTGTTCCCCAACCTGGAGCCCTCCAGATGTGTTCCCACTGAGCTCTCAGAACTGGGGATTTATTGCCGGCTCTCCTGTCAGTCATTTATGGTTCACAGACTGTTTTTCAGCAATTCTCACCACCTCCCCACTTTCATGGGAATGTTTGAGAAGAAGCAAGCGATGTCACAAGTATGGTGATGATGATGATGATGACGATATCCATTCAGTTGTGCCCAACTCTTGATGTTTCTATGGGCCAGGACTCTCCATATCTTCCAATCTTCAGCTGCTTCTTTGAGTTGTTCTGTGCTCTGGCTGGTGTCAGCATTGATGGTGTCCAGCCATAGTGTTCTTTGACAGCCTGGTTTCCTTATCACAAGTATCACAATGGATGTCATCTGTTCAATAATGTCAGGATACATGTAACACCCCTTCAGCTTCTCTAAGACACCTATTCTCCCAGGTCTGTGCCATTACAATCCAATCCAAAATGGATGGCCCAGTTTCCAGGTGATTGGCAGGAAACTAAAGACAACAAGTGTGGATTGGTTTAGATAGGTTTGGTGCATGTAAAACAGCCACACAACACCAGAAGTCCACAAAATAAAAAATAATTTGACCCCTGCTTCTTCATGAGGTAGCATGATCCCACTGTCTCACTCAACTAGAGCCATTTCTATAACAATAAGCCTGTCTAGTTAACAAAAACAGAATCAAAGTTTCATTTTTTCCCCATAGCAAACACAAAATCTGGAAAAAAATTCAAATTAGAGACAAAATTAAATGTAATCTCTTATTTGGATTAAAAAAAATCATTTTTAACCAGCTCAGCTTCTCCTTGCTGTGCGGAATAATATGTCATTCATTCTCATATTTTTGATTCAGGTCTGTAATATTTTACTAACTTTAGAATGTTATTCAGCATTACTTAAAGAACTTAAAGATGATGTCATTTTAAACCCTTTGGGAATTTTACAACCCCCCCCCAAGTGTGACATCACAGAAAGTTCTTTTGCGGGAAACTTTGGTCCTTTTATTTAATGTGGGGTTAATCATTATATTTGCAAATGGGGATAGCACTTTGTTTAACCCAAGGTTCTGTAAATGTGTGGGAAAAACTTTTTTTTTTGGGTGAGTGGCACGTGATTTTTTAAACAAATCAGTAACTTATGCTGGCACTACAAATCTCTCAATTCCCAACCAGTTGATTGGAAATTGAAGGGGGCTCAGTTCCATTACCTGTCCTCCCACACAAAAAAGTAATGGCTTCAGAAAGAAGATTGATGTATTTTTTTAAAAAGATTTCAGCCTCTAAATCCCTTTCATTTTCTCAGAAATCTGTAACTTTTGTAAAACATTTCCATAAAGCATTGCATGTAAATGGTGTTTAAAGGTAAAGGTTCCCCTCGCACATACATGCCAGTCATTTCTGGCTCTAGGGGGCGGTGCTCATCTCTCTTACAAAGCTGAAGAGCCAGTGCTGTCCAAAGACGTCTCCGTGGTCATGTGGCCAGCATGATAAACACCGAAGGTGCACGGAACACTGTTACCTTCCCACAAAGGGGTCCCTATTTTTCTACTTGCATTTTCACATGCTTCCGAACTGCAAGGTTGGCAGGAGCTGGGACAAGTAACGGGCGCTCACTCCATTACACGGTGCTAGGGATTCAAACCGCCAAACTGCTGATTTTTCTTATCGAGAAGCTCAACATCTTAGCCACTGAGCCACCATGTCTCTATAGAATAGATTAGACAGCCATTTGTCTGGAATGTTTGAAGGTCTCATAGTTGAGCAAGGCATTGGAATAGAAAATCACCAAGGCCCTTTCCAATTTTGTTATTCTGTTGTAGTATTTAGGACTAAGAGTGACATGATAGCAGTCTTCCAATATTTGATGGGGCTGCCACAAAGAAGAGAAGGAAAACCAGTGGTGGGATTCAGCTGTTAAATTACCCATCCCGCACTATCGAAGTGAATCCTGGGCGCTGGACTGTGCAATGGAGAAATGGGCAACGGAGCGGTCAGTGCAAAGAAAGGATAAGGCTGCTCCCTGCTCTTCCTCCTTCCTTTGTGCCAGCTGCTCAGTTGCCCATTTCTCCATTGCAGCACAGCACAGCACCCAGGATCCTCTTTGATAGTATGTGTGTGTATGTGGGGGGAGGGGTAATTCAACACCCGGTTCGTCCAGGGTCAAAGTTGGCCATTGCGGAACAACTGTGATGGTCAACCTTGACCCTGAATGAACTGGGTATTGAATTACTCCCCTCCCCTACATACACACACATACTATGGGGCACAGCTGGAGGATGGGGATGGGCCACGCCTCCCACGACAGCCAACCTGACCCTGGGCAAACCAGTTGTTAAATTATTTGAATCCCACTACTGGGTCCAACCCAGTGGTGGGATTCAAACAATTTAACAACTGGTTCTCTGCCCTCATGATTTCTTCCAACAATCAGTTCACCAAACTGCTCAGAAAGTTAACAACCGGTTCTTCCAAACTGGTGCAAACTGGCTGAATCCTACCACTGGGTCCAACCTATTTTCCAAAGCCCCAGAAAGCAAGACAAGAAACAATGGATGGAAACTAAATGGTGTATTGAGTGGCCGTGTACAAACAGGCAACAATATAAATTCCCCCAAATGAACAAAATAAATAAATAAAATCAAGGAGAAAAAACAACCTAGAACTAAGGAGAAATTTCCTGACAGTTAGAGCAATTAATCAGTGGGACAGCTTGCCTTCAGAAGTTGTAGGTGTTCCATCACTGGAGTTTTTTTTAAGAAGAGACTGGACAGTCACTTTTCTGAAATGGTATAGGTCTCCTGCTTGAGCAGGGGGCTGGACTAGAAGACCTCCAAGGTCCCTTCCAACTCTGCTATTCTGTTGTCACACAGGCATGCTTTTAAGGAAGAGGAGAGAAGCAAGAACAGAATGCATTCTGGAATGAACTCCAATCCTCATTGGAGCATCTCGGTTACTCAATTCTCCAGTGTAAACTGCAATTGGGGATCTGAGCCTGTTTGGCAGCCACCCCTCTATGGCCTCCATAACTGCACTCTGCCAACCTGTCAGGCAGACACGCTGTAGCCCTTTTGGCATTCCAAGAAATTCAGCTGGTTTGTATCAGAAAGGCTTCCAGTGCAAAGGGGGAAGTTTTCCAGAAGCTGCTGGCTGTGTGTCTGTCTGCCCGGATCAACATGTTGCTAGTTTAGCATCCCAGCGAGGGGTCCTCCAACCACCACATCTGGCCAACAAACCAGTCAGGAAGAGAAAGGAGGAATTGTGTGCTGGCAGATTTTTGGGGAAAGGGGTGGGCTGGTTTGGCTGATGCACTTAACAATAGAGAGAATGATGTTTCCTGGACCGCAAGCTCTGAAGAAGGAGGTTTCTTACCACCTAGAAAGAGTTGAAGCGTTGGGAAGACTTCCCGACTTAATCAGCTTATGCATCTCCAGACCCAGCCTCCTTCCTTCCCCCGTTACAGATTGAGATTTTATGAGCTTGGAGACAGATGCTGGATCTCAAGTTCATCATCCTATCTTTCACAACTCAGCAACACCGAACATGTGTGAAGCAAGGAAAGCTTTTGGGATCCAGAAGAGAGAAAAAGGAAATGTGTGTTCTTGTAGGAACGCCCTATGTGTGAGTTAGGGCGGGCAGGCTTTTTTGGCAGAGGTTCTTCCCCGACTGTAGAGATGAGCCTGGCAAAAATAAATAAAAGGAAGATGGCAATTCCACCCCCCACACACACAATGGATAGGGTTACCGTCTGCCAAACAGCTGCCAACATTCAGTTGTTCTGAAAGGTATTTCCCAGACTGGAGGGGGAGCGAGGCGAGAGATTAGAGGGCTCATGGAATGGGGTCCTTTGGAGAAGATCTGCAATTGACGGTTTAATTGTTTCCAAATGAGGAGGGTTATGGGATGGGCCGGGCGTGTTCGGTGGGGGCAGCTTTTGAGCTGTTTGCTATGCCGAGGGATCTGAAGGGGAGCATTGGCAGCAGCTGTTTTACATTTCAAGGGATGTAGAGTGGATTCAGCAACGGGCAGGAAGGAAGACAAATGAGAGTGGGGAATAATGGGACATGGGACACCTCTCCCGTGAGGCCACTTGTTCTGAGTGAGTTCCCAGTCCTGATCCCCCAGGCTACATTTGACTATCAATGACCCCCCAATGAATTTGGATTGGGGGGGGGGGCTGCAGAGAGTGACTCTGATTATCTTTGAAGCACTCTGGCTGCCTCTACTTCTGCTGGGATGAAGAATGACACGATGATGGTCTCGGGCCTTTTTCTGGGTCTGGATCGGAAGCCCGTGATGGGTTGGCTAAGGAGGAGCTTCCCTAGTTAAACTGGGTCTTTAGAATAGTTGTGTTCAAAGCAGGCACTAGATCTGGACAACAATAAATCGATCTGTTATAAATGAATGCAACTGGCTGATTCTTGCAATGTGCTAAGATGAAATCTGGGTTCTCCAGAGGCACAAATTACTCAATCTCATTTTAGTCTAGTTGACTGTGTTGTATGAATCCATTATTTAGGATAGGTTAGGATAGGTGTGTGAAGATCCTCCCTTCAGTACATCATAATCATCCCTCCCTCCCTCCATTTTCCTTCCCTCCTTCCCTTCTCCTTCCTTCCTTCCTCCCTCCCTCCATATTCCTTCCCTCCCTCCCTTCTCCTTCCCTCCTTCCCTCCCTCACTTCTCCTTCCTTCCTTCCTTCCTTCCTTCCTTCCTTCCTTCCTTCCTTCCTTCCTTCCTCCCTCCATCTTCCTTCCTTCCTTCCTTCCTTCCTTCTTTTCTATCCTGCCTTTATTATTTACAAATAACTCACAGGAGCGAACATATTCAACATACCTTCCACTTCCTATTTTCCCCACAACAACCATCTTCTGAGGTGGGCTAGGTTGAGAGAGAGCAACTGGCTCAAAGTCACCCATCTAGCTTTCATGGCTAAGGCAGGAATAGAACTCATCGCCTCCTAGTGATTGTCCCAAAGTCACCCAGATGGCTTTCATGACTAAACCAGTCATGTCTCCTGCTTTTTAGCCTGGTTTGTTAACCACAGACATTTTTTAGTTAGAAATTAGTATAAGGGTATTCCTAAGAGTCTGAAATGTTCATTCCAAAACTAAGGAGCTATATTATCCTGCAAAATTCCTTTCAACATAGATATATCCTTTCCATCAGACCAGCAATATGCATTGTTTGTTGTTATTGTTTTGCATAATAATATAAGCAAAAAAAGTCAAACAAACAAACAGATCTCACTTTTCTGGAAGGGACATTCTGACAGCAGAAGACAGAATTAATTTAGAAATGGGGTAATTTGATTCCCTTCTGACCACAGGTGCTAACTATAAATTGCATGATTGTTTACCTTGTGGAAATATATAAAAATGGTTCTCTCAGCTCCCCAATTCGCTTAACATTGTTTTTAAAACATGCAAACATTGTCTCATCCAAAATAACTTAGGAATAAATCAATCACAATAGGGCTGGAAGGGACCTTGAAGGTGTTCTAGTCCAACCCCTGCTCAAGCAGGAGACCCTGGTTACTTTCACTGGTTAATTGTCCTGACTGTCAGGAAGTTTCTCCTTAATTCCAGGTTCCTTGATTAGTTTCCCTCCATTGTTTCTTGTCCTGCCTTGAGGTGCTTTGGACAATAGCTTGACCCCCTCTTCTCTGTGGCAGCCCCTCAAATATTTGGAATACTGCTATCATGTTCCTCTTACTCCTTCTTTTCTCTAGACTAGCCAAACCCAAATCCCACAACCATTCTTCATACGTTTTAGCCTCCAGACAACCTTGAATCATCTTACAGTAGTTTCTCTTCTTTGCACTTTTTTTTAAATCCTTGGTGTTTTTTGAATCCTTGGTGTTATTCAAGTTTCTCAGAATAACTGCCTAGTGGACAACATGGTTCTATGTTCATTTGAGTCTTTAGCCATGCAAAATAACAATGAAATGGGCTCCCAAACAACATGTGTGATGACCCACACAAACGTAACAAAACCCAAAATGTAAATAAATGTCCTTTGATGCCTCCAACTTGGCCCCACTGTTCAATAATTCTCAGTTGGAGATAAAACGTACTCAAAAATAGTCTTCAAAAGAAAGCAATACAGTCCGAACTTAATGAGCAGATAGAGGTGAAATTAAAAAAAAAAAACTACAATGACAAAATTTCCACAACAGACCAGGATAAGTAATTATCAACTGCAAGGAGATAACAAGACACAGTCTGTTGGAAGGATGCCAGTCAAGATAACTTCAGCCCAAAATAAAAACATGCTTTGCTTCTGGCAATGCTGTGTTGTAATTGTCTCTCTTATATACTATTCTCCCCAGCTGCAACCAATGAGGAGGATCATGGCCACTTCCTCTCTCATAAGCCAAGTTGTTGCCTTCTCCGTTCCTCCCTGCATGTCCTAGGATGCAGAGGGGATGGGCCCAGTTCTTCCTCTGACTGCCCAGCCAGCCTCTGCCCTTCCCCAGCCTCCTCCACAACTTCTGGAGCCACACCTCCACTCCCTGTCCGCTGTTCCTCCTCTCCCCTGGAGTCCGACTCTACCAAAGGCATGACAACATGCAATCCTAAGTTGCATTAACAGAAGGATACAATCAAGGTCAAGTGAGGTACTACTACCACTTTATAAAGCCTTAGTAAGACCACATCTAGAGTACTGCATCCAGTTTCGGTCACCGCACTATAAAAAATAGAATAGAATAGAATAGAATAGAATAGAATAGAATAGAATAGAATAGAATTCTTTATTGGCCAAGTATGATTGGACACACAAGGAAAAAATGTTGAAACTCTAGAAAGAGTGCAGAGAAGAGCAACCAGGATGATTAGGGAACCAGAGGCTAAAACATATGATGAACAGTTGCAGGAACTGGTCATGGCTAGTCTAGTGAAGAGGACTAGGGGAGACAGGGTAGCAGTCTTCCAATATTTGAGGGGCTGCCACAGAGAGGAGGGCAAGCTGTTTTCCAAAGCACCTGAAGGCCAGACAAGGAATAATGGATGGAAACTGATCCAGGAGAGATTCAACCTGGAAATAAGGAGAAACTTTCTGACAGTGAGAACACTCAACCCATGGAACAGAAGTTGCTTTCGGAAGTTGTGGGAGCTTCATCGTTTGAAGCTTTCAAGAAGAAACTGGACTGCCATCTGTCGGAAATGGTGTAGGGTCTTCTGCTTGAATGGGGCGGGGGTGGTTGGATTGGATGACCTCCAATGTAACTTCAAACTTTGTTATTCTGTTGTTCTATTAAATAAAGTAAATTACTATAGGTCATGGAATCTTTTTCCTCTCTCATGGCTTGTTAACCTTTTGGGGGGTATTAGACTAGAAGATGACATAAAAGATCCCTTCCAACCCTGTTAATCTGTTAAAGAAATGACTGGAGTAAGATTTTAAACTTCTTAATAATATCTTACCTTAGTTGGTGAGGTTTTTTGGCACTTACATTTCTGTATTTTACTTGCATTCCTTATTGTATCCATCAGTTTTGGTACTGGCAGCTGGTAAGGGTGTCTAATAAACTATGCAAGTAGAGAAAAAAATGTTCCGTAAGCTATTTACCACACTGCATTACTCAAAATACCATATTTTAAATCCTCTTAAGCTGTTATACATCATCATATAAGTCATTGCAAAAGAGGGCCCATGAATTCCTAAGAATTATATTGACATGGGAAGTGTCAGCAAATGCATGGGAAAAAAAATCAACCTCCTCAAACATATCAACGGTCACATCCTCCCGCATCAAAATTAACACACTGTACCACTAATATTTCAGAGTAATGTTTTTCATCGATGGGCTATATTTTATCCTTTAATATGAACCTTTGTTTAAAAAAAAGGCAAAATAAATTATGGCATCGTGCTGTGAGGCTCGATCTGACAACAGAACAGTTTGGGAAGCATTGCGCTCTAGATATGGAAAGAAATCTTTTTTTATTCCTTTTTCTCGCTATTTTTAAGGAGAATGCAACTGGAAAGGGCAAAATACGTATAGATTCTCCTGGAATATTTTCACCTGAATCCCCTCCCCCTCTGCTTCCTGGGAGTTTGATATTTTGATATTTTGATATATTTAGATAGAATCACAGAAGAAGAGGGTTTTTTTAGGGAAAAAAATGAACAAAAAATTATGTGTGCTTTGCAACCCAAAACCCACTTTGAAAAAATTCAGATCTTCTACAAATATGCATGGGGTACGTAAAGGCTATTATTCTTTTATTGTATATTTTATGTTGCATTACATTATTATTTCATTTTAGTTGTGTTCTGCCTTTATTATTTCAAGGCAATGAACATATCCTTCCTCCACCTTTTCCTTATCACAACAACCCTACAAGGTGGGTTGGGCTGAGAGGTGGCTTTCATGCCTAAGGAGGGATTAGAACTCACTGCCTCCTGGTGATTGGCCCCAAATCACCCAGCTGGCTTTCATGGCTAAGGCAGAACTAGAACTCATGGATTCCTGCTTTCTAGACTGGTGCCTCTGGCTTTCTAGACCAGTTTTAAGGACCACCGTCCATATTTGACCAAAGAAGGAAATTACAGGAAAATCTACCGTGAAAACTTTTGACAATGACAGAAGGGGTTAATAATCCATTTGGTATATTTGTAGATACCATATCTGGAACCAGAAAACATTTACTCAGTGATCAGGATGTCTCAGACACTTCTAGGTATTATCTCAACATAAGATTAAATAAAATCGATGAATCAAAGTTTGGGAGATCACTATATGTTGACAATCTCAGAAGACAGTTAATAATTTAACTTTAATTTTGGTTGCTCAGACTTGGAAATGTTGCTCCCAATCCATTAGTTATCTTTTTGTGTCCTCCATCCCATGGACTGACTGGTGATTTCAAATCATTCAGCTGAGATGGATCTTGCTTCAACCTCATTATGGAAGTCAGGTCTTATAGGAACTTCAGTTCCTTTCTCAGATGAGTTGAGTGGCCGAAGCTGTGAGATATATCACCAATATGTAGGTTTTGTTTCTCACCTGACTTTATCTAATGGGGTGGATAAAATAGCAATAGCACTTAGACTTATATACTGCTTCACAGTGCTTTACAGCCCTCCCTAAGCGGTTTACAGAGTCAGCCTCTTGCCCCCAACAATCTGGGTCCTCATTTTACCCACCTCGGAAGGATGGAAGGCGGAGTCAACCTGGAGCATGGTGGGATTTGAACTGCCCAAATTGTGGCAGCCGGCAGGCAGCAGAAGTAGCCTGCAGTACCGAATTCTAACCACTGCGCCACCATGACTCATATAAAGAAGCAAGGCCAATGAATTTGAAGGGGATTAGTATTAGGAGAACCAGGGAGGCAACTTAATATTCAATTAATCAGTGGAACAACTTGCTTCCAGAAGTTGTAAATACTCCAACACTGGAAGTTTTAAAGAAGAGATTGGATAACTATTTGTCTGAAATGGTATAAGGTTTCCTGCCTAAGCAGGGGATTAGACTAGAAAACCTCCAACATCCATTCCAACTCTTCTCTTCTCTTCTCTTCTCTTCTCTTCTCTTCTATTCTCTTCTATTCTCTTCTCTTCTATTCTATTCTATTCTATTCTATTCTATTCTACCTTCTGTTCTGTTCTATTCTCTTCTATTCTTATTCTCTCTTCTCTTCTCTTCTATTCTACGTTCTGTTCTGTTCTGTTCTATTCTCTTCTATTCTTATTCTCTCTTCTCTTCTCTTCTCTTCTCTTCTACGTTCTGTTCTGTTCTGTTCTATTCTCTTCTATTTTTATTCTCTCTTCTCTTCTATTCTATTCTACGTTCTGTTCTGTTCTGTTCTATTCTCTTCTATTCTTATTCTCTCTTCTCTTCTCTTCTCTTCTCTTCTAATCTAATCTAATCTCAGATGCCCTGCTACATTAGAAAACATTTTATGTGATAGGCAGCTTCTATAAAGACATTTGGAGGGGAATGAAAACCGAAGATAGGAAAAAGCTTTTTGTGTAAGAGCAAAAATAGAAAAAGGAAAAGGGTAAGTAGAAAATTGCCAAGAGAGGTGGATATGATCAATTAGATTAGAAGCTGAGGAGTACACCAGAGATTAAGGGTGGAAATGCACAAATTAGAATTTCAGCTCAAAGAAGAGGAGGGAAGACCATTAAAAGAAAGAAAGAAACCCCAAGAAGAGGAAGACACAAACAAGAAGGGAGATGATAAAAAAAAAAGGGTGGGGAAAGGGGGTGAAAAGGAGCCAGGGAGCGAACTAAACACAGAATGGCAGACAAGGGTGATGACCTCAGGTTTGTTTAAGGTGACATGCTCTGCAGTGGGATGAAAGAAATACTTTGCATTTTTTGAAACAGGCTGGGAACAAAGGAACGCTCTGCGTCTTAAGAATCAATATCACATTTTATGCCTGCTGCACCCTTCACAAAGAATCAAGGGGACATTGATTCAAGTAAGTAAGAACTTCATTGAAAATTGACCTTTGGGTTTCTTTCGTGGAAAGGGACCGCTGGTTTGAATGCAGGGAGGGGACGGGGAGGGTTCTCCTTGGTAGCCGGTGCTGGGCAGAGATGTCAGGCATGGCTGCCACTGAAAAGTTCACAGCTTCATTCCCTGTCACCACATCAGACGGTGGGCCACCTCCATGCTGACATACGCAATGGGGCCCCCACATAGTTGCTCCTTGGCTGTCAGAGTTGGGCTAAAGGCAAGCCAGGAGAGGGGAACTGAAGCATGACTCCTGGCCAGACCAGTGGTGGGACGGGGAGAACCTTGAAGCCAATCTACAGGAGACACAAAATGCAGGAGATGGTAACCATAAAGACGATGCGACGAAGTAGACAGAACTGCTGGTGAAAACCAGAAGGAAGCTCGGGAATTAGGGAATTAGATGAAGGGAGCGAGCGTTGAGTTGCAATGAAACAGTCATGAGAAACAGAATGTCTTCTCAGTTTTTTTTTCTTCTGCTGAGTTTTGAGTCCTCATGCTCTACCAAGCATTGGCAATATGAGGATTTATAGCACTGTTGTACTTAACTCTCTGGCACGGAGCTAAAACCTAAGTACCAGCTAACAGCGGGATTTCTTCATGTACAAGGAAATCAGCTGAATAATTAATCACGATCTGTAAAGGGGAAAAAAATCCATAAGAACATAAGAATACCACCGGGAGAGGCAAGGGACCACTAAATTCAGCATGCTGGGCTACATAGTACCAACCAATGCCCAGGTAGAAAGGAACTCATCTCTTATACCATGATCATTGCAGTTAATTTTCATACTTGCGCTGTAACTTAAAGACAGCTAGTCTGGTGTAGTGATTAAGGCATCAGGCTAGAAACCAGGAGACTGGGAGTTCTAGTCTCACTTAGGCACAAAGCCAGCTGGGTGATCTTGGGGCAATCGTTCTCTCTCTTGTTTAGGAAGAAGGAAGAGGCAAATCACTTATGAAACACATTTTATTCATTTTATTTGGTTCTCAAATAAAGGGCCTTGGTGGTGCAGGCTGTTAATAGCCTAGCACTTAGCTCCAGCTGCCTGTAATTATTGCAGGCTCGAATCCCACCAGGCTCAAGGTTGACTCAGCCTTCCATCCTCTCGGGGTAGGTAAAGTGAGGACCCAAGATTGTTGGGGGCAATAAGCTGACTTTGTAAAAAATGCCGCTTAGTAATAAGCAGGCATATACAATGGAATGAAGGCTATTGCTGAACGCATTGGGTTGTATCCCAAAAATTGTAAGCCACCCTCCGGAGAAGGGCGGCATATAAATATGAATTAAAAAATAAATAAAATAAAAAATATGTACAAGATAACAAGTATAAATATGAACATAAACATGAATGAAGGAAGTAAATACAGATAAATGGGGACAGTAAGACAGGGATGGTAGGCACACTGGTGCGCTTATGCACACCCCCATTAAGGGCCTCTTAGGAATGGGGTGAAGTCCATGGTAGACAGTTTGAGGTGGAAGCTGTGAGGGGTTGAGGCTGTAACAATGGAGTCAGGTAGGGCATTCCAGGCATTGACCACTGTTGCTGAAGTCGTATTTTCTGCCATCGAGTTTGGAGCGGTTTACCTTGAGTTTGTATCGATTGTATGCCCATGTATTATTGTGGCTGAAGCTGAAGAAGTCATTGACCTTGCTGAGAAAAACTGTGACACTAGTTCAGACAGCCGCCAGGATTCAAAAACTGGTTTGAAGGTGAGCAAACACATACAAGTATAACTTATACTCACTTATACTGAATACTCTACACAGTATAAGTGAGACTGCTTGTATACAGCAAGAAACATTCCACTTTTATCAGATCAGGATAAACCACACTGCAGGGTGTTTTGACAGCCTTGGCAAAAGGCTACATGTAAACCTGTTTAGTAAACATGTGTTATGAACCCGGCTGAGTGGAAGAAGTAAGCAAGAGCTGACAGAGAATAAAGCCAGCACCAAAATAATTTCTAGCAAAGCCTGGTTAAGTGTAACCAACAGGAAATCTTGGATGTTAAAATGTGAAAAGAGCAGATATGTTTCTTCAGGCTCTTTGGCACATCAGCAATAAGTCATATCTGGGCTGCAAAAATCTAGATGACCATCAAATGAAAATGAGGGGACTCTGAACATTCTAACATTTTGCAATCGTCCAGCGGTTGTGCAGATTTTCACAGCTCGGTTATGTCAGACTTTGTCCCAAGGCTATTGTTGAATTAGATTAGTGAGATTAGTTAAGAATTTAAAAAGTTCTTCCTCAAGCAAAAGCATCGGAATAACAAAATGACAGAGTTGGAAGGGACCTTGGAGGTCTTCTAGTCCAACCACCTGGTCATAGCAGGAGATCTTATATCATTTCAGACAAGTGGCTTCCAATCTATTCTTAAAAACTTCCAGTGTTGAAGCACCCACAACTTCTGGAGGCAAAGCCCTTCCACTGATTAATTGTTCTCATTGTCAGGAAATTTCTCCTTAGTTCTAGGTTGCTTCTCTCCTTGATTAGTTTCCATCTGTTGTTTCTTGTCCTGCCTTCTGGTGCCCCACACACACACACACTTTTCTGTGGCAATGTCTCAAATATTGGAAGACAGCTATCATGTCACCCCCGGGAAGTTCAGTGTGGATACAAAATACCTTTGCAAAAGATGTCCACTTTTTCATATACTGTAAGAGATGGGTCTTAAATATCTAAGGGTCTACCACAAAGAAGAGGGAGTCAACCTATTTTCCCAAGCACCAGAAGGTAAGACAAGAATGAATGGAAACTAACTAAGGAGATGACCAACCTACAACTAAGGAGAAATTTCCTGACAGTGAGAACAATTAACCAGTGGAAAAGCCAGAAGTTACAAGTGTTCCAACACTGGAAATTTTTAAAAAGAGACTGGACAGCTGTTTGTCTGAAATGGTATAGGGTTTCCTGCCTGCACAGGGGGCTGGACTAGAAGACCTTCAAGGCCCCTTCCAACTTTGTAATTCTGTTATGTGTGTCTTCAGGGGTAGCTAGTGATTCACTGAGACTAGAGTGACTGTTTAAAGGCAACCAAGGAATGTTTTCTTGTGTCCATTAGTTGAATAAGGATGCAGATTTGCTTAGAGCACCATTTGTGTAACTGAATGCACGATTGAATTTATTGTTTAACGAACAGTTTTGGCAGAGAACAGAGGAGCAGTTACAAGGGGACATAGCCAATAATCGCAGTTGGGTGGAAATTACTGCCTGCATTGCAGGAGAACTGCAAAGAGCTCACCCCAACAATAAAAAAAAAGCTTACCAAATATCATCTCTCTGCACATGGGGGAAGGAAAAAAAAAGGGGGGGCGCGTGCAATGTTTGGAAGACACGCTTTGCAAAGAATGAAACAAGATGCCTTTGCAATTTGCTCCAACTAAAAATCCTCTGCTGAAAAACATTCATCATACTTTCTGCCTTGTCTTGGAGTTGCAAGCACAGACGTGGGGAAAGTTGCATGACCCGTTGAGTTGACATTAAAAGCTTTAAATTGAATTACATTGGCAGAAATCTTTTTTTTTTTTAAAGATTGTCTTGGGGGTGCGGGAAACAGAACTCCTGACAAGGCATAACAGATGTTGAAAATTAGGAACATTTAGGCAACATTATCATAGCTATATATGGGGAAATGGTTTTAATTGCCTTTCCAGGGTGCCTTGGAGGTGTGCTGTTTTGATTTAAGAATTTCCTTTTCAAGTTTTTCCATCTGGGTGTTTCCACTCCAGGGTTTCAGGAGGGGGTGATCAAACTTTCTAGGAAGTGTGTTCTCAAGTGAAAACAGAGAGGCTCTCTTGAGACCTGCTCACTATTGGTCTTTGAAACCAGATTAATTAAAAGGATGGCAACCCTTCCTCAAATCTGACATGGAGTTGATAATTTTGCTAGAATAATAGAATAACAAGAGAGTTGGAAGGGCCTTGGAGATCTCCTAATCCAACCCCATGCTCAGGCAGGATACCAGATAAGTCCAGTCTCTTCTTAAAAGCCTTCAGTGATGGAGCACCCACAACCTCTGAAGACAAGCTACACCACCAGTTAATTGTCCTCAGTGTTAGGAAATTTCCCCTTAGTTCTAGGTTGCTTCTCTCCTTGATTAGTTTCCACCCATTGCTTCTTGTCCTGCCCTCAGGTGCTTTTGAGGATAGCTTGACTCCTTCTCTGTGACAGCCCCTCAAATATTGGAAGACTGCTATCATGTTGCCCCTAGTCCTTCTTTTCATTAAACTAGACACACTCAATTCTTGCAACTGTTATTCCTACGTTCCAGCCTTTGGGAGCACGCAGATAGACTGCACGTTCATGCAACCAAACCATCACTAGGCAGTGTATTCGGATCTTGTCACATTTTAGTGTATCTGTTATAAGTTGTGTTATGTATGTAGGTTTGAATGTTATTGGTTTATTTGAACTGTTCTTGTAAAATGTCAAATGGTATTGGTTTAAATAGTGCGGGAAGAAACCCTGCACTCCCATTGGCTGGCAACTACGGCTGCAGGCTATAAGAGGCAGCCGTAGCCCAGCCAACTCGGGTCCATTCGAGCTGTAGTCACTGAATAAACTCTTCACTGAAGCTCTTCGCGTCTGACTCTTCATGCAAACTTAACAAGTTGCATGACTGCAACCTGCAGATGCTTGCTCAAATGATGGGGCGGAGAGGGGGAAGATCCCTCTTGAGTAGAAAGCTAGCATAGCAAGAGAAAATACTTCAGATAGAGTAACCAGGCACCTTAACTTATGGTCTTCTCCTTGAAGACTGAGAAGACTTTAGCATTCAAGAACAATCAGAAGGTAATCTTTAGTTTGACCTATCAATCCTTTGTGTATGATCACCATTGAATGTATAGGGAATTGCCTTGAAGGACAGTGTAATGATTGATTACCAAGATGATAATCATTAACTCCATTTGCAGAAACTAATTTGATTCACTTCACAACTGTTGCAAGAAAAGCTGTAAAATATTGTCTTGCTTAACAATAGAAATTTTGGACTCGATTGTGGTCGTAAGTTGAGGACTACCTATATGTGCACGTAAAAAATAAGTAAAGGAGTCCTAGCAGATTTTGCTTCACTATTCATTGGGGGTGCTGACTCTTCTCTGTTTCAAAGCCATTGAGCCAGTGCTCTCCGTTTCGACGATCACGTGACCAGCATGATATCATGGGGCCCTATTACCTTCCCAGTGAAGTGGTGCCTATTTATCTACTCATGTTTGCATGCTTTCAAACTGCTAGGTTGGCAGGAGCTGGGGTGAGGACGGGAGCTCACCCCATCACATGGCACTCGGGTCTCAAACCCGGACTGCCAGCTTTCCATCCAACAAGCCCAGCGTCCTAACCGTGGCGCTCCATATGTGCAAGACCATTATCCCTGGAACATTTCCCAAACATCTTTTCACATTTGGAAGAAATTTCATTAGCAAATGTTCTTTCTTCAAAATGAAAAATGTGGTTAGAAAAAAAGCTGTGCAGTGGAATTCTTAGATTCACACATTGTATTATAATTAAGCAATAGGCGATGTCAATCATATGCTTCGGAGTTAAGTTGGATTTCTGCTGCAATCTTTCTTGCTTTCTTCCTTTCACCCTCCCTTCTCCTTTCTCCTCCTTTGATTTTAAATCTGGCAAGTGGTTGAGTTAGAAAACATTTTCTAGCTATGTGCCTGTTCTGGTTAAATCAAAGCTCACCCTGAACCCCATACACACAAATTATACTTCCCATTAAAATCATCATCAACATAGTATTTGAGGTTAGTAAAACATATTGCTTTGGCTATAAAACACTCTCAACTAGTATTCCAAATGTCTTGCCTCAAGCTAGCACTTAAATTAAAGTTTGAGACAGCTGGCACTAGAATCAGAATAAACAGGATGGGATTTTTTTTTCCCCACAAAAGGGGTTTGATGAACCACAATTATTGTTTTCATAATTTATTGCCAATGTACATTAAGCATGTTCTGATCTGTCTCCAGAGCTCATCGGCTTTCAACAGGTGAGCTGATTCCATGGGAGGGGGTGGTGAGAAAGGAGGCAGTCTTAAATTATCCTTCAAATAATTGGTTCTCTAATAAATATTGCATAAAACAGCAAGGCTCCTGTAATTTCCATAATCTGGATTTAATTTGCTAGCTGGTTCTACGACAGCATTGTTTCTCTCAACTCCCATAAGCTTCCATGGAATCAGTGTTGCAGGAAGAGAGCACAGACGTTACAAGTTGGGTGGTGGTTGCTGGATCAGAACCAGTTTCTGGAAGGAATATTGTTGGTGTGTAATTACCCTATTTGGGATAAGAAATTGTCTGGCATACAATGATTGGCTCCTTTTTCAAATTAAGGACTTCCCCCAAAATATCCTCCAACATTTATTTATTTATTTATTTTTATACTGTGATTTCTATGCCGCCCTATCTCCTGAAGGACTCAGGGCAGCTCACAACAATAAAAACATACAATACAAAAATTAAAAGCAAATTAAATTAATACATCCCAATATAACGAATTAAAACAAACACACTACCAGTAAAAACCGCTCCCCTCCATCAGTCCAGTTCGGCAAGTTGGAAGAGCCACGTTTTCAGGCCACGCCAGAAGGATTGAAGGTCAGGGGCCATCCCAAGCTCCAGGTGCTCCCACAGAGAAGGCCCTACCCCTAGGGGTCACCAGCCAACACTGTCTGGCCGACGGCACCCCAAGGAGGCCCTGTCTGTGGGAGCTCACGGGACATTGGGAAGTCATTGCTGGCAGCAGAGGTTCCTGTAAATACCCTGGTCCTAAGCCATGTAGCAACATGGAGCATAAATAACCTTCCAGATATGTTCAGCAGGCCAGTATCACCCATACATGCAACATCTCCTTAATCCTGGACTTACAACCACTGTTGAGACTGAAATTTCTGTGGCTAAGCAGTTGTTAAGTGAGTCATATCCAGGATGGGCTTCAAAAATTTTAGCAAGGGGTTCTCTGCCCAGTTGCTGGGTGGGTGTGGGCATGGCCTAGTTGGCCTCCTGCTCCACAGTGGGAAGGGGGTGTTTTTTCCTCCCTGAGCTCTGGAGGCTTTCCTTGAGCCTCCAGGAGGGCAAAAACATCCTTCCTGGGCTCTGGAGGCTCTCTAGAAGGTGGAAGTGGGCCCATTTCTGGCCTTCCTGAACTTCTGGGAGGCCTGTTTTTTCCCCTCCCCAAGCCTCCGCATGCAGCTTGCACTTAACTGCATCCATATTGGGCCACAAGGGGACTCCTGGGAGGGGAGGGGCAGGGTGGACAGGGCCAGCCAAGAGCGGGATTTGGAATTCTCTGAACTGCACAGAATCTCAGCTAGGGGCTCTCCCAAACCCCTGCAAGCTCCCAGCAGCCCACCCTTGGTCACATCTGATTTCTTTGCCATAGTCTTTAAATGAATCATGTGGTTGTTAAATGAATCCAACTTCCCCCATTGACTTTGCTTTGGGAACCCCCTGAGAAGGTTGTAGATATGGATCACAAGGCCCCAGATCCCTGCAATTGTTGTAAATGCATACTAGCCAGAATTCTGATCAGGTGACTGTGGGGATGTTGAGATGGTCCTAACCACAAGGATGGACCATAAGTCATTTTTTTTCAGTGCCTTTGTAACTTCAAACAGTCATTTCGTTTGCAAATTCAAACAATCAATGGTTGCAGGAACTGGGCATGGCTAGTCTGGTGAAGAGAAGGACCAGGGGAGACATGATAGCAGCCTTCCAATATTTGAGGGGCTGCCACAGAAAGGAGGAAGGGGTCAAGCTATTTTCCAAGGCACCTGAAGGTCAGACAAGGAATAATGGGTGGAAACTGAACAAGGAGAGATTCAGCCTGGAAATAAGGAGGAATTTTCTGTCAGTGAGAACAATCAACCCATGGAACAGAAGTTGCCTTTGGAAGTTGTGGGAGCCTCATCACTGGAAGATTTCAAGAAGAGACTGGACTTCCATCCATCAGAAATGCTGTAGGGTCTCCTGCTTGGATGGGGGGGGTTGGACTAGATGACCTACAAGATCCCTTCCAACTCCGTTATTCTATTAAAATTTAAAAAGTCCAACTCTTCTAGTGTCTTTTGGGGCAGACAGAGAGGACTGTTTCAACAGTTATTGAAACTTCCATGCAGATTACTTGCTTCTTGTCTTCTATCCTTTGGAGCTTCATCACTGGAGGCTTTCAAGAAGAGACTGGACTGCCATCTGTCATGATGATGTAGGGTCTCCTGCTTGGGTGGGGGGTTGGACTAGATGATCTATGATGTCCCTTCCAACTCTGTTAATCTGTATTAAACGAAGGGCCATAAATTGAAGGCTACCTGTATTCCCCATGCTTTAATTGCAGTTTGCCATGAGATGACATTCAGTGAGAGCCAGCTTGGTCTAGGCTGGAAAGCAGGAGACTGTGAGTTCAAATCCTGCCTTAGCCAAGAAAGTGAAAGGGGTGACCTTCAGCCAGTCCATTCTCTTGAAAGAGATAGTCGCAAGACATAAGCTGTTTTGAATAAATCTGCCTTTTGCAATTGATTACAACTTTGTCATGGCCAATGGTGTTCAAGTTGGTTCATCATAGTTCTTCAGACTGGATTTGGCATCTTTGTCTACCTATCGAGTCCTTCCCAAGAACCTGGGATAGGCAGATGTAGATATTTGATGGTCTTAAGAGTATGATCACAGGATGGAAGTAAATTCTGAGCCAAGCTGCCTTTTGCAATTGACTGATGGTGAATTTGTCAATGCCAATGGTTCAAGAGGTGCTCCATTTGTTTTGGGCTTGTACCCAAGCTCCTTATTACTGTTGGTACTACCTTTGCTTTCTATTATTATTATTATTATTATTATTATTATTATTATTATTATTAATCTTTGTTGAGATTCACAGCCTTTGGGGCTGGTTGGTAGCTCAACAACTCGAGTCCTAACCAAGGACCTAGGAACTGTTCAGGTAGTGTCGGAGGATATAAACTGTTCCAAGTAGGCTGGTTTTTTTTTGTAGAATCAGGGTATTCAAGTTTGATAAATTCAGAATTTCCAAACAGTGAGGTAGCCCTTTAGGTATTGCTCCAAGGGCTCCAATTGCAATTGGGATAACACACAATTTCTTTTTCCAAAGTCACTCAACTTCAATTTGTAAATCCTGATACTTTGTGATTTTTTTCTTGCTGCGTGTCTTCAATTCGTGCATCACCAGGTATTGCAATGTCAATAAACCAAGCCTTTTTCTTTTCAACTATTGTTATGTCAGGTGTGTTGTGGTCCAAGTGGCTGTCAGTCTGAATTCTGAAGTCCCACAAGAACTTGACTTTTTCATTCTCCAGAACCTTCTCAACCTGATGTTCCCAGTAGTTGTTACTATACTCAAATAGAAACTTTTGGCACAGTTTCCAGTGAATGATTTTAGCAACTTGGTTATGGTATTCTAGATAGTCAGTTTGTGAAATTTTGCTGCACCCACTGATTAAATGGTCAACTGTTTCTTCTTTTCTTCTTCTTCTTCTTCTTCTTCTTCTTCTTCTTCTTCTTCTTCTTCTTCTTCTTCTTCTTCTTCATTGTTGTTATTATTATTATTATTATTATTATTATTATTATTATTATTGCTATTGCTATTGTCATCATCAACACTACCAACAAAAACAAGGGCTGCAAGAGGAAAAGCAATTTACACATAACCAAAAAAGGCAAGGACAAAAAAATTGACACTTTGTTTTTTCTCCTTCATTTGAGATTGAGGAAAATTTGTATTTATAGAGGATGTAAGATATCAATTTTTGATTCTCCAACAAAAGACAGCACTGGTATTCTTTCATGAGTTTAATTGTATAGTAGGCAGTGTTTTATCTGAACACCTGCACCCTTCCTTTCTTCTCAGGTTTTTATTAATTCTCAAGGGGAAAACATTATAAGAGAATTCCTCCGGTGGTTCTTTCTTCAGATTGGGAACGAGGGAGCTTCAAAGTAGTAGAAAGATGTGTTCAGAAATCACAACAGCAGCAGTAATACTTTTGCCATGTCATAAAGTGAGCTCAGAGGCACCCCCAAGAGAACCACAAAAGACAAGAGCCTGAGAAATGGAGAATGAAGGAAAATTGAACCTCCAGGGGAAGAAAACTTCTGAAAAACAGCAAGACAGATTTTGGTACTCGTAATTTCATAGACCAGCTCAACTACCAATATCCAGTATTCATCACACAGTGGTGCACTGTGTTAATCTGGAAAATACCCAGATTCTCACTCATTCAAAGAGATTCTGTTTGTCATGGAAAATTCAGAAGGAAAGAGCACAACCTTGAGAAGAAGGAACCAACATTGATTCCAATGATCATTAGGTGCCAGCTTCACAAGGACAGGAACAGAAAATGATGGAAAATGATGTCTATGGAGATTGTCAGTCATATAGGTCATGGTTGTCCCAAAGGTGCTTTTTCAAGAGGCAAATGGACAAATTAACTTTAGAAATAAAAGACAAAGGCGGAACAGAATACTACAAAATATGGGATAAATTTTATCAATGGTGGGAAAAAAGGAAGGATCTAGAACCAAAGGATAGGAGAGTTGGCAGAACAGATGAGTAGAAACAGAAAATGTTGTATAAATGTATATGAAACATGTACCTTATGCCATAGTATGTATGACAAATAGGATTGTCAGGATGATCACACCACATCCAATGTTTTCAACAATTTATTCAATAATTTTTTGAAAAAAAGAAAGAAAGAAAAAGGAAAAGGGTTTTTTTTTACTGTGGGATGTTGACCATTCAAAAGAGAAGGGTATTTTAAAATAGACGAAGTCCCCCTTGTATTGCTAGTTTGCAGATCAACTCAAAAAAAAAAACCCTCCGGCATCTTTTTTTGAGATGTACCCCAGACTCTGGTTTTTAATAGGCATTGCTAATGAGTTTCGGTGGCTTTATTTCCCAGTGTGCTGAAAACTCCAATAAATTTTGATTGTTTCCCCACTCCCAAGAAGTTCTAGGATTTGAAATATAGTCCTCCGTGCGTTGTTTTTGCTTTACTAAATAAGATATTTCAGAGTCAGTTGTGCCTACGTGGGGTGTCTCCATGATGTGGGCAAAAGAGTATCTGTGTTAGCATTAATGTCACCAATGTTCAGCGTTGTTTGTCTTTTCTCTGGCTGAAAGTGCCAAACAATTCCTTAAAAGTGGGCCATGGGTGGCACAGGTGACCTTCTAACTCAGCTGCCGTGACCTACTCTTGTTTTATACTGTAGGCTAATTCTGGAGGATACATAATTCTATAAGCTATTATTATGGTCTCCTGTGAGTTTTCTCCCTTAAAAAAAAAAGAGGAAGAAGACGGTTCATCAAAAGTGGGCCACTTGTTAGGACATGAGCCAGGAACAGGTCTTGAACTGACAACCATAAGGGCATTGGCGAGAAATCCATTCTATGTGCTGGCTTGAACATAGAAATATAGAAAGAGCAGGCACACCAACTAAATATGCCTCTTTGCATTGAAAAGATTGTATGTATCCCATGTAAGACAAGACCCGAATACACCAAGACCTACATACCTTTACCGTGAAAATCTACGAAAACATATATATAGTTAGTTAGTTAGTTAGTTAGTTAGTTAGTTAGTTAGTTAGTAATTAAGTATATGGCACCTACAAAAGTAATGTAATCTCTCATATACAAATTTAGTTTAAATAAAGTGTCAGTATATCTATCATCTACCTACCTACCTACCTATCCACCTGTTCATCCATCCAATCACTCTATCTCTCCATCTCTCTCTCTCTATCTATCTATCTATCTCTATCTGTCCATCAATCCATCTATCCATCCATCCATCCATCCATCCATATATCTATCTATCTACCTACCTACCTACCTACCTACCTATCCATCCATCTAGCAGCTGCACTTTCTGTTTTTCTTTGAAGATGTTTTGCTTCACATCCAAGAAGCTGAAGGATGAGAAGCAGTGATGGGGTTCAATTTTTTTTAACTACCGGTTCTGTGGGCATGGCTTGGTGGCGTGGCTTGGTGGGCATGGAAGGGGAAGGATACTACAAAATCCCCATTCCCTCCCCACCCCACCAACCTGCTTTCCAGCACCATTCTCCTGTTCAGGGCAACCAAAGAAGACCCAGCCAATCAGCTGGGACTCAGGATGCAGAGAATAGATGGGGGCGGCACCAGTCAGAGGTGGTATTGGCTAGTTCTCTGAATTACTCAAAATTTCCACTACCGGTTCTCCAGAACCAGTCAGAACCTGCTGAATATCACCTCTGATGAGAAAGGAAATGTCTTCAAAGAAAAACCAGAAAGTCCAGTTGCCTCTTGAAAAGGCATCTATGGGCCAAAGAGATAAATGGAGCAGATTTATTCAGGACAACCATTTCTGTCTATGTTCATTCATATTAGTTTGTACATGTATGTTTACACTGTAGGTTCATAAGTATCCTATGTTATCTTTGTGGTAGAATACAATCATCCTGCATAGCATGTTGAGATTCATGTGGCCTCTTATTCACTCTAGGAAGAACGTTGTCTGGTCTGATGATCATGCAAATGAGATCTACTTTATGTACTCACACCTAGTCCTGATTGACTTTAAAAGAGCCATAGCAATAACACCATACAAAAACGTAAAATAATTTGCTGATCCTCTGTGACAAACATTGATTGTTGATGAAAGTTTGGCTGTTGATTTCAACACTGACACAACGAACCTCAACACTTTTCACAGGATTGTCACCTTGCTCTTGGAGTGTGACTCAAGAACAATTTTGGGTCTCAGCCACAGATAGAAAGATATGACACAGTGGAACATAGAAATTACTGGAGCAAATGTGTCTCATTCATTATTCCAGAAAGAACCAAATGTCAGAGCATTAAACATCATTACTTGCTCATTTCCTTTCACCCTAGGAGCTATATTGGATTAGTTGGAAGTTACAGAGAGGTGTACAAGAGTTTGAAAAAGAAACCAAGTTTTAGTTAAGAGGGCTTGGTGCTCTTGTCACAAAGACCTGCTCAGTCCAAGGAGGAGAAAAGAAAATCAGAAGTGATTTTTAAGAAACAGAAATCGAGTGAACAAGACCACTGACATTCATAAATCTTGGAAGAAGAAACTTTGCAATAGTTGGGATCGTGCATCAACATTTGATGCTGCAAAGCAGAAATTTTGCATTGTGTTTCAAGTCAGTTGTTGTATATTCAAGAAGCTAGAATTAAAACCAGGATTAAGAAAAACATATAATAATAAACACCGTGAACCCAGTCAGTTCCAGAGTTTTCTACTCAAGAAGCTGTTTGTTCGTTTGTCAAATTTAGGCACTGCCCATCTCACTCATGGTGGTGCAATGGCTCAGTGGTTTGAGACACTGGGCTTTTGGCTGGAAATCCAACAGCCCAGGTTTGAGACTCAAGCATCATGACACAGGGTGAACTCCCATCCTCACTTAGTTCCTGCCTATCTGGCAGTTTGAAAGCATGCAGATGCAAGTAGACAAATAGGTACCACTTTGGTGGGGAAGAAACAGTACTCTGCAACATCATGCTGGCCACATAACCATGAAAATACTTCTGTAAGTGTTGGCTTACAGCCTCGAAACAGAGATGAGTGTTGCCCCTTATAGTCAACAGCATGTCAGCATTCCAAGTAATAAGCTCCAAACCAATAAACTCTGAGACAATCATTCCCTCAAAGTTACATTTAATTAGAGTTGTCTTAGTGGCACATCAGGGAAAATCCAAATCTGAGAGTTTCGGGTTTTCCCTTCCCAAAAGAAAATCAAAGATCCATCCCCTGAGCCCACCAGTCCATCATGCGTCCCAATCAAATCTTCTTCCCAACTGGAGACATCCCTCCAGACACTCCCCTCCAGGTGTAGGGCAACATGTCCTTGATTCTCTGAGAAAGAATGTTGTTGTGTCTAATGTTCTACCTCACTACGAAATCCCCCCTCCCAAATTCCCAGGCACTGAATGTGGCAGCCTTGAAGCTTCCAAGTACAATATGGCTTCCAAGGTTGACATAACTTTTAGAAGAGTAAAATCCTCAGGGGTTTCACTTTCCTTCCTTCCTTCCATCTCACTCATAGAAAGACTGTGAATCCCTCAACAAAGTCCAAATGGGAGAAGAAGTGGAGAAAGTGGTGGGGGTGATGGAAAGAGTGGAAGGAAGGTCAGTTGAGCAGGGCAATGCCAAAAGAACAACTGGGGTGATAGGACAGCAGTGTTTCAATATTTGAGGGTCTGCCACAAAGAAGAGTGAATCAACTTTGTCTCCCAAAGCATCACAAGGCAAGGCAAGAAGCAATGGATGGAAACTAATCAAGAAGAGAAGTAACCTGGAACTAAGGAGAAATTTCCTGACAGTGAGAACAATCAATCAGTGGAATGGCTTGCCTCCAGAAGTTGTAGGTGCTCCATCACTGGAGGCTTTTAAGAGGAGACTGGATAGCCATTTGTCTGAAAGTGTATAAGGTCTCTGCTTGAGCAGGGGGTTGGATTAGAAGCCTTCCAAGGCTTCTTCCAACTTGACGATGTTCTATCTTTTCTAAAATTGCATAAGACCAAGGGCTTAAGTGTGGTGGTACTAGCAGACTTAAAAAAAAACTTTAATTTACTGTCACTGTTAGCCCCCTTTGAGGTTTATGGTGGTATTTATACAACAACATCAATCACATGAAACAAGAAGGGGGATTTATAGTTTGTTTTAAAGACTGCAAATGCAATGTAATGCAAATGGCATGCCTCATGGGCATTTACGTTTAATGGGAAAATTACAGATGCAAAAGATTGGTGGAACAAATTTTAAATTGACTTTATTACATCAAGTGCTTGTTTCTGGTGGGGGGGTGTATTGTTGTTGTTGATGATGATTTTTTTCCCTTGGTTTGTTAGCATGGGGTTTCCTTTCTTCCAGAGACTAGTATTTTAGTGTGTGTGTGTGTGTGTGTTTGTTTGTCTCAGTGTGTGAGTGTGGGTGTTTCTTAAATGTGCATATATACATAATAAAGACATGTAAAACAATGTAGTACAGCAGTGGTTTTCAACCTTGGCAACTTTCAGATGAGTAGACTTCAATTACCAGAATTCCCCAGTCAACCTCATGATCACAGAACTTCCAACAACTCATTTCCTATTCGTAGGAGCAATGGTTAAATCAGTGTTGTCTGGACTTCAAGTTGTCTGGACTTCCAATCCCAGAATCCCCCAGCCAGCATCCTGTTAATCTTAAAATTGCTGAGATTGAGAAACTCTGAAGTATTGAAAGGAATAAGGTTGGACGTCATCCATGTGTTAAGAGCACTAAGTTAAGATCACAATAATCAAAGAGGCAAAGGGAGCCCTGCAGATTTTGTTAAAATTGGGAAAGTTCCAACCATTTGGTCTCTAATTCTGCAACTTAGTAAGCACTTCCCATCCCTCACAGCCACACAGATCCAGTTAGGTTTATTATTTCAAACTGTGAGTTACGTCAGCAAGGAGCAGGTAAATTTATGGCTCTATTCGTCCAGAATTTCTGGCACCGGTTAGCATTCTATAGGGAATCCTGGGAGTTGAAGTTCCACACAACTTAAAGTTGCCAAGGTGGAGGACCACTGCAGTATCATTACAGAGAATTTGCTGTGTTTGTTGAACGATATGTAAGTGAAGTAGCACTGAGCATCATCCTGCAGCAAAGCTTACCTTGTTACAAAGGACAGATGCTTCAGAATTCCCATGTCAAAACAACTCTCATTCATACCAAGAGAACCAGAGAATTGTCTTTGTGCAACTCTCATCTAACCCAAGGGATCTTGTAGAAAACTTTGCCATGGCCTGCATCTAACTAGGTCAGTGTTCCTTCTTCCAGGGTGATTAATTAACTGGAATTTAAACCCATACTGAGATTCCTTCCTGTGCCAGCCTTGGAGACTGACTCCAGAATATTACATTTTCTCTGTGTGAGTCCATATGTTTAATCCATCTGAAGATTGGGTCTAGAGTTGGGTGCAAATGACCTTTCAAAATTTTCCACTAAACTTGAGGACAGAGATGATTCCTCGGAATTTCTCAAGAGGAAAGAGTCATTTTCTCAAGGATAAAACTGTCATTAGCCAGGACCGTGATGCTGGTCTTAAAGCCCCATCAAGGAACCTCTCCCCCCCCCCCTTAATGTCTTCTTCTGAGGCTGAGGGGAAGCAGGCGAAGTCAGGGAGGCTACAGATAAGCACAGAAGTGGGTATATATAAAATGGAAGATGGTTTTATGTTTTTTATGTTTTGTTTGTATGTTTGTCTTAAAAATAAAAAAAATTAAAAAAAGAAGTGGGTGTACAGTGAAATGCAGGATATTTGCACACACACCTTGACTCTTGTGCAAAGGATGAAGTGTAAGAAAACCCACTGTATCTATGAGAATTTGTCCAAAATCCTCTTCATCTTGCAAAGAAGGGGAAAAAATCAGCTAGGAAAACTAACATTCATGGGATCATTACCTCTGATATTTATTTATTTGATATTTATTTATTTATTTATTTATTTATTTATTTATTTATTTAGTCAATCGCTTACAAGATAATAAGCATAAGGATAAACATTGTTGTGAATACATGAAATGAATACATATAAGAAAAATAAAAGAAACAACAGGACAGGGACGGTAGGCATGTTAGTGCACTTATGCATGCCCCCTACAGACAGTCATAGTAATTTAATTAGGGCTTGAGGACAGCTTGAAGTCCACCTATTTTTGCTAGAGGGTTCATATTCACATGCGAAGACGGATGTTAAAATCACCTCAGGAAGATTTAATGGCTGTTTTTGTTTGTTCGTTTGTTTGTTTGCTTGGTCCTTTCAAATCACTCTTGACTCCTGGCAACTTCCTCATCTAATCCCTGCAGCTTTCTTGGGAAGAAGTGGTTTGCCATTGCCTCCTTCCTAGGGCTGAGACAGGGTGACCGGCGCAAGGCTACCCAGCAGGCTTTGTGCCTAAGGGAGGACTAAAACTCAGAGTCTTTGAGTGTCCTGAAGACTTTAAGCACTACACAAAACTGCATCTGA
Source organism: Naja naja (assembly GCA_009733165.1). NCBI lineage: Eukaryota > Metazoa > Chordata > Lepidosauria > Squamata > Elapidae > Naja > Naja naja. The sequence goes on from CM019163.1 coordinate 17,883,741, forward strand.
TTAATGGTTATTGGGCCCCGACCAATACCAATAGCAAGAAACTGCTATTAAAAAAATATAGACACATTATTAAAATGGAACTTTAAGGTAAACACCTGAGGTTACACTCAGTCTTAACTGGGATTTGATTAATTTATTGCTATTTTAAGGAAGCAATTAAGTAATCCAGAGGTATTTGCAGTAGATTAGAAAGAATTCCACATTCAACGGTATAAAAAGAGCAGCGAAAATAATTATCCCAATCCTTTTTATCCAGGTGTAAAATGCAAGCAGCTTTAGGTGAGACAGAATACGTTGTCCTATCGCTGGTGGACAAATGTTGGATTCAGAATAAGCTCAGGAGCATGGTGTAGTTTAATTTAGTTTTACCCAATCTGGCTGCCCTACCAGATGTCTGGACTGATTTTCAGAGTTTTCAATAAAGCCCCTGCCAGTTCCAGGATTAGAAGTAGAAGTCTATTTATCTGGGTCAGTCTGGAGAAGTTTCACAGTTGGGTCACCAATGTCTTGACCAGTGGTGGGATTCAATTTTTTTTACTACCAGTTCTGTGTGCGTGGTTTGGTGGGCGTGACAGGGGAAGGATACTGCAAAATCTCCATTTCCTCCCCACTCCTGGGAGGTTACTGAAAAATCCCATTCCTTCCCCACCCCACTAGCCTGCTTTCCAGCTCCGTTCTCCTGTGCAGGGCAACAAAAGAAGACCCAGCCAATCAGCTGGGACTCAATGGGAGGCAGAGAATAGATGGGGGCGGGGCCAGTCAGAGGTGGTATTGGCCAGTTCTCTGAACTACTTAACATTTCCGCTACCGGTTCTCCAGAACTGGTCAGAACCGGCTGAATACCACCCCTGGTCTTGACTCTGGTTGTTGAGTTCTAAGACCAAATTCTGCAAACTCAGAGCTTGACCTTCCTGAAATGGCCTATATTACTATCAATGGGGTGAGAGAAGTAGAGAAACCCATTTTATCCAGACTCTCAGCATAGCTTGTTGAACCCTAGCCAAGAAGTAAAATAAATAGAAGCTAAAACTGGTGGTTTCCCTTGAAAAGGAGCCAACTCCTGGCACATGCCAAAACATAAACCAGATTGCATAATGAAGAGGTTTTTCATAATTTCCTCAGATTAGGTTTTTATTAATGCCTGTCAACAGCCAGGGAGAGGTATTAACAGCTGTTGGTAGCCACGCCAGCACTGACTTCACTGCTAATCTAAAGCCAACAGTAAAGTCTCTTTTACAAGCTTGCTGATTGCAAAGGAAACTGGCTTCTGTCGGCATTCAGCTCAGAAAGATGGACTCCATCTCTGTGCTGAAAGAAAAAATGAAAGAGGAAATGTTCCTCCAGCAATGCCAGTTAAGGGATGGGGGGGGATTGGGGAGGGGGGAGGTTGTGGGGGGCAAAGGGGAGGATTTCTCACCTCAATGAAAATTTATCCAGCGCCACTCTCGGATCGATCAATTACCCTTTGAAATGCACATTTTTCTGAATTTCTCAGTACCTTTTGCTATATGGTATGAAAGGAAGCCCTGCAAAAGATACATGAAAGGGATGCTTCAAAACATAATGATTTGGGAAGAAATTATCTGCACGAAGCAAAAGGGCAAATAAGAATGTGGCACATTGCAGGAATTGGTCTCTCTGCTATTACTTGACATAAGCAGCCGTGGGTTTTGTTGGGGTTTTTTTGGCGGCTTGAAGGGGTAGGGACTTCAGCTCCTGGAATTCCCCAGACAGCATGTTGACTGAGGAATTCTGAGAGCTGAAGTCCTCACATCTTCAGATTGGCAAGGTTGAAAAACACTGATCTACATGGAACTGCAAGGTGAGATACTCCATTCTTATTCCATCACTAGCTCTACACCCATGCTTCACTACAAAACTATGTGATTGGGCTTAGTTTTTGGGGAGGAAAATAAGGGGGAAAATTGTGCCTCTGCCTACCAGCATCCATTGGTATTAATCTGGTTAGCATCCTCTCAGTGTGTGAGAGTTGAGGGCTGTTTGGTAACTGAAACATGGAAACTGAAAGAGTATTTGCTGTGTGAGCAAGAAGAAGACAGCAAAGAGCCTGGGCATGACTTAGCTCAACTGTTCTGTACTAAAGCTGGTTGGTGTAGTGAAAGTAAAGTTGAAACTCCTCTCCTCTGCTTGTGTTTTGTGTTTGGAACAGATTTTTTTTCAGGTGGGGAGGGGGAGTAGAACTCCTTAGCATCAGAGTGTGTTAATAATAATAATATAGGAAATACTAATGCTCTGATGGTCATTTTGAAAAATCCTTTCTTAGCGAGCACCTAGAAGCCAAGAGGAAAATAGGTGCCAAATTTCAAGTTTGTAGGCTTTACAGTTCTGGAGATTTTGTGATGATGTGTGAGGGGCATTTCACTTTTAGGTAGATAGATGTAAAGTGATAGATAGATGTAAAGTGATAGATAGATAGATAGATAGATAGATAGATAGATAGATAGATAGATAATGAGATCAGATTAGTGATACCCAATGATACATCTCTCACTGGGCCAACCAAGAATGTCTCCTCCCAGGGTCTGGAGTTGGGGCACTCAGGATGAGGAAAAACAGACATTGGTTTAACTATAGCAAGAATAAGTGATTATGAGATTTTGAGTCCTTTGTTCCTGTCCAGTCATGTCCGGTTCTAGGGGCAGTGCTCATCTACATTTCCTAGGTAAAGGAGTTAAACATTGCCGAAGACGCATCTTTGGTCATGTGACCAGTATGATTATACACCAAGTTGCACAGAATATGCTGTTACCTTCCCACTGAAATGGTACCCATTTATCTGCTCGTGCTTGCATGCTTTTGAACTGCTAGGTTCACAGGAGCTGGGGTGAGAACAGGATGCTCCCTAGTCATGCTTGGGGTCTTGAACTGCCAACCTTTCAGGTCAGGCCACAGCGCCCAAGAGACGTGTCGAGTGGCTTCAATTGCTTGTGCTATTTATTGTTATTTCTGTTATCCTGTCGTCCTCTTCTTTCTGTGTACTGAAAGTATTGCCTTTTAGATTTTGTTGCATTGCATTGCATTGGGTATTTTTTTTAGTCTTTTTTATTTATATATAAATATTTTGAAAACAATGTATTGTCCAGGCATTTTATTTTACTAAAAAAGCCACAGATATACTAATAATGATAATAATAATAATATCCCTAGTAATTATAGCAATATTAATAGTTATATTAGCTTATTTATGATCATGTTCATTATGCTAGCATACTTATAGACAATTTTCATCTTTTATATACACACATAACATTGTTCATTTCTTGATTCCAACTGTAAGTTGTTCAGAGTTTTTTTGTTTTGCAAATTGGGCAGCCATATAAATCTAAAATAACAGTGGCAACATGGATTGAATCCACAATAGCATGAATGAGAAGGTTACAAAACAGAAAAAGCAAAACAAAACTGCCCACTAACCCATTTCTTGTGTAAACTAACAGCCATCAAGTCTGGTGTAAGGAACTGGGAAGAACTGCAGTGGATTTAATAACCTCCCATTATGAAAAACACTAAAACTTGCACAGAAGGGAAAAAAAAACAAAACCCATGAAAGCATGCCATTCCGACAGAGATAGATTTGCAGTAGGGTTGCTGGGGGGGAATTCCCTTTCTTCAGGCAAATTTATAAAAGTGCAGCCAGTCCTAATTGATGAATGAATGTTTCCTAAACTTTCCTAAGACAGCCAATTTTGTCAGTTATACTTTATGTGCCAAGTCAGCCCCTTTAGTGTCAATGAAAAATTAACCAACTTTTCTGTGTGGTTAATTGCCTGTGTGACTAATATTTTCTCATATGTGTAATCAGAAGCATATTGCTTGTCTTCCCATCCCCACCCACCCCGGGGCCTTAATTGTATTTGTAACTCAAAAGACAAAGTACCTGAGAGGAGAATGGAAGAAAAACTGGGTGATGAAGTCGACTCAAAATTCAAGAACATCCTGGCTTCAGAAAGGGGCTTCATTTGGGGGCAGGCAACTTTTGGGAGTCTTCATATATAATGCTTTTAACAGAGGCTATTTCTTTATTCACCTTATTCACAAAATGGCAACCACAGTTTGTATTCAAACAAGGACAAAATGGTGGAGATAGCCTTTATCATTTCTTCTAAACTGTTGCCCTTCTTCAAGTTACTCTCTATCAGGGTAAAATAATTACAGAGTTGGAAGACTCTTGGAGGTCTTCTATCCCATCTCTCTGCTCAAAAAGGAGAGCCCATACCATTTCAGACTAATGACTATCTATTCTCTTCCTAAGAACGTAAAGGGATGGAGCACAACTTCTGGAGGCAAGCTGTTCCACTGATTAATTGTTCTCACTATCAGGAAATTTCTCCTTTGTTCTAGGTTGCTTCTCTCTTTGATTAGTTTCCATCTGTTGTTTCTTGTCCGATCCTCAGGTGCTTTGGAGAATAGCTTGACCCAGGGGTGGGATTCAAATTTTTTAACAACCGGTTCTGTGGGCGTGGCTTAGTAGGTGGGTGTGGCTTGGTGGTAATGTGTCTGGCTGAGCGTGTCTAGCTCAACATCACTCACATCGAGGCACACATCTCCTTGCCTGGCCTCTCATGACTGTGGGGATGCTGCAACAGTCGTAAGTGTGAAAAATGGTCATAAGTCACTTTTTTCAGTGCCATTGTAACTTTGAATGGTCACTCCACACAAGCAAAGTACCAGCAAAGGAGGGGGGGGGGAAACCTCCAGAGAAGTTCCTGAGACAGGAAGTCTAGTCCTGCCAAGAATGTAATAAGGGTTAACAGAAAGGCAGTTTCTGTAAGCAACAGCAGAATGTTTCCTTCCTGCCTTCCTTACAGGATTAGGCCAGTAATTTCTTCTAACAACCAGTTCTCCAAACTGCTTAGAATGTTAACAACCGGTTCTAGTGAAAAGGTGCAAACTGGTAGAATCCCACCCCTGGCCTGACCCCCTCTTCTTTGTGGCAGCCCCTGAGATATTGGAACCTTTCCATCATAAAAGAAACATCATTGTTTTTCTGATATGTATTCATTTCATGTATTCACAACTATGTTTATCCTTATGCTTATCTTGTAAGCGATTGACAAAATAAATAAATAAATAAATAAATAAATAAATAAATAAATAAATGTCACCCCTAGTCCTTCTCTTCAGTAGACTAGACATACCCAGTTCCTGCAACCCTTCTTGATATGTTTTAGCCTCCAACCTTCTAATCATCTTTGTTGTCCTTCTCTGCAGTTTTTCTAGACTTTCAGTCTCTGTTTTATATCATGGTGACCAAAAGTGGATGCAATATTCCAAGTGCAATCACTCCCATTTGAGAAGGATATTTCATCACAGAGGATGTAGATAAAGGATCTAGAGCTAAAACTTATTTTTGGAGATCAAAATGATAGGACAGGCTGGTATTTTGTTGTAGTGCTGCAGTTTACCACCTTTCTAAGTCTCTTAGATGTTCTTAGAATCTAAGAACAGGTCAGAAGAGGCAGGGATGATCAAAAGGAAGTATCTTTGTTCATTTTAAGTCCATAGATATCCCATGGCCTACCCAAAGGGTGGCCTTCTGATACAAATACAAGTAGGCTCATAACCATCCTTTGGTCAACACAAGGTATGGCCTTCTGATGCAGAGATGAGTAAAGTCAAAACCCTCTCAATGCAAAGAAACTTGGGAGGGTCACAAAAGCAAGAAATCCCAGACTTAGATCAATTTGATGGTGCAAGACGGATGGCCCAGTTTCAAACATCAAAGCTGGATAATGAAAGTTGTGGGGACGGACAATGGTGGTATTGCTGGTTTGCCAGAATCAGTAGCTCCGAGTTCATCTATAAGCGAACCGGTTCGCTCTGACGATCAGCTGCTGGGGCCATTTCCATGCTCATGTGATCAGCATGACTGGTAGTCCTCAAGTTACAACAGTTTATTTAATGACTATTCAAAGTTACAACGCCACTGAAACATGTGACTTATGACCATTTTTCTCAATGATGGCCTTTGCAGCATCCCCATGATCACCTGATTCAAAATTCAGATGTTTGGGAACTGCTGCTTCCTATTTATGTTGCTGTGCCCCAAGCAGTGGTGGTATTCTACTGCTTCGGCCTGGTTCGCTCCGACGATCAGCTGCTGGGCCCTCCCGCCCACTCTGGCTCTATACTGATCTTTATTTCCTGGGTTTCAAGCTCAACTGCTTCACGTGGCACATCTGTTGAAGACACAGGGAGAGTGCAGGAGAAGGTCAGTAGCAAACCTTCTGCATATGCACAAAGCATGCCCACCAAACCACACCCACAGAACCAGTGGTAAAAAAAATTGAAACCCACCACTGGGGGAGGGGAACACAATGAATTTCCAACACAAAAGTATCATTTGCATTAATCTGAAGAGGGCAAGATTTCCAACCAAAATCTTTAACTCTCTCCTTCAATTCTGCTCCCTGAGACAACCTGCTGATGTTTGCCACACAGTGGGACCAATCTGTACATCTCAGCAAGAAAACCAATTACAGGTAGTCCTCCACTTACAAACAGTTCAATTAGTGACCATTCAAAGTTACAACGGCACTGAAAAAAGTGAGTTATGGCTGTTTTTCACACATATGACCTTTGCAGCATCCCCATGGTCACGTGATTTATATTCGGATGTTTGACCACTGACTCATATTTATGACGTTTGCAGTACCCCCTTTGGCGATCTTCTGGTGAGCAAAGTCCACGGGGAAGCCAGATTCATTTAACATTCGTGTGACTAACTGAACAACTGCAGTGACTCACTTAACACACGTGGCAAGAAAAGTCATTAAAATGGGAAAAACTCACTTAGCCACAGAAATTTTGGGTTCAGTTGTGGATGTAAGTCAAGGACTACCTCTACAGACCTGGAATGGGATGTATTCCATTTAAGGCACCATATTCTCATGGCCGGCAGTCAGGGGTGGGTTCCTACCAGTGCTACTACTGGTTCGGTGATATTACATAGCTCGTGCATGTACCTAAAGTATGCTGTGCCAATCAGCTGAGAGGAGGAAGAAACAAAAAGCCAGAGTGACCTTCCCATCTGCCCATGTGCTTTTCACTTCTTTTATCCTCCCAGCTGATCATCGGAGGAACTGGTTTGGCCAAACCAGTAGCATTTTTTACTACCAGTTTGCCCAAACCAGCCCAAACCGGTAGCATACCACTACTGCTGGCAGTGCACTTAAGTAGAAGGGCTCCACAATGAGCCTTCAAGCGGAGCTCTCTCCAGCTTGCTTTCCATATGGACGTATCTGGACAGCAAGGGAGTCCTCCTGTCAAGACACTGAGTGTAGCCATGGTGTCCCCATAGCAGCCTGAACTCTTCCTTACAGTGATGGGTGTAGAGTAACAAGCTGGAGGAGAACCATCAGTGGTGCTATGTTGGGAGAAGACCTTCTTCCCACTACCCACATAGGCCTCCTTGGATTGCCCCAAATACTCTCTCCCTTTTTCTTTCAGCCTATGCCTCACTGTGTGCTCTAAGCAGACAAACCAGGCTAGCTTTGTGGGTTTCTCCCCCCCTTCTTTTAATAACTTGTCTACTCAACCTTGCTTCCCAAGAGCTTTTCATACCTGCCGTGCAGCCAGCAAGCAAGTTTCTTCCAACTTGCTCCCACCATCTTCTGCTTCCTTTTCTTCTCTGCTGAACCATTTCATTGCTGTTCCATTGACTGGGGTGGGGATGGGGTAGAGGGTGTTCTGTTACACTGGAATCAATAGCTTCAGGGCTCTCTAGCCCACTGATTAGCTTGTCAGTCAGAGGTGGAGGGGGAAGGTAGCATGGATCCCAAAATACCAGGGCCCACTGGTTTGAAAAGCAAAGAATTCAGGAGGCTCAGACCTGGGGGGGAAGGGAGTTAGCAGCCACCTGTTTCTCTCTAACATGTGCAAAGTGTATTAACATCTTTGCTGCTGCGTACTGGAAAGTCACCTGGGAGGGAGACAAGTTTAGCAGCTTTGGAATCTTTTAACTTGTGGTTGTGTTAAAAGAGGAGGAGAGGAAGAGGAGGAAGCGATAGTTTCTCTATCTCCAAATGATCCCTTTCAAGCAGCTCTGGGTAACAAATAGGTTCTTTGCCAGCCTATTCATTTTTAATTGGAACAATAATTTTGCTGGGCAAAGGGATCTATCACACTAAAACCATGGGAGAGGACACAGAGAGCCTTGGTGGTGCAGGCTGTTAAACACCTAGCACTTAGCTCCAGCTGCCTGCAATTAGTGCAGGCTCGAATCCCACCAGGCTCAAGGTTGACTCAGCCTTCCATCCTCTTGGGGTAGGTAAATTGAGGACCCAAGATTGTTGGGGGCAATAAGCTGACTTTGTAAAAATGCTGCTTAGTAATAAGCAGGCATATACAATGGAATGAAGGCTATTGCTGAGCACATTGAGTTGTGCTCTAAAGATTGTAAGCCGCCCTGAATCTCCGGAGAAGGGTGGCATATAAATGTGAATAATTAAAAAAAAAAGATGTCATCCAGATTCTCCATTTCTGCCTTTCTAACCAGAATGGGTGAACTTTGAAAGCAGAATTCATTGGGCAATTTATTGTCTTGCTCTCAAATTCTTGGAAGCTCCCTTGAACTTGCCATTTCGGTGCGTATTTATCCATCAATCCCAATGATTCATCAGTGGTATCCAATCATTTTTAAAAATCATATATTTATTGCCAACTTTCTGTCTAGAATAGCCATCCCATCACCAAAATTTTCAAGTGGCAGCAGATGAAAATAGCAAAGGATCCTAAGTGAGGAGGGAGAAAAGGAGAGAGAGAGAGAGAAAGAAAGGGAAAAAGAAAAGGGAAAAAGTGAAGTGAACAAGAAAGAGGAAGGAAGAGGAAGAAAGAGAAATTGGGAAAGTGAATGAGGGAGAAAGGAAGGATGATGGAAGGGAGGGAGGGAGGGTGGGTGGGTGGGAGGAAGGAAGGAAGGAAGGAAGGAAGGAAGGAAGGAAGGAAGGAAGGAGAGAGGGAGAGAGGGGAGGGGGGAGGGAGGAGGGAGGAGAGAGGGAAGGAAAGAAAGAAGGAAGGGAGGGAGGAAAGGAAGGAAGGAGGGAGGGAGAAAGGGAGGGAAGGAAGTTTAAAATGTTGTGTGATAGATAAACCATATTTATTTTACTTTATTCCACTAATCAACATTAAATGGTGCCCAAGTATAATACCTGAAGGGTATCAGAATAATACCCCCAAAATCCCAGTGTATAAAAAAGGGGGTTTAAAAAAAATTAGCCCAACGTCTTGACTTCAGAGCAAAACGTGTAAGCTTCTGCTTTTATACAGCTACTGCAAGTCACCCGTTCTGGCTTCCGGATCAGGATTTTTGCAGATTAAGTACATGCATCCAAACCAATTTCCCTGTCAAAACATGTTATCATTCAAATTAACTCAAGAAAACGCCCCCTCGGTTTCCTATCTCTGAAGACCACAAAGGGAAATCTTGTGCTTAGAATTAAAATCCCAAGCTTTAAGCAACACGCTTTCCTCACTCTTGACTTTCTTATTTTAACCACATTTGGGGTTTCCTAACTACCATCTGCAAACTCGCCACAAACCACAAAGTAAATCAGAACAATGCTAATTCAGATTTATCATTAGCTTTATTCCATTAAATTAATCCCGCCCTTTTTGTTTTGTTTTAACTAGCACGATTAGCTTTTGACAAGTTGGCTTAGATCTTTCTTGTTCCCTCACTTTCCTGCAAGCCACAAGTTGAAGACAAACCTTGCGAGAAGCTCATTGTGAAGATCGTACTAATAGTACAGGTTGAGAGTTCTGTTTTGATGAAATCTATCAAATTCCCAGAGATTTATGCTGCAAGTGTGACTTTAAGGGCGTTATTGTTATGTATGCAGAGTTTAAAATGACTGGTTATTGTTGTAAAGTGTTTGAATTCATTGGTTGTAAAAGTGCGGGAAAACCCTGCACTCTGATTGGCTGGCAGCCGGCAGCCGGCTATAAATAGCTGCCGCGGCTGAGCCAGCCGGGTCCGTTCTGAGCTGAAGTCACAATAAACTTTGAGTTGAAGCACTCCACGTCCTGCCTCTCTATGCGAACATAACAGTTATTTTTAAGGAGCCATTGTTTCCAATGCAGAATGAAGTTGGGGTAACTGACAAGAGTGAGACTGTCACTAAGATAGTGAGCTGACAGCTGGATTGCCTCAGTTCAAATCTCACTTCCCTCATGAACTCACTTAGCCCACGAAAAAGGAGATTGGAAAGGAGAGTTTCTTGTTTTAGACCAAACTATCTTACTCACCCCAACAGCCCTGGAAGAAAAAGAGGTTATATTAAACTAGCTTAAACTCATACCAGAAATTCCTTCACTCATCTCTGAGTGAAATTATAATCCTAAAGCTCAGCCTGCACATTATGGAATAATTGTTTGTTTTGTTTTGTTTTGTTTTGTTTTGTTTTGAAGTAACATATCTGAGTTGATTATTTTAATCTCTTGTTAGGAGGCTTAGAATCTAGCCAGATGTAATGATTAGATAGATAGATATCGATAGATAGATAGATAGATAGATAGATAGATAGATAGATAGATAGATAGATAGATGATGGACACAGACAGACAGACAGACATACAAACAACACAGAAACACACATATATAGGCTTAGTACAATGTATATATGTTCGTATTCTGTATTCCAAGTTAAAGTAGTCAATCTATCATCACTCTCTTACACACACACAAAACACACATACATGCATTTGTTTCTGTAATTTGAATCAAGTCACTTAACTGATTATGCATACAAATACACACACAACTATGTATGTGTGTATTTATGTTCATATATCTACAACTGATTTTTTTTGTCTTTCTAAAATTTCACCAACTATGAGAGAATGCTATGAATGGGAAATGTCATGATAGCAAATACCAACTCACTTTTATTTGGTTTTTTTATCTTTCCCTATATCATATGAGACCCAAAACTATTTTCAAAAATGAGTGTGTTTAATTTACAGCCTCCTATATTTCTGTTTGCCTTTATTGACATGCCTGCTTCAAAATCTATTCAAATCTTAGTTGCTAAAATAGGCTTAATACATGAATCATTTAAGATGAAATGGAAAAAGGAAATCCTTCCAGTAGTGAGGCCCTCCTTTAGTGCTTATATGTTCTTGGTCGAGCTTAGATATTCAGCTGCCTGCAGTGAAGGACAAGATTATCTCCTGAATCTTACTTCTTCACTGATGACAGACAATGGCACCATTCCTAGGGCCTGGATCTTTTCTAGAGGTACAGACATAGGACATAGAACAGAGTTGGAAGGGACTTTGAAAGTCTTTTAGTCTACCCACCTGCCCAAGTCCTTATTCTATCCAGACAAATGGTTGTGCAGTTTTTTTCCCCTTAAAAATCTCCAGTGATGGAGCACCCATAACACCAAAAGCAGAGGTGGCCTTCAGCAGGTTCTGACCAGTTCTGGAGAACCGGTAGCAGAAATGTTGAGTAGTCCAGAGAATGGGCAAATACCACCTCTGACTGGAGATTTTACAGTATCCTTCCCCTGCCATGCCCATCAAGCCACGCCCACAGAACCAGTAATAAGAAAAATTGAATCCCACCACTGGTACTATCACTTTATGTGATTTTGAAGCTTCAACTTTCAGAAGTCTCAGCAATGACCAGGTTGAGGAATGGGTAGTCTGGAGAGTAACATATTCGGACAAACCAAAGAAAGCAGGCTAGCTGAGAAGAAATTGAAGAGTCGGCTTTCCATACATATCTTACTCTTTCAATAGTTCCTACCACAAGCAGCCTCTGTTTGTGTTGCTAGGGACAACCCACCTACCCTTGGCATCTGCTCTGATCTACAAATGATAGCACTTTCTTCTGTTTGATTCGTTTCCATGCTAACCACCAGTTCTGCCTACCAGAAATAGTTTGCAATTCTTGCAGATATTACCAAGTTACCAAAAACGCCTTGGGTTCATGTCTGCATGATTCCATCAAAACCCAAGTCAGCTTCCTTTAAATACCTGTTGCTCAGGATCAATAGTGGGGAAGAATCTATCCATCACAGGTGACAGTCCAGGATACATCTGGTTGATAACTGTGTGACACTGAATAGTTTCTAGTCCTGGTGACTAGAACCCTGGTGGGTTCTTCTTAGATAACTGACTGACTCTGTTCTCGATTGAACTGTATTTTTGGCTTCTTTTTAAACAAAACTCTGCTACCCTGAGTTACTAATTTGCTACCTCCTGAGTTCATAGACTTCCAGGACACCCATCACTGACAATATGTGTGTGTTCTCACATCCATAAACTGTCAAGGGCTCTTAAATACACAGCTTGCAATTTTACCACTTAACAGATTATCTAAGCTGCAGACAACTTGGTAGGACAATTATTGATTTTTCTAGTGAATCTTTAACCAAACACTACAATGACCTTAGCTTTTGAATGCGATGCCATGCATCTTACTTTCAAACAACTGAGATGTGAGGAGGAGGAAGATATACATGCCTCTAAAGTTTGGAGTCTGGATGACTTTTGAGAGGTGTATGGTTCTTTCTGAGCAGATCTCATCAGATCATATCAAATTTGGCATCTGTTTTTTGGTCTTCCTTAAAATCGCATGTATTTCTACTCATTTAGTATAACATCAAATTTTGATGCCCATTTTCTTTTGGTTGCATGCCGTAAGGCATAAAGCTACATCTTTACCCATTTATTTATTGGCCGGATTATTTCCACCAGTGTGTTTTTATGAGTCTAGATGTTGCCTGCCAGAAACGGGAGTTGGGAGACCTCTCGTGACCTCTTTTAACATGGAATGTCATCTGTTGCCATAGGTTGTTGAAGGGCTGGTGGGTGCAGATGCCATTCCAAATTATGCAGTATTAAATGTGATGGGGAAGTTAGCTGGGCAAAGGAAGGACAAATCGCATCATTTTGTAGCATCTATCCTTGCAGATTGTTGCTTGCAGAGTTTTAAAAGGTGCACTGGAAGTCTCATGAGCCACCACCATGTTGAGCCAGGAACTAAAGCGAACACATTCTAGTTGATGAAGGTCGGCCCCAGTGCAATTTTGATACACAGAAATTTACAAGTGGCCCTTGACAAAACATATGATTCTCAAAGTGAGGGTGGACAACCCCCCCCATAAAAAAACTATTTATGAGCTGGTTCTAAAGTTACAACATCTTCCCATTAAGTGATTGCATTTTGGATGCTTGGCAACCAGCCCGCATTGATAGCCATTTTTAGCATCCTCCAGTCACATGATTGTGTATATTGGCATTTTATGCCAGAAACCGGGATTTATTTTCAGTTTCCAGCAAAAAAAAAGTCCATTGGGTTTTAATGGGTTTGTTAAACGACCATGACATTGGCTTAACAATCGTGGTGGTTTAACCACTACAGAGTTAGCTTAACAACTGCACAAAAGATGTAATAAAATCGGGGATAGTCATGGGATGACTCGCTTAACAATGATTGCAATTACCATCATAATTCTGGGCTCAATGATGGTCATAGATTGAGGACTACCTCTACTGGATTCATGATCCTCTTTTCCATCTTTGTCCTTCAGTATGCAGATAATTCCAGAATTTTGGTAGACCTGTGGGAGAGGGTTGTATACTCAGGTTCAAGGCTTCTTGCTATTCCACGGATGAATGGCTTTTCTGGATCAGGAGCTACACATGTTCTTTGAGTGACTTCCAGGGACCACATTCTAAAAAGCCACATGTAGACTGCAAAATTAAGACATGCATTTAATTTGGTTTACAGATATATTTGTACATAATTAAAATTAAATAGAGTTAGTTTTAATTCAGCCATGGTTGTAATAATTTACCCAATTCTATTACATAAATATTATAGTTTGATTATTTCCTTCAGTTTATGTACTTCAGTATCTCTGGTGACCAAATAGCTGCCAGAGTTGTTGGGATATCAGGTCACATAACTCCAACTTACATTTTTCACATTAAAAGAAGAAGAGAGGGAAATGGAACACACAGATTGTTGCTGACACATGTTCCATGGATACAAACATACTAGGCTTCTGGCACATGGAACCACTGAATGCATGGAGACCAAAGTGGTCCAGCTGATGCATCTAAAGCCCTCTTCTATTCAATTTTATATTGTTATGTATGCAGGTTTGAATGTTATTGGTTTAGTTTGAATTGTTCTTGTAAAATGTCAAATATGATTGGTTTAAAAAGTACGGGAAAACCCTGCACTCTGATTGGCTGGCAACTACGGCTGCTGGCTATAAGTAGCAGCCGTAGCCCAGCCAAGTCGGGTCCATTCGAGCTGTAGTCACTAAATAAACTCTTCACTGAAGTTCTTCGCATCTGACTCTTCATGCAAACTTAACATATATGACCCAAGATATATATCAGAAATTGCTGCCTTGAACCTTCTCCTATTATTTAAGCAAAAAAGCAAGAATTGCTTCTCTTATTTCCATCAGCCTTCAATAAACACATAGACATTAACAAGTTTAAACGTTAAATTTTAAACTTTAACCTTAGACTGTCTACTATTGACCTCACCACTTTCCTAAGAGGTCTCTAGGGGGCATGCATAAGCGCACCAAAGTGCCTACCATCCCTGTCCTATTGTTTCTTTTATTTTCTTATATGTATCCATGTATTTATATCTATGTTTATACTTATACCTATTATCTTGTAAGCAATTAACTAATCAAATAAATAAATAAATAAGATCCATAGACTATACAAAAGAGACAATCAACCAGCCCAAAAGGGAACAAAAAATCTCCAGCACCTTTCCATCAGCAATCAGCACCCAGATCAGCATAGGTTAACTCCAAGGTTAACATCAGACCAACAGTCAAGGAAATGAGGTTCCAGTCAAGAAACTGCCAAATAGCCAACAGTAAACAGCCCAACCAAAGAATCTCTAAGACCACCCCCACCAGAATATAAAGTGACAGCAAACCACACTTCTTACAAGCACTGATGATGTTACATAGTTCGGTAATGAAACATCTGCAAGAAAACCACCAAGCTCAGAGAGCACCAAAGACCCCTCATGTCAACCCTGAGCTACAAATATTCTGCTTTATTAGTATCTCTTACTTCCATTCCTACAATAGAAGGCAAAGCACCACTGTGCATAATAGCTTGACTTGAAAAAGAACACCCCAACTCTGTCTTTCTTTCAGAGCAAGAGTTTTTGGAAAACCTTTTGATTCTAATAATATGTACAAACATTGTAAGCTTCTTGAATGAAAAGTTTGAAACTTGTTTTTTTTTCCCCTCGTCTCTCTCCTTAGATTATTTTTAGGGGAAAAGCAAGTTTTTCTCTCTGGAGGAAGTAGTTATTTGAATGAAATTGGCCTCCATACATTGATGAAAATCCTTGAGACAGAGTGTTTCAATTCTCTGATTCAAAAATAAACATGGCAACTCAAACCACTTTGACAACTGGAATCAAACAAAGTCAAGAGCAGCAATCCAGACATCCCCAGTAAATAAATGACTTTGCTAGATGGTACTTGAAGGCATGTTCAGCTCATGCCAATCTCTCTTGCCTGTTTTCCAAGGCTGCTGAAGTCTGTCAAAACATTCATTCTATTTTTCAAAATAGTTGCTTTCTTGTTTTTCCACCCAGTAATTAATAGTAAGATGCCTTTTTTATTTTTTATTTTAGTAAGATCACAGTTGGAATACTGCATCCAGTTTTGGTTACCACAATATAAAAATACGTTGAGACTTTGGAAAGACTGCAGAGAAGAGCAACACAGATGATTAGAGGGCTGGATGCTAAAACAGATAAAGAATGATTGTAGAAATTGGATATGTCTAGTCTAGTGAAAAGAAGAACTTGGGGGGACATGATAGCAGTCTTCCAATATTTGAGGGGTTGCCACAAGGAAGAGAGGGTCAACCTATTCTCCAAAGCACTTGAAGGCAAGACAAGAAACAATGGTTGGAAATTGATCAAGGAGAGAAGCAACCTAGAACTAAGGAGAAATTTCCTGACAGTTAGAACAATTAATCAGTGGAATGAGTTGTCTCCAAAAGTTATAAATGCTCCAACACTGGAAGTTTTAAAAAAGAGATTGGATAACCATTTGTCTGAAATGGTATAGGGTTTCCTGCCTAAGCAGGGGGTTGGACTAGAAGACCTCCAAGGTTCCTTCCAACTCTATTATTTGGCATCCCATTAGTGAAGAACAAGGGAAATGGGGGCCAAGATTTCTCTTGGAACTTGATTGGAAGGACCTTTCAGTGGTCATCAGATGCCAACACCACACACTTTTCCTCATGTTTACCTCCATTGGCCCAGATTTTCTTCATCATACTTTGTATAAGAATAGCTACCCATCAATCAATCAATCATATTTATTGGGCCAATGATCAGCAATAGTTATCAGAATAGTGTATAACCTCTGACCCTTACATGGTCATGGTTCTTAGAAGAAGGAAGGTTCTAATCTCCTGTTATATGTGTTCAAGGAAGGGGCTTCCATAAAACTAAATGAATTAAAAATTGGAGGGGAAGGAAGAAAAAATTACCCCCTAATCTTCTGGGAATATTTTTCCCCAAGAAAGAGAATGAAGTTTTCATGAAAGCCAGAGAGAACAAAAGCATCTTTATTTTGCAGATACTGTATCTCGTAAAAAGGGATGGGTAGGGTGGATTCATTACATATTTTATTATTAATTAAAGGCTGACAATCATTACAATGTTCTGTGATAGTAAATCTGGAACACTCCTTCCGTACTGGCCATCCATCATATCTGGTTAGGATGGGAAAGTGCTTTTCATGAGAAATCATATTGTAAAAAAAAACCCCTCTGTGCTACAAGGCTTGCATTAATTCTTCATTTGAAGTTGGTTTAGTTTTGTTTGTTTTTTAAGAAAGGATAATTGGCCAAACTCTGTTTTAAAAGATAAGTTCATGCGATATGATTAACCCGATTAACTGAATTAACCCATTGCTACAGTTTATGCAATGATTTAACCCACTAACCGAGCAAATAGACTGGTGTATGTAACATATTAAATTCCAACAATCCCCTTCAGTATTAAAACTAACCGAGCTTTGAATGTTGTTCAAATTCAGTTAGGGGGAGCCAAATCAATCAATCTTTATAATTAATGGTCGTAGGCCAGAAGTCAAATACACTCACACACAATAATTGTACAATGATAGTTTTAAAAAAGAAATAAAGAAAAGTCCACATGGCGTTTAAGTAATCCAACTAAGCAGATTTATAAATTACATCAGATAAATCTGCTAATAACTGATAATTTGGAAGAGGTTTGAAACCAGCTGCTAGAGCAACAATCAGTTACTGTCTGATTATCATCCCTACTTCAGTGATATGGAGTTGTTGTTGTTGTTTTTAAAAAAATATGACAGTTCCTTCTAAACATGTATGTGTAAAAATAAATTAGATTGAAGTGGAAGTATTGGGCAGGATTCAGAAGCTAAGCAGGTTTAGCCCTGATTCGTATTTTGATGGGAGACAAATGCAGAATATTAGCTCAAATCTAGACTGGGAAGTTCAAAAGAAAATCCTAGAATTTTCCAAAGCACCAGGAGGCAGGACAAGAAACAATGGATGGAAACCGATCAAGGAGAGAAGCAACTTGGAATTAAGGAAAAACTTCTTAACAGTGAGAACAACTGACCAGTGGAGGAGTTTGCCTTCAGAAGTAGTGGGTACTTCATCACTGGGTGCTTTTAAGAAGACAAATAGAAGCCACCTGTCTGAAATGGTATATTGTCTCTTGGTTGAGCAAGCTCTATTCTGAATTTAGAATGTACTTCTTACCAAGAAAACTGCATGGACATGTCCACCAACTCATTGAGAGATTATCTTAAAACAAGCAAGAATGATCTTATCTTTTATCTTTGGAGTTATGATCTTATCTTTTATCTTCTTTTGGGTGATGTTCCTTTGTCGTTTTAGGAGATGCCCATAGGTGTGAGAACTCCAGAGTGTAACCATGTTGTCCATTATGCCTTGATTCTTGTGTCACATTTTTCTTTTTCATGTCTAAGGACAAGGTGATGTGTGTGTGTGTGTGTGTGTGTGAGGGCCTGTGCACATGCACTTGCGAACGTTTCAAAGGGAGAGGGCCTGTGATTGTGGAACGAAACCCATCCTTGCCCTCTTGTCTTTTTCTCCTGCTCATGGTGAGGAGACCAGTGTCTGCATTTCAACGAAGAGACTGTTCTTTATTCTCTTGGGGGCAGGGAAGCTGTCTCAAGAGCAGCGGAAGAATGTACCTAGCTTATCGGCAGACTCCAGCCTCCTTTTCAACTGGTTGTGTCTCTCTCGGTGTGCGCACAAGAAGAAGCAAGCTCTCGATGATGTTGTTAGTAAGAAGCCTTTAACCCAAAATACGCCCCCCTCACTTTCTATGCAACTCTTTGGGCCCAGGGCGTGAAAGGTCACCCTCTCAGACTGGATATAGGGCTACTCAACCAATTACCGAGTGGCCTTCCATTCCACAATGGGGGTCCCTGAACCAAAGGCGACAAAAGATTAGATGAGCGGCTGATTCAGGGAGGGGGGATCATTTCATAGCTTGTACCTGCAATTAAGGAGAGGAGTGAAATGTTTAGACCTCTTCTGGCATGGATTAGGGCAGAAGGACATCCTTTCAGCTCCTAAAACCAATTGAAAGTATCAAAGCCCCAGAGAAACATCTCCATGTCGAAAGATGAAGGGGTAACTCGGGGTGAACATGGGGGTTTGCCAAAGAGATGAAGATGGAGAAGGTCCCTAACCTGACCCAGATAATGTGCACTGCGAGGGGCACTTAATGTAAAATTCTTGGACATGGTGCCAAGGGCCCTGATGACAGTGGGTATCACTGTCACATGTTTCACCCATAATCACGTAGTTTTGATGGCCAGGCTGCAATATTTCATGGTTTTTTCTAGTTCTTTTTCTTTGAAAATTCCTTAATAATGCATTATTATTATTATTATTATTATTATTATTATTATTATTATTATACACAAAAATGACAGTATACACAGCAAACAAGATAACCATGCTGGGTTTCCTATCACAAATCACTAGTCAAACACTTCCCAAGCGTTTAGGACAATGTGATGTATCGGCGGATTATGCGAGCAGATCCCAGTAAGGTGGCCTTCTGCAGCTGACCAATGGTGATCTTGTCAGCACCAATTGTTTTCAAGTGCTTGCTTAGGTCTTTAGGCACAGCACCCAGTGTGCCCAGTATCACTGGAACCACCTGCACTGGATTACGCCAGAGTCTCTGCAGTTCGATTCTCAAGTCCTGATGTCTGGTGATTTTTTCAAGTTGTTTCTCATCGATTCTGCTGTCACCAGGTATGGCAATGTCAATGATCCACACCTTTTTCTTCTCCACAATCATGATATCCAGGGTGTTGTGTTCCAAAACTTTGTCAGTCT
Organism: Naja naja; assembly: GCA_009733165.1. NCBI lineage: Eukaryota > Metazoa > Chordata > Lepidosauria > Squamata > Elapidae > Naja > Naja naja. The sequence continues at coordinate 17,903,151 of CM019163.1, forward strand.
GTATTTGGAAGTCCCACAGTAGTTTTGCTTGCTCATTTTCGACCATTTTTTCAGGCTTATGATCCTGCATTATTATTATTATTATTATTATTATTATTATTATTATTATTATCCTATAGGCCATATCAATGTACCATGTATTACCAATAAAATCCTATACAAACAATAAGTAGGGTGAAGTGCAATAGTTATAGGATAAAATACAATAATTTAATACATACATATGTAACATAGAATAAAATGACATAAAATTATATTTCTATATCACCCTGTAATCTAAATTCTAATTCACCTTTTTTGTCGGATTTAGTTGGCCCTCAAAATCTGAGAATGCTCCGAACATTATCTGTAGAAAGCACAATGTTGTGTCTTTTAAGCAGGTTGTATGCGGTATTAATTTATTTATTATTTAGACTTGTATGCCGCCCTTCTCCCTAAGGACTCAGGGTGGCAAACATATAAAAAAGAATACATTTACAGTAAAAAAAATATTAAACAAATACAAGTCTATAAATTACAAAACTGAATTAAAAGCAATTAAAATACAATAAATAACAATACAATTAAAACAGCCCACCCCCGGGTCAATCCAGGCCGGCCTGCTGAAACAGCCAAGTCTTCAGGTCTCGACGAAAGGAGCGGAGATCAGGGGCCAAACGAAGATCCGCGGGGAGCTGATTCCATAGGGCAGGCGCTCCCACAGAAAAGGCCCTAGCCCTGGGAACCGCCAGCTGACAATGCCTAACCGACAGTATTCCCAGGAGGCCCTGCCTGTGGGAGCGCACGGGGCAATCGGAGTGTGATGCTGGCAGGAGGTGTTCCCGCAAGTACCCTGGACCCAAGCCATTTAGGGCTTTTAAGTAGTTACTAACACTGTATTAATAAAATACAGTCACTGTGTTTCAATTTCCTTCCTTCCTTCCTTCCTTCTTTCCCTCTCCTTTTCTTTCACACCATGTCTCAATTTCCTTCTTTCCTTTCCTTTCCTTCCCTCCTTTCCTCTTTCCCTTCCACAACTCTTTAAAATGCAGTCTTCTAAAATCTAGTCACACATTCATCTCCTTTTCAGAAGAGAGTTTCCTAAGCAAATTGTCTAATGTCAATGCTGAGTTTGAGACTTTGCCAACATGTTTTCAGTCCTCAGTCCTCTGAGCATGCCCTGGAGCCACTGGGCCAGGGTTAGTGGGCTCAGCAAGGAGAAGACTTGTTTATAGCAAGGCAGCACAAGCTGGAATCTGAACCTTACCTCCCTTTTCTGGCTTGACCAAACATGATAAGCTAACAAAATGTGACTTTACTGGTCCAGCCACTTAAAAGGTTGCCCTTTCTCGCATGTCTCAGGTTGAATCTTGGCACCTCGCTTTCCAAATTAAACAAAACAGAAAAAGACAAAAATGTGCCAGGAAAACAATATCACAAAGACAGCTGTCACCAGAATAAGCTTGCATGTCTGTGTGCAAATGGAAATGTACGTTCTTTCTTCTCCACCCTTCTCCACACTCTTTCTTTCTTTCTTTCTTCCTTCCTTTCTTTCTTTCTTTCTTTTCATCCTCTCTCCTTCCTTCCATCCTCTTCTCTTCTCCTTCCTTCCTTATTTCTTTTTTCTCTTTCTCTTTTTTCTTCTTCTTTTCTTTCTTTCTGCTTTCTTTTTTCTCTCCTGCTTTCTTTCTCCTTCCTTCTTTCTTTCTTTTTTCTTTCTCTCTCCTTTCTTTCTTCTTTCTGCTTTATTTTTCTCTCTCTTGCTTTTTTTTCTCTCCTTCCTTCCTTCTTTTTTCTTTCTCTCTCCTTTCTTTCTTCTTTCTGCTTTATTTTTCTCTCTCCCGCTTTCTTTCTCTCCTTCCTTCCTTCTTACCTTCCTTCCTTCTCTTTTTCTTTTTCCTTTCTCTCTCTTTCTCTTTTCTTTCTTTCTCTTTCTTTCTCCCCCTCCCTCTTTTTTTGGACACCAGGTGAATTCTTGTTGCCAAGGTCACCCATTGAGTCACCAGGTGGTGTATTTAATTTAAAAGGAGTGTTAACCTTATTTACACAAAATAGCACCAATAGGCAGGGAAGCTGTAAATCCAGTGTCGTTAAACAGCAGGGTATCTACTTTGCGGCTGGCAGGGTGCCCGTAGGAGACGGCAATTCGGCTGGCACTAGGTACAGGCGGCTGGAGCTACAGCCCAACATCCTTGGCAAAGATTTCCGCTGGAAATGCTTGTGGTCTGCTCTGTCGATCCCTGGTTGCCTTTTTTGCATTCTTGCAAATATATTTAGACAGAGAGGTGTCCCCTCAAAGGAAAACATTTGTTAATCACTTAAAAGGCAAAGGGGTTGGCCACCTTCCAAGTTTACATTTCATAAATATGTGGTATGGACAGAGGCAAAAGTCTCCAAGCCTGATCAATCAATCAAGCAGAATAGAGCTGAAAGGGACCTTGGAGGTCTTCTAGTCCAGCCCCCTGCTCAAGCAGGGGAGCCTACTACACCATTTCAGACAAGTGGCTGAGCAGTCTCTAAAAAGCTTCCAGTGAATGAAATCTTGCTTCATCACAGTTGCCAGATTCTACCCTTATTTTTGATGTTTCCTTGATTTGATCCTTTGTCTATTCATCCATTCTACTTCCTCCTCAAATAGAGAGATGTATACGTATAGCAGAAGAGACAAACATGTTCCTTTTCTACTTTTAAATTCTTATTTTCCTCCTGTTTTCAAAAGCTGGGACCCCAGCGTGTCATGCTTTCTTTCTCACACACACAAATACTGTTGGTGAAAGGATACAAACTCAACTTTAAAGAGAATTATTTTCATTTCATTTATTATTAATATACTGATTTTGCTGGACTGCTAGATAGCACTGTCACTGGAAGAATTGCATTTATTTATTCTCAATTGTTTATTCTTGATTTTCTCTCCCTGCTTTTTCATTTATTTATTCAGTTTGAATTTATCATTTTTGCCAAAGCTTGGCTGGCAAGGTGGCAAAAAGTAGCACAATGCAAATGAAGAATGGAAATATATTTAAATAGTTAGTGATGGAGCATCCACAACTTCAAGATGCAAGCTGTCCCACTGATTAATTGCTCTCCTCATTAGAAAATTTCTTCTTACTTTCAAGTTGGATCTCGCTTTAATGATCTTCCACCCATTACTCCTTGTCCTGCCCTCAGGTGCAGGGGTGGGATTCAAACTTCTTAACAACCAGTTATGTGGGCATGGCCTAATTTGTGGGTGTGGTTTGGTGGTCCTGTGACTGGCTGGGCATGGCTTGTATGTAAATATTGTAAATGTATATGTAAAGATTGAATTTTTTATTTTAAAAAAAGAGCAACTTTTACCCAAAATCAGGCAAAGCAGGCAGGCAGATTGAGCTGCTTGAAGAATCACAGCTTCACTTCCAGATCTACATTTCTGCAATCTGCTGCCTGAGTCTGCACTGAAAAATAGAAGCTTCAGTCCTAAGGAAGGTTCAGCTCTGCTCTCAGGCCACTTCTCCCTCCCCCAACTCCCTGAATACCACCCTTGACTGGGTCCCAGGGAAGCCTCCTGGGTGGGGAGGGTGGGGAGGGGAGGGGCCAGCCAGTGGCACAATTTGCCAGTTCACCGAACTGCGCAGAATTGTAACAACTGGTTCTATAGAACTGGTCCAAACTGGTAGAATCCCACCCCTGCTCAGGTGCTTTGGAGAATAAGCGTTCTGACCCAAACCTTGTTCCAAGGAAACAAACACCAAGCAGAGGTAAAAGCAAAACTTTTAATGCTTCTCTGTGAATTCCGTTCATTCACAGTTAAAAGGCTGTTTCAAACTAATTGTCTCTGATAAGAACAAGTCTTGCCAAGGTTGTGCAAGGCTGCCAAGAACATTAGATTAAGTTGCCAGGAAATACTCAAAACAAAAAGTCTCCAAAACAAACGAGGATAGTCCAAACATCCACAAGGCTTGAAGTGCAAGAACTTCTTTGCTTCCTGCAAAGAACTCCGATTTCTCAGCTGGCTTTTATCTCTTAAGGGAGGGGCCATTATCTTGCAGCCTTACTCCCAAGTCGCCCGTGCTGCTGCAGCTGCTCTTTCCTTTGAGAAGTCCTGCACACACGCGCACTGGGCACAGGCTCCTCGGAGGCCTCTTCATCACTGCTGCCAGCCTCCACAATCTCCAAAGGCAGCATTCCACTCCCTGATAGTCCTGGCCCCATCCCTGCATCACATGCAGGCCCCTCACCTGAGTCCTCTCTTTCCAAGATCTTAGCTGTTCACACCTGCTGCCAGAGAACCACAACAATAAGTTGACCCCCTCTTCTCTATGACAGCCCCTCAAGTAGTGGAAGACTGTTATCATATTACTCTTAATTTTTCTCTTCATTAGATTAGTTCATGCATCATATAGTTTACATTATCTCAATCTCTAATGGAGCTTGTACCTTATTGACACCATGATTTGATCCAACGCTATTCAGCATCATCATATTGAAGAGGGATGGGTCAACCTATTTTCCAAAGCACCAGAAGTCAAGATATGAAACAGTGGATGGAAACTAAACAAGCAGAGAAGCAACCTGGAACTAAAGAGAAATTTCCTAAGGGTGAGAACAATAAACCAGTGGAACTGCTTCCCTCCAGAGGTTGTGGGTGTTCCATCACTCGAGGCTTTTCAGAAGAGACTGGATAGTCATTTGTCTGAAATACTATAAGGTCTCCTGCTTGAACAGGGGATTGGCTTAGAAGATGACCAAAGTCCCTTCCAACTCTGTTATTTTATGTTCTGTGTATCTTTAGATCATCCGTTTGACTTCTTTTCTATGATTAGGACAGTCTTTATAATTCCATAAGCCACAAAGTCTGAAGGACTCGACAACGCTAGAAGGCCTTGACAATCCTTCAGTTCCAAGCTCTCCAATCTCTTAACAGTTTACATCCTCCATTAAGATTAGAGATGCAGAGAAACATATTTGGTTTGTGTTTTATTGTAAACATATCCCATTCCTCCTTCCTAAAGTCAGAAGTGTTATGTATGTAGGTTTGAATGTTATTGGTTTAGTTTGAATTGTTCTTGTAAAATGTCAAATATGATTGGTTTAAAAAGTGTGGGAAAACCCTGCACTCTGATTGGCTGGCAACTACGGCTGCTGGCTATAAGTAGCAGCCGTAGCCCAGCCAAGTTGGTTCCATTCGAGCTGTAGTCACTAAATAAACTCTTCACTGAAGCTCTTCGCATCTGACTCTTCATGCAAACTTAACATGAAGTGCAATGGAATACACGTAAAGGATGCCATCTGGTCTTTTCTGAGTAGAAGTAGGGATAGGGGAGATATTAATTTATTTGCCTTTTAATGCAATCTTGCCAAATTCACTTTTCCCAAACTTACATGCAATCAAAGCACAATTAACTTTCAACAATCACACTTTTCCCAAGTTAGCAATGCCCTTCCACAGCCAAATAAAGTATATGAAAATGTTCCAGACTTTGACACCAAGGAAGGCAATAACGTATACACATATCGATATCATTGTAACAGATAGTAAGCAGAATGAATTTGTCAGGATGTTTCCCTGCCAAAGTAACCTCATTTCTCTCTCTCTCTCTCTCTCTCTCTCTCTCTAAGCAAATCAGGTTCCACAAAAGGGTGTGGAAAGTTGGATGTTTTGGTAGATTGCTCTCTTATATGTTTATTTAATGATCATTTCAGCCATTTTGCTAAGCCTATCTTCTCCCAAATCAGTATGCAAAAAATAGCTTCCACCTCAGTTGAAAAATGCATCTCCCCTCTTCATGAACTGATTGCTTTCTTTTGATTACTGATCCCATAAAATGAAAATGGTACCAATAACTTTACATCTATATATATAAAAGCGAAATACCACTCACGCGTCATCACAAAATCTCCAGAAATGTAAAGCCTACAAACTTGAAATTTGGCATGTTTGTTCCTCTTGGCTTCTAGGTGCTCACTAAGAAAGGATTTTTCGAAATGACCATCAGAGTATTAGTATTTTGTATATTATTATTAACACGCTCTGATGCTAAGGAGTTTTACTCCCCCTCCCCACCTGAAAAGAAATCTGTTCCAAACGCAAAACCAACCAATGTATCAACCTATCACTGAAAATCAAAAGTTATCATTTTATCATCATATCGTCACACGCTCCATAGACATTAATGTCTTTTCATATATATTTTTCCCCTGACCCTTTTTCAAAGTTTGCCTTGGACTACAATATCTGCCCACCTCTTGGCCTTTTCATGCAACAGGATGTCCGTTTTTTGCAGATTGGACAATGCCGCCTGGTAGGCTTTTCATGACTCGTCCCCTTTTAATTACTAAACTATTTATTCAGATCGTTTACACAGAGAAACAGTTGAAAAGGCCATGGCTTCCTTCCTGCTCATTAAATGATATATTAAAGGATTTATGAACGGGGCCTGTAAAAATCAGAGGATGGGGGCAGGAGGATACTCCAGCTGCATCTTTCCAAATGACGATTAGATGCAATTATCTACCTCAGCATAAAAGGCAATTGTGATGTCACTGGAGCTTTGATATTATAAAAGATCCTTTCTTTCAGGGCCCTTTGATCTCCCCTCACTTACACTCCAGGTATTGTCACTTTAATTGTCTCATGTGTAAATATAAATCAGACATCTATCATCTGTCTATCTATCATCTATCTAACATCTATCTATCATCTATCTATCTATGATCTATCTATCTATATCTATCATCTATCTATCATCTATCATCTATCATCTATCAATCTGTCTGTCTATCTATCTATCTATCATCTATCATCTATCTATCTATATCTATCGAACATCTATCTATCATCTATCATCTATCATCTATCTAACATCTATCTATCTATCTATCTATCTATCTATCTATCTATCTATCTATCATCTATCCATCATCTATCTATCATCTATCTATATCTATCATCTATCTATCATCTATCAATCTATATCTGTCTATCTATCTATCATCTATCTATCTATATCTATCATCTATATCTATCATCTATCTATCTATAATCTATCAATCTATCTATCATCTAATTCTCTATCTATCTATCTATCTATCTAATCTATCTATCTCCTCGTGGGTGAATATGGGTGAATAGGTGAGAGTGGAACAAGGATGATTTTGAGTGAGGCACCTGCCTAGGTGAGAGATTTTCAATTTTCAGCCATCCAAAGCAGGTTCCAGAAGATCAAATTTTTCATGCTTGCAACTTGCAACACCAAATCACTTCTTAATTTTTCACAGGCTAATTTGAAGAGTCCTTTGCAAGTGATAGACAAACACACATGCACTCAGAGAGGGAGGGAGGGAATGATCGGGTAGGGTAGAGTAGAGAGAGAGAGAAAGGATCAATATCTCCATTTCTTTTGGGAATATTTCTAGACTAGAGGTATGAATGGCTCACTCATTTATTCCATGAATAATAAAAAGACAGAATTACACATATTTAGAAGAGTCTTCCCATTGTGTCTCAGCATGACATCCTCGCCTCCCAATCAGTCTTCAAGGTGAACCCAAGAATTTTCCCGAATTTCTGAATCACATCTAAAGTGGAAGTCAATGCCCAGTAGCATTTTTCAGTTCTTCTATCATCGAGGTGTTAGAATGGAAAATGCATGCAATTTTAATCCAATGTGCACCAGCTCTTAAGTGATTAGGATAGAAAGCAACATTCAGTGCAAGAAAAACAGCCATGCTAATTTATGCTGACCCATTTTTAATCTGGTAAATGCACTCTGTAATATTGTCAGCATGTAAGTCTAGATTTCATTACCTCTACTATTGTATACTTTGCAATGGATGGGGAGGATGAGGAAGAAAGAAATCTGAATTTCATCAGAATAGGTTATGTGAAGGTTACTACAATTACAATCAGAATACTGCCGGAAGGGACCTTGAAGGTCTTCTAGTCCAACCTTCTGCCGAAGTAGGAGACACTATACTATTTCAGACAAGTGACTGTCCAGTCTCTTCTTAAAAGCCTCCAGTGATGAAGCACCCACAACTTCAGACAGCAAGCTGTGACACTTGTTAGAAGTTGTGGATGCTTCATCACTGGAGTTCATGATTTATGACTGCAACAGAATATATCTTCGCTATGATAACAAAAAAAAACCACTATCATCCTATTCTTTTTCCAAAATAAGAACTTCTTGGGAAGAAAAATGGATAATTGGTAGTATCAGGACATCCCTTTTCCTGTTTTCATATTTCCCCCATTTCTTATTAGCATTAGCACTTAAACTTATAGACTGCTTGACAGTGTTTTACGGTCCCCTTTAAGCAGTTTACAGAGTCAGCCTCTTGACCCCAACAATCTGGGTCCTCATTTTACCAACCTCGGAAGGATGGAAGGCTGAGTCAACCTTGAGCCTGGTGAGATTTGAACTGCCAAATTGCAGTCAGCCAGCAGTCAGCAGAAGTAGCCTGCAGTACTGCACTCTAACCACTGCGCCACCGTATGTCTTTAGTCTTCCTTTTGGCTTTGTTATCATGGGTAGTGATAACAAATGCACCACATGGATAGTAGTGCATTGTTATAATCGGTGATTGCTGTAATGAGAAATTGAAGATGATTTTGCACGACTTTAATGTAAAATTGATGATTTGTTTATACTTGGTGGCATAGGACAGCAATCCCCAACATTTGTGGCTTGGCCGCCTGGCTGGAGAGGGAGCGGGGAACTGGGTTGCACAAGCAATGGGCTGGTGTGCCCACACGTGTGTGCAGCTAAAGTCACATAAATGGCGGGCCGGCGCGCATACAAATGCACATGCAGCTCGACTGCAAGCTGAACTGTGTGCACACGTGCACAACAGTCCGCCACTTGTGTGAGTCGAGCTGCACACACATGCACATTGGTCATAGCCCGATTGCAAAATGGTCACTGCTCAATAATAGGCCACAGTGTGCGGGCTGGGGCCCCTGGTATAGGAGAAGGAGTGGCAGAACCTGGAGGTGGAGTTAAAAGGGATCAGTCTAGAATCCCTACACAGCCACAAGCAAACTAAGTCCAAGCTCCTTTGAATTCTGTGGACTCATCTCTACCTTCAAGCAGGTGCTAACCTTGGTTGAGAAGATTCCTGTGCACAGGGTTTTGTTTTGTTTTTTTTAAACAATAAGTCTGTTTAATTTGTGAAGAAATAAACCTTCACATGTGGACGTGGTCTTTTGCTCCTGACAGGTGATGGTATTTTCTATTAACTCTTTCCATCACTCTGCAGCCACCTTGATCTTCCCAGTCTGCAAAAGTTCCAGGAGAATCTTGGAATCTTTTTGTTTATATTTCGAATGAATAAAAAATGAGAAGCTAAAGAAACTCCAGGCATCAGGAGAGAACATACAGTGAAAAACAGATCACTGAAGCACAGTTCTAGGCCACCTTGTAATTAAATAAAATCTGGGAATAGTACTCTCCATCTTTTTGGGTGTTTTCTCCTTTGAAAGAAACCTTAGAATCAAATTCATTTTCTTTCAGTTGAATATTGCAAAATGTTCGAGTAGTAAAGGAAGATTGAAGGACTAAAATGATACAGTGCACGGAGATTTCTTTTACAATTGATATTTTTTTAAAGTCCTAAATAAATGATGGGCATCTTTAGAAGCAGCCTACCCCAAAGTCTGTTTTAGCTTGCATCTTCTAACCCCAAGGTGGGATTCAGTCTCCTTCCACATTTTTTTTCAAAGTAATTACGATCACCAAGCCATCCAAAGGCTGCCCATCCTGTCCTTTAAAAGTAAAACATAGAATAGTATGCTTGCAACAGGCTCATAAACCTTACCAGTCTAGATTTACCACTGAAACAACCAACATTTTGTTGTTGTTGTTGTGTTCCTTTTGCTTTTCTGGCCATGATTGAAAGTTATTTCCCACAAGCAGGACCGATCAATGAATATGAAACTGAGTTTCAATTTAATGAAAGCAGAATATTTATTGGCAATGTGCTCATAAAATACACTGGTACCTCAGTACTCATCGTTAATTGATTCCAGGAGGCACAATGAGTATCAAAAAGATAAATAATCTAGCTTATAAAAGTACTAAACACATTTTTTTCATAAGGAATAATGTGAGTCACAAGGCAGCCTACACCAACAAGTTCTCACTTGTGCATTGAGTACCAAACAAACAATGAGTACCAGGACAAAATTTTTGCATCAAAATGCATTGAGTACCAAATTCAATGAGTTTCAAGGCCATTCAAAGCAATCTCTGTATCATAAATACTTATCAGCATCAAAATCTCAGAAATTCCAAAAACCAGTGGTAGATTTTTTTAAAAAAAAACATAGATTAAGAAGAATTGTTTAAAACTATTTTTTTAAAAAATACAACTGGCAGGGTTTATTTTGAACTATCTGAGAATGCAACACTCCTTAAAAGTGTGGGCAAACTTCAAGATTTTTTTTTTAAATGAGATTGCAGAGACAAATATAACTCTAAAATAATTCACTTTTAGGGTATTAAAAAAACAATTATGCTAATATCCTCAAAAGAGTGCCCAACCCTGGAGTATGACTGAATCACAATTCACATGCACAGTAACTCATCCAGAGATACCACAGTCAGTTTCTGCTTTGGATAAGCCTTTTTGGCTTTTAGGTGCATTTTGTAGTTATCACTTTATTGTCAATGTTGCTTGCGTATTTGGCTCCCGGTCCCCCTTCATTGCTGCAATGTTTTGGAATCACTGCTTTAAGTGATAAGAAAGCAAGAGAAATGCGGAATTTTTCTCCCCCTGTTTCATTCTGTACATTAATAAGGACGAAACGAGAAATGTGGTACAAAAATGCCTAACCAGACAAGTGATTCCACCCTGTAGCTGTAAGCAATAAAATGACAATACGATACCCTACAATGGGAGCCATTGTCTCTTGAAAAGTCTGAAAATTGAGAAGTTGGTGGCCTGGGGTGAGTTTCAGGGCAGCGAACAGAACCAACTTTCAAGACATCACTAGGCATGGCGTCAATCAATATCCTGTCTTAGTCAAACTTGCAAACATAATCTCTCTTTTATGAGCAACGTTGCCAATAAATATTCTGCCTTCATTAAACTGAAACTCCACCGATTACCTGCTTCATATTTCACCATCTGGGGAGAGGAGTATTAAGGCTGATCAATGAAAATAACGATTTAAACCCAAAGAAGAAAGAGAAAATAAAGAAAACACCAATTAGAAGTATCCCGGGGTTATTAGAGATAGGATGCTCATATCCAATTAAGATGAAAACCATTTCACCCGTTTTTATGTTGCACCTCTGGCAGTTTGGGATTATTAGTTTTATCAGACTTCAGAACGGAAGGCGCAGAAGAATGATGCACCCATGTCATGCACTAGTGAAATAAAATGTTGAGACACAGAGATTAATTGGTATAAAATAAGATGCATCAAAAGCTGTTCATTAACCATGTATATGGTGTGGGTATGAGAGATGAAAATCATTTTGTTATGCAGACTCTACCAAAGCAAAAGTAATTTAGCTATTGTGATAATAAATTTGATGGCCATCAATGCAGGAATGTCATGCCTATTAGCATTAATTTTTTTACCTTTTTCCTCTCCTCTCTCAAAGGAGATAGTGGTTAAATAGCTCAGGAAATAGACAGATAACAACAACAACAACAACAACAACAACAATGTTACAAGATACCTTTCAAGGAGCAAACACACAGATGCACACCATCAGCAGTTAGCAGTTGCATGCGTGTTAAAGTGTTGATTTGGTATCCAACATAAATACAAGATTGAATGATGTAGAAAACAATTAGAGAAGAAAAAAAAAGAAGTCAAAAGAAGAAATGTGAATGGATAACCAGACTCACATAGAAGATGGTGGACTTTTATTCTACTTCCAAAGCTGTAAAGGTTATAACCAGACGTCCCAAAGATGCTTTTTCGAAAGGTGACTGGACTTTGTTTTTTTTCTGACGATGTTTTGCTTCTTGTTAAGTTTGCATGAAGAGTCTGACGTGAAGAGCTTCAGTGAAGAGTTTATTAAGTGACTACAGCTCGAATGGACCCAACTTGGCTGGGCTATGGCTGCTTCTTATAGCCAGCAGCCATAGTTGCCAGCCAATCAGAGTGCAGGGTTTTCCCGCACTTTTTAAACCAATCCTATTTGACATTTTACAAGAACAATTCAAACTAAACCAATAACATTCAAACCTACATACATAACACCCCTCCCCACTAGGTTCAGTCCATACCAAACCCCAACCTATCTAATGTATTCTTTTAAATAGGTGGGGCTGTTGCGTGTACGTTGAGACCTTCGTGGTTCAGAAGTTTTAACATTCTCACCCAGTGAGAGAGGAAATGTGTCTGCTGACATTTCCCCACTGGGACTTCCTGTGAAAGAAGACCCTGTTTGATTGTTAGAATCTGGTCTCTCCTCCCAACCCATCCCCAGCCCAATGTCAGCACCCATGTCAGGTAGTGATGTACAATCTTCCACTTCTAAGGATGGATTTTGGCATTGTGACAGGTTTTGGAATGGTTCCTGTCGTAATGGCTCGTTACACATGGGGTGGATTCTTGCTTGCTGATTTTCCTCCTGTTCCTCCCCTTCCCCTCTAGAATTCACATCAGGTGAGGGAACTAGAGAGGAACAAGTGCCATGTTCCTGAGAGAACCTGGATCTAAGTTGATCAGTTGTGCCTGCTCCAGAGGAGTCCATCCTCTGTTTGCACCCTGTAAGAACGAGGGCCTGTGATCTGAGTTATCTCAGCAGGAATCCACAAAGGTTCACCCATAAGGTTCTTAGCATAAACAGAATCACCCACACTGAATGTGCGAACTTTGGAAGTGGAATCTAGTGGTGCGTTGGGTGCGTAAGTGGGATGAAGATGGTCAAGGGAAGACCTAAGTTTCCTACCCATCAACAACTCTGCTGGGGATAAGTTGTTAGATGGGTTAGGAGTGATGTGCTGAACACTAAGAAGTTTTTCAATTTTCTCAGTGATGTCCCCAGGACCCAGTTGCTGAAGCTTCTCCTTGGTAAAACGTACCATGCGTCCAGCCCGCCATTAGCCAAAGGGTGCCCAGGGGCAGTGAGGGCATGTCTGATACCCTGTTGTGCTAAATAGGATTCAAAGAGGTTGGATGTAAATTGAGGGCCATTGTCAGAAACAAGAACATCAGGTAACCCATGGGTTACAAAAAGTTTTTTGAGCTGCTTGATTACAGCATCAGTTGTGGTGGATGCCATGGGGATTACCTCTAGCCATTTGGAATATGCATCTACTATAATAAGAAAGGTGTGCCCTCTGGTAGGGCCAGCAAAATCAATGTGAATCCTGGACCATGGGCCCCTAGGACATTCCCATTCCTGTTTGGGGGCGAGAGGTGGGGCAGGCCTGACTACCTCACAGTTGGGACAAGATGCAACCCAGTTTTCAACCATTTTGTCAATACCTGGCCACCATACATAACTCCTGGCCAATCCCAACAGTTTCTAGGAAAAAGGTGTGTGTTTCAGGTTCAACGTCCTCCTTGTAGCAAGGAAGTGGGCAACGACTCAGTGCATCAGCATGTCCAATGTCCTTGCCAGGCTTGTGGATAAGTTTGTATGAATAAACAGCAAGAAATTCAGTCCACCTCAGCATTCTTGGTGACAGGATAGTAGGTGTAGGCTTGTCTCCTGCCACAATGCCTAACAAAGGTTTGTGATCTGTAACAATGGTAAATGTTCTCCCATACAGATATTCATGAAATTTCTTAACAGCTGCAACAATTGCCAATGCCTCCTTGTCCAATTGGCTGTAATTCCTCTCTGCTTTGGTCAAAGTCGAGAGTAAAATGCAATAGGGTTTCTCTCCCACTGGGAAGCCTGTGGCTCAAAAAAACCCACTCCAAAAGGGGATGCATCACAAGTAAGTACAACAGGCAAATTCTCAGAGAACTGCATCAGTACAGCATCAGACGTGATTAGTCTTTTAATACTGTTAAATGCTGATTGTTCCTTCCTCCCAGACCCAAACAGACTTTTATCAAGTAATCTGTGCAATGGTTCAGCAATGGTTGCCTTCTGAGGTAGGAACATGTGATAAAAGTTAATGAGTCCAAGGAAAGCTTGCAAATCTGTTTTGCATTTAGGTCTAGGGGCTTCTTTGATTGCTTTAACCTTGGCATCTGTAGGGTGGATGCCATGCTTGTCAATCATGTAGCCCAGGAACTCAACCTTGTCAGTTTAAGAGTGCATTTTTCTTCCTTGACTCTTAACCCGCTTTCCTGAATCTGGTAAGGACTTCTCTGAGTCTTTCTTGTAACTGAGTGTCATTTTCAGCAGAGATTAACACATCATCAAAGTAAGGCACTACCCTGGCAGTCCTTGGAGCATTCTTTCCATAAGGCTTTGAAAGATGCCTGGTGCCACGCTTACTCCAAATTGTAACCTTTTACATTTGAAAGCACCTCTATGAGTCACAATGGTTTGGGCCTCTGCAGTGGCATCATCAACTGTTAGTTGTTGATATGCCTGGGCCAGATCCAATTTGGCAAAGACTGTACCCCTGCCAAGTGAATGTAACAGATGATGCACCACTGGAACTGGGTATGCGCTCTGCTGCAGCGCATGGTTCAGTGTCCCCTTATAGTCTCCACAGATTCTTACTGACCCATCAGTCTTGACTGGTGTGACTATGGGTGTCTCCCATCTGGAGTGGTCAGTGGGCTCTAAAACCCTTGAGCTATTAATTTGTCTAATTGTGCATCAATTTTTTCCTTTAAAGCAAATGGAACCCTTCTGGGCTTTAAACGAATTGGGGCACCCTGGGATCTAGGTTGAAAGTGATAGGGGTCCCCATATACTTGCCCAATCCTTCGCTGAAGACCTCTGGAAACTCAGACTTCAAGGCCTCCTCCCATTCAGAGTTGCTCCGTGATTGATGCCAGTCACCTCGATGCCTAGTGGATTGAACCACTCAAGTCCCAGCAAGCTTGGGCGATCCTTGTCCACGATGGTCAGGGGCAAAGGTTTGGTGTGGCCTTTAAACTTCACATTGAATTCTCTTGTTCCAACTACTGGAATCTTGTTCCCTTGGTAGTCTTTAAGAGTCAGTGCTTGCTTCTGGAAATGTTTCTTCTGAATGTTGGGAAGTAGCCTGTGAATAGTGTCCCATGACACCATAGATAAATAGGAGCCTGAGTCCACTTCTATTTGGCAATGGAATACCTTCACATGTACTTTTCTGCTTCTCAAGGGTGAAGAATGACCAATGGTGACTGTTTGATGAGTTTCATTCTTTCCATTTGCTTCTGAGTTGTGCCCCATTTTCTCACTGAAGTTGTTGGGCTTGAATTCTTTCTCAGGAAATTTCTTCCTATTAGGTGGAGTTCTGGATGATTTGCAGACTCTTGCTAGGTGACCTCTTTTCTCTACAGGCAGATGGTGTCTAAAAACTTGCATTCAGTGTGGGGTGGCCCCCCCACAGCCTCTGCAATAAAATTCTTGCCTCTTTTTTCCAAGGTCTTTCCTTTTCTTCTCCATTCTGAGTCTATAAATTCCTTCCTCCACCTCACTACAGTCTGAATCAGAATCTATTTCTGCAATGGGTTGTTGTGAACTTTTCCACATCAGAATGGCTTGAGGCCTTGTTAATTTTCTTCATGGCTGCTGCTGAGGACTTGGTTGCTTCTGCTGAAACAGCTTCCTCTATGGCCTCCTTAAACGTGATCTTAGGTTTCATTAGTAATTTGCTCTGTAAGACCTTATCTTTAAGGCCTAGAACAAACCGATCATGCATGGCCTCTTCTAAGTTGGTAAACTCACAAGCACCCCAATGTCCCTTAAACTTGCCATGAAGTCATTAACATTTTGCTTTCCCCTTGATCCCGACGATAAAATTCGTGTCTCTTAATGAGGCACGATATTTGTGTAATGGGCTCTTAAAAGCTTTTCTAAATCAGGCCATTCCATTACCTTCAAGTCTGCAGCTCCGCCAATGCCTTCGCCATCTTGAAGACTGCCACCGCAGACGCGTGTGAAATACCACCCTCTTCGCTTCTCGGGGATGTCGGCGAGGTCGTTTCCTTCAAATACAATTGGGCGATCCGCATCGATTCCGTCTTCTGCCGCCGGATCAAGCGGGGCTGGGGGGTGTTCAGTGCAGCCATCTCGCTCTTCTGTTGCCTTCGCGTTGTCTCTTCTTCAGGGAATCCCACCTTCGTCGCCAGTGTTAAGTTTGCATGAAGAGTCTGACACGAAGAGCTTCAGTGAAGAGTTTATTAAGTGACTACAGCTCGAATGGACCCAACTTGGCTGGGCTACGGCTGCTTCTTATAGCCAGCAGCCGTAGTTGCCAGCCAATCAGAGTGCAGGGTTTTCCCGCACTATTTAAACCAATACCATTTGACATTTTACAAGAACAATTCAAACTAAACCAATGACATTCAAACCTACATACATAACACTTCTCATCCAAGAAGCTTCTTCAGTTCTGATGTTTCAGTTCCGAAGCCTTTTGGATGAGAAGGAAAACATCTTCAAGGAAAAAAAACAAAGTCCAATTGCTTTTTTTTTAAAAGCACCTTGCGGCAACCATGAACTCAGACAGGAACTATTTAATATAAATTATTAAAAAACAGATATAATAAAGAGAATGGTGTGATTCTGAGTCTTTGTCCTAGTTAGCTTTGCAGTGTCAACATTTAGCTGAAGTTTCCAGGAATTTTCTGGCTAAACTGACGCAAACATTGCTAGTTCTGTTCAGATGTAAGATATACATATACAAGGAAGACAATCCAGATTTCTTCACAAGATTCTTAGTGTTTTCCAATACTTGTTCTAATTTGGGGAAAGTTTTAAAAATATACAAAAACAAGCATAATTCTATTGCCATCTGCAAGCCACATTTCTATGGGAGCACAAAATTTAATTATTGTATTGTGAATTTTATAAGTATCTTGGACAGAGGTTATCTGGCCTACAGTATTTTAAAATCCAAACCAGAAAGAGATACTTCTAAGTATCTAAAAGTTTATATTGTACTTGTAAATTTTACTGGCAAAAATCCTAAGATTACAGTGGCAGATTTTTAACAGTGACTACAAAAACAAGGCTTTTAGTAACAAATCAATGAGTTGGGGTTTTAAGTCTATTAGGTAAGATTTATTAAATATTTTACTTGATAAATTGCTTTATCCAATGCCGAATTTAGATTATATTTAGTAATATACTTTGGAGCCTTTTAATCATCAATAAAATTAAACTGGGTTAAACAAAATATAATATTTATCAATAAGCTTAGAAATGTTTAAGTCTTTTGTTCACTACTTTACCATAGAGTGATAAAGTCTGCACAGGTAGAAGAATATCTACCTATCTCTTCACCCATTAGGACATCTTTCTTCCAGACTCAGAATTTCAATGTATCTATTTCTGGGAAGGAAAACTGGCATGCAGATTTCATGCTAATTTTGAGATTTGTACTGCATGTACTAAATTTATATTCTTTTCCTTTTTTCTTTTGCAATGGGACATTCTAATCAAGCTTAACAGCATTCAGTTCTATCGCCTTTAAATTGTTTAGTAAGGCTACAAGCTGTTTTCTAGATATTTGTTTGTCTTGTTTACAAAGAAATAATTGAAGAAATGACTACACACTGCCAAAAAGTAGGAAAGGACAAAATGACACTTTCAGTGTCTCTAATTCTTTGTAAACTCATTGTCAATTTGATTCATCCTGTTTCTACATCAATTTCCAATAGAAGGGTTTTTTTTCCCTTTCAAATAAAGAAAACACTGCAGGTAAATGCCCCAATTTTTGTGGGAAAAATTGAGCACAACCCTCATAGCCTCTAGTCCTTAAATTGTAATAGTGTGATAAAGAAAGAAGAGAAGGAAATCTGGCGTTTATGCAGAAAATATATCAGGTGATCTGTAAAAGGTAAAGAAATCTTTCTCGATATAAATGTTTTAAGGAGAAATGTTATTGCATCAATACTTATTTGTATCAGCAACATGCTTATGTAAATTCTGGATTCTTTGCAACCCTTTTCACCAATAAACTGAACTAAACTAAACTAAATAAAATTAGAATAGAATAGAATAGAATAGAATAGAATAGAATGTTGAATTGAATAGAATAGGATAGCATAGCATAGCATAGCATAGCATAGCATAGGAATAGAATAGAACAATAAAATAATAAATAAAATGAAATAATAAAATGAAATGAAATATTAAAATGAAATGAAATATTAAAATAAAATAAAATAATAAATAAAATAAAATAAAGGTTTAATCAAGCAATTAATAAATAATTTATTAGTGAGCCCAAGACCAACTCAAGTTTTAAGTTGACCATTCTCAGTTCTATTCAAACTAGGGAAAGAAGAAGGAGGCAAAAAATAAATGAAAGCAATGTTAGCTAGCTAGCTGATATTAATCCAATTGAAGTTACAAGGGTGACAATTCAGTATTCCTGCTCTTTGACTGGGGCCATAAGGAGGAGAATGATGATGATTGTTAAGTTTGCATGAAGAGTCAGACGCGAGGAGTTCCAGCAAAGAAGTTTATTAGTGACTACAGCTCGAATGGACCTGTCCTGGCTTGGCTACGGCTGCTTCTTATAGCCTGCAGCCGTAGCTGCCAGCCAATGGGAGTGCAGGGTTTCTTCCCGCACTATTTAAACCAATACCATTTGACATTTTACAAGAACAGTTCAAATAAACCAATAACATTCAAACCTACATACATAACAATGATGATGATGATGATGATGATGATGATGATGATGATGATGATGATCTCCATTCAGTGATATCTGACTCTTGATGCCAGGCCTCTCCACATCTTCCAATCTTGCACTGTTTCTTTGAGTCATTCTGTGGTCTGGCTGGTGTCGGCTTTGATGGTGTCCAGCCACCATGTTCTTTGCTGGCCTGGTTTCCTTTTAATGCTAACTCTTCCAAGCTCAATTGCTTTTCTCCAGTGAATTCCCCCACACGACATAGCCAAAATAAGTGAGACACAGCATTGTGATTTTGCCTTCCAGTGAAGGCATGTCGGTGGTATGCTATCCAATATTGGCTGGTTGGGCATCTTTGCTATCCAGTATATATTTTTCCAGCTTCTCCAATATTCATTCTCCATTTGGGGAAAGTTCAGCACCAGCACCACAGCACAAAGGAGTTGATGTTCATCCTGTCTTGCTTTCTTAAGATCCAACTTTCCAACCCATTGCTCCATTGCTCTCGATGGGTTCCTTCCTCCTCCCTCGCTTCATCTCACAAATTGTGCGTGCATGTCCACCCACATCTCTGACAATCATTCATAGCTAAATGACAACTGAATTCTCAGCACTACAGGCTGTTCCTCAAATGGATCTTTAATTAGGATAATCAGGCAGCTGAGTTATTGCTTCATCTAAGGAGCAGAAGAGTTGGAGTGCAGGGAATTCTTCCTTCAAAGACGATCTCTGTTGTGCTGCTGTTCCTTCTATTGCCAAATGGCAATAAATGAATGACCTTTGGAGACGCTAAAAGGAAATAAAAACCCAGACACCTGGGCCAAAAAGATGGAATTAATTGATCACAGTAGATATAACAACACCATCTAAATAAGCAACCGGTTGCCATTTTCTTCAGAGAGGAAAGCAGAAACTTCAAGGCATTTTCTGAACCAAAGAAAGTTGAAACAGACAAGAGTTTGTTGAGAGTTTGCAAGGGGGACATTACAATAGCAAACTGTTAATAAAGACAGCTTGAATCATGATTGAACTGGCTGACAATCTAAGAAGTGTCCATATAGCTTTGTTATAAAACAAAATCTCAGTTTACTTTTCCTCCCACTCAGGAAAATTGATGTGATTTTGTTCACCTCTAGCATTATTTTAAAATTAATTAGAGAAGTAAAATATCTTTGACTTGTGCTTAACAGAATATCCCATATCCCATTTCATTATACTATAGAGCAGTTTGTGTGTGTGTGTGTGTGTGTGTATGAATACACACACATACACACACATGTATATAGATAGAACAGATATATATATATATCTGTTCTATCTATATATTCTATATATATATTCTCTCTATCTCTCTCTCTCTCTATCTCTCTCTCTCTATCTATCTATATACACACACTCATATTTACAATATTACAATAGTGTGTATTTGTATGTGTGTGTGTAGATTGATAGATACTGGTACATACATACATATATGCATACAGAGAGAGAAAGAGGGCATACACACACACACACACACACACATATGTGCTCTCTATATGTGTGTGTGTATATATATATACGCTCAGGGGTGGGATTCAAAATTTTTAACAACCAGTTCTGTGGCCATGGTTTAGGTGGTGGGCATGGCTTGGTGGTCTTGTGACTGGGTGGACATGGCTTGGTGGTCATGTTATTGGCTGGGTGTGGCCAACTCAATATCACTCACATTGAGGCACGCATCTCCTCGCCTGGCCTCTCATGACTGGGGATGCTGCATAGTCGTAAGTGTGAAAAATGGTCATAAGTCACTTTGTTCAGTGCCATTGTAACTTTGGATGGTCACTCCACACAAGCAAAGTACCAGCAAAGGAGGGGAAAAATCTCCAGAAACATTCCTGAGACAGGAAGTCTAGTCCTGCCAAGAATGTAATAAGGGTTAATGGAGAGGCAGTTTCTGTAAGCAACACCAGAATGTTTCCTTCCTGCCTTCCTTACAGGATATCGACCAGTAATTTCTTCTACCAACTCGTTCTCCGAAGTGCTTAGAATGTTAACAACCAGTTCTAGAGAATAGGTGCGAACTGGTAGAATTCCACCCCTGTATACGCTCTATCTATATATCTACATACCGCATATATGTATATATACACATACACATACATACACACACATACTTACAACACCTCTATTATATAATGAAATGGGATATTCTGCTAAGCACGTCAAAGATATTTTACTCCTCTAATTATTTTTAAATTAGTGCTGGGGGTGAACAAATCACATCATTTTGACTAAATGGGGGGGTAAGTTTTTTTTATAGCAAAGCTTTAAAAAAAACTTTAATGGATACTTCTTAGATTGTCAGTCAGGTCAATTGTGATTCAAGTTGCTTTGTAACAATTTACTATTGCATGACTCCCTTGCAAACTCTCAACAAACTCTGGTTAGTTTCAACTTTCTTTCATTCTGTAAATGCCACACACACAAATCTACCTGCTCTATTAATTATATGACTTGAGGGAGAAAATAATAAGACCTGGTCATCCGGTTGCAACAATAAGTGAAGGTTACACTCTCTGGTTTGCAAAAAAAAAATTATTTGAGCTACAGAAGGTGAAAAAATGCTGGAAATGTTAAGTCTTTGCAGCCACATAATTGTCTTCCCCATTTTTGCACACCAGATAGGGAAGTTCTATCAAAATCAGAAGTCTTCTCTAGGTTTCTAACAGACAAAACATCTATTGAAATCGATTTACTCATTATTAAATATGTTTACACATGATCAAGTTGCCTTGGGTCTTAAAAGACTGGTTTGAAATATGGCAGCAAATTAATCTACCCAAACTTCATCTGCTAGTTTAACTAGTTACAGAACTGGGACTGTATTTAAAATAATATAGTCTATTAATACTTTGGAATAAGAATAATAAAAAGCAATGGTTTTACTGGATGCACAGTGGAAATCAAAGCACATTTGGAAATGGTTAAAGCTCTGATTCTCATCCCCATGGCAGAATTGACTTCTTCAATATGTCCGTTCTGAGGTAAATTGTTTGGAATGTCCTACTTTCACGGGAAGAGAAGGCTGAGATGAGATAGACAGAACTTTATTTTGGTCATTGACTAATAAAAAAAATACAATCAATTCAATGAACAACACAAAACCGCTCCCTAACAACAAGAACTATTAGCAACCATTTCTGGGCAAAGCTTACACACAACAAATGTAGAGAAATGCATTTATCTTGATTATTTAACAGATAGCATAGATAAAAGCTATCAGAGTGCCTCAGAAAATGTAAATTAAAGAGGGGCAGTGAATGTCCCTGCAGAACTAGCAATACAGAAGAACACAATCTGCAGTTTCTATGGCACTCATATCACAAGGGCAGTACTGGGTTTCATATGTGGTTTTCCTGTATTTCCTTTCCAAAACACCTGTGCGGAGGACATGAAACTGAGCTAAGGATAAAGCTTTCCTAAATTTGGGCACTGTGATATGATAGAAACATGAGTGTCCCAAAAGTGCTTTTTCAAGGACTCTCTTGGTTTTCTTCTCCACCATCTAGTCAGAGCTGAGGAAGCTTCTTCGATGAGAAGTGAAACATCTTCCAAAAAAAACCCCGGAAAGTCCAGTTGCCTCTTGAAAAAGCACCTTTGGGTCAACTGTGACCTGGATGACTGAGGATCCCATACAAATATGAGGCTGGTTTACATACTAAAATTGGGTTGTTTCCCTTATATTGTGCAGGTAGGCTGAGACAAGGATTGGTTTCTCCATTCTAGCATCATAGAATAATTTCCTCCTGAAATTAAGACTTGCCCTATCATTGAGAAGCTCCAAAATCTGCAAAAGATAGAACTCTTCCAAAGAATGTCTGATAGTTAGTTAGGTAATATTCTCTGTTATTTATTGATTGATTCAATACCTACACAGGCACATCTCAAGCAAGATACTCTAGGGAGAGAACAATCTTAAAAACATTTGTAATTACTATTATCCAATGTCCTATTGCTTTTTTTAAAATAAATTTTATTAAGTTTTGAAATTTTAAAAACATAAAATAAAAACTTTATACATTATAATCAACATCAAGACATCTTTTATATCTCTTTGCATTCTTCAGTATATATATTTACTTATTCCTTTACCATTACATCTTACTCTTGCTATAAATCAATATCTTTTATCCTTACACATCAATCTTCTCTATAATATATTTACATATTTACATATTCCCTCATTCTTTTCCTAATTGCCATTTTTATTTTCTTTTTATTTCTAAACCACTCATATCAGGCATCCCAGGCTCTATAGTATATTGAATCTTCTTTGTCTTTTAATTTCAAGCTTAGCCTGTCTATCTCTGTACAGTCTATTATTTTCTTTATTATTTATTTATTAATGAGACTTGTATGCTGCCCCATCTCCGAAGATGCCTTCCATTGGAACCCTTTTTCCTTCCAGAGTTGTGTGTACGAGATCCTTGCAGCTGTTAATATATGTAACATGACATATCTATCTGTTTTATTACATGTTTGTGTTATTATGCCTAATAAAAACATTTCCAGATTAAGTTCAATTTTCTGATTCGTAATTTCTTCTAGCCATTGTCTAATTAAATTCCAATATTTTTTCACCTCTTGACATGTCCACCAGGTATGGAAATAGGTGCCTTTTTCTTTTCCACACTTCCAACATTTTGGGACTGAATTAAACATTTTTGCCAGTCTAGCAGGGGGAAGTTGCCATCTGTAAAACATTTTATATTGATTTTCCCTATATGCTGTAGTAATTAATTTGTAATTTGATCCCCACATTCTCTCCCAGTTTTCCAGATCTATATTATGGCCTATGCTATGTTTGGCTTTAATTCTTATTACTAGAACTACCATGGATATTTTAAATGAAGGGCTTCCTTTTTTTAAATCACAGATATTTTAAGGGATTTTGTGGCATTGTTAACCCCAGGGATAAGTTTGGATTGTTGTCTTTTGATTTCTGGAAGGCATTGCAACTCTTTTCATGTTCATATAGAATCCTGTGCAATTACAGAATCTGATAGAAATAATGGAAAGTTACCATTGTAGCAACCATGCACAAGAATGATGACTAAAAAAAATATCAAAGCAAGATTAAGACACCCATGAATACTACAAGCCTTATTCATGTCTGTGGATGCTAGTTTGTCAATATACGCTGTCTAGAATAGAATAGAATAGAATAGAATAGAATAGAATAGAATAGAATAGAATTCTTTATTGGCCAAGTGTGGTTGGACAAACAAGGAATTTGTCTTGGTGCAAATGCTCTCAGTATATATAAAAGAAAAGATACATTCATCAAAAGTCAAGAATCGTAAGGTCCAACATTTAATAATAGTCATAGGGTACAATAAGCAATCAAATCATACTAGGAAACAGTCAATAAAAAATTGTTAGGATACAAGCAACTAAGTTACAGTCATACAGTCATAAGTGGGAGGAGATGGGTAAAAGAAAGGATGGGAGGATTAATAGTAATAGTAATGCAGACTTTGTAAATAGTTGGACAATGTTGAGGAAATTATTTGTTTAGCAGAGTGATGGCATTTGGGGAAAAACTGTCCTTGTGTCTAGTTGTTCTGGTGTGCAGTGCCCTATAGCATCGTTTTGAGGGAAGGAGTTGAAACAGTTTGTGTCTGGGATGTGAGGGGTCTGTAAATATTTTCACAGCCCTCTTTTTGACTCGTGCAGTATACAGGTCCTCAATGGAAGGCAGTTTGGTAGCAGTTGTTTTTTCTGCAGTCCTAATTACTCTCTGAAGTTACTCAAGAAGATGTTCTTGAAGATGCAGCTGCACATTCCTAAGGTGTTGTGGAGAAGTGTTGACTTCTGAGCTCCTGAGTCCAATCCAAAATGCAGACAAGTCGATGAATTCCTAGTGGGCTGTTTGCCAGGACCAAGGAGCCTTTGGGTTAAAATCAGAAAGGGAAGATCTAACCACAGTGCATCAACCAGAATGCAACCTTCTCAATAGCAACACCCTATTTGTGAAGCATTTTTAGCTGGTTTTGTTCTGTTACCTTCCAGACATTTATGAAATAACTATTTTTCCAGGACTGCTACCTTGAAGACTGCCTATTACTTTGTTGTTGTTGTTGTTGTTGTTTAAATTATAATTCTATAAACATTATAAAATAATTGTGTGAGTGTATTAGTATTATCTACATATTCTTGCCTGGAGCTTTGCTACTCTGGAGATGGAGAAAAAGAAGAAGGAAAAAAGGAAGAAGGAAGAAGAAGGAAGAAGAAGAAAGAAGGAAAAGAGGAAGAAGAAGGAACTTCTTCAAAGTCAATAGCATTGTGAACAATGCTTGTACATGACAATTTATATGCTAAAGTTTCAAAAATCAAAACTTCCCTTGTTCCATTTGAAAGGAAGCACATCCTCTGTTGACAGCTTTAAAACTGCAACATTGTTTATTACACTGTCTTCCAACAACACTTGCCCTCCCTCCCACTTTGAATAAAACCCTAAAATAATTAAACCTGTAATTTATAAATAAAGATAAAAATAATAAAAAATAAAAGCTAGAATTAAAATAATGCATTAAAATTCATTTTGAACCGCGAGATGGATGGCTAACAAATTTGATAAATATATGAAATAAAATAAATAAATAAATAAAAATAAGGCTAAAATAAAAGAGAAATGTAGTACAGTGGAGAGTCCTAACAGTTTGATGATGCAGAATTCCCTTAGATTGGCATATAAAGCAGTTATAAGAATGTTAACCACAGCATTTGTGTTTGAAGCAAGCTATCTCCAAGCAATCACAGGCATTTTATAAAATGGAGAACTCAAGTTATCAAGGAGGGAAGACTTTCCTTAATACAGTGGCTCGGCTATTCTATACAACCACACAGTATACAATTGCTCCTTAGATCTGAATATTTAACACCAAGAAAGGACAGTCCCCTATCCTGTTTCTCCCTTGGAATAACAGCCAGTTTCTGTTTCTAACTGGGGAAGAATGTGGCTGGAGGGAGGAGGGTTGAAAAGTACCCCTGTCCTATTGTTATACACCCTCACCACTGATCCTTGCTTTTAACATCATAATGAAAGATGTCTTTAGTGGATTATCTTGAGCAGGGATTAACTCCTTCAAGATTTCTTAGAAGGCAAGGTGTTTTGAGCCCTAAATACACACCAATTGCCTGCTTAACTTTTCATCTTATTTTCAAAACTGCCCAGCTGGAATTCGGATTCTTTTTTCACAGAGCTAAGTTTTCTTAGTAGCGAAGTTTGATGAGAAGGGGAAGGGAAGGGAAAGGGAGGGAAGGGAAGAGAGAGAGTGAAAAAAAAAGACAGTTGTTCTTCACTGATCAACAGCCATGAATGCTTGAAACACGGCAGGCAAAAACTCAATCAAATCTTTGTTGGGGACCCATCGGCGCTTAAATTCCATTCTTATTATCCAAGGTGCCTGAAATAAGCCCACCATAGAAAAAGAAAGAAAGAATGACAATGTTCCTCATTACATTAAAGTATGCTCCCTCTTTAAGACATTGTTGATAGATGGAGGACAGATGGATTAGAGACGGTGGGAAAATCTATCAGATGACAGACAAACCAATGAGTTAAGAAAATATACATTTACAGAGCAGGCGTGGAGTCATCGCACCAACATTTTTGCACGTGCACAAATTAGACACAAATGCCACATTATCGGATGTGTAATTTCTGAGCCTATTTGCATAAAACACACTCTTTTTTGCAGCAATTTAGAAAGACAAATCTTTATATTTAAACATCCTACCAGTTAGGAGGTATTGCTGCTATGTTTCCTTGAACCCAGTTCTTTGTGTTATCTTTATCACCCATGCTCCCAAATTGCAAAGCCAATCCAACTATCGCACAATTGCAATAATCAAAAATCAAAAGCTTCTCTAACCTCTTCTTTTTAAAAATAATAATAATAACCATCCATTATTGTCTGTCTCTCTCAACTGATGAAAGCCTTTGACTGATTTGAAAAATCTAAGCAAGTTTGAACACAGTGACTGTTTAGTTGGTAGATCCTTAGGAAATCCAAGGGTTGTAGAGTAAAACAAAATGATGAAGAAAGACAATGGCAAACCATTTCTGTATGTCTGCCAAAAAATCTACAAGTGTGTGTAGCCATCGAGACTGACTCAAGAGAATCTTTTCCTTTATTTTGTTTACCTTGATAAAATATTTTAAAAAACCCTCTTGGCCCAAACTCTTCCAAATGGGCCACAATTTTCCAAGCTGTCTCAAAATATTGCATTTGTTTTACTTTTGCAGTCTTGGAGTATTAAAGTATTTTTAAAAGATGGATTGTTTTTAATTTCCTAAAATAGCTTTAAGAGTTGGTTAACCTTAGAGCTGTGTGTCTCTGTGTCGACAGGGTGGGGTATGTTTCTTTGGTTGGAGAAGCAGAAAATATTCAGCTTTTACTTGTCTCCCTCACTGGTACAAATTCATATTTGTTGTCAGAACCATTTTTTTTCTGGAGAGATGAAACTCAAGGGGTCAGAGACCATTCTTCATTCTTTACATGTCTTGTTTGGAAATTTCCAGTGTGATAAACTAGGAGAGCTGGACATGAAAATCTCTGCATTGCTAGTCATGTTATTTCTTCAAGAAGTTCCAAAGCATGAAAGTTGCATTTGGCTTCTCATTTATGGTTTCACTTGTAGGGGTGCCTGTAGATTTAATTCGCTTTACAAAGCACTACACTGAACAAGTGTACACTGAACAAGCGTACACTTAACACTGCAGCCAAGAAATTAGAAGACACTTGCTCCTGAGGAGGAAAGCTATGGCAAATCTAGACAGCCTACTAAAAAGCAGAGACATCACCCTGCCAACAAAGTGTGTGAAGTCAAGGTTATGGTTTTCCCAGTTGCAATGTAGGGCTGTGAAAGTTGGACCATAAGAAAGGCTGAGCACCAAAGAATGCAGGCCTTTGAACTCTGGTGCTGGTGAAGATTCCTGCGAGACTGTTGGACAGCAAGGTGATCAAACCGGTCAGTCCTAGAGGAGATCAACTCTGACTGCTCTTTAGAAGACCAGATCCTGAAGATGAAGCTCAAAGACTTTGGCCGCCTCATGAGAAGGACGGACTCACTGGAGAGGAGCCTAATGCTAGGAACAATTGAGGGCAAAAGAAGAAGAAGGGGACAGCCGAGAAGGAGGTGGCTGGATGGAGTCATGAAGCAGTCGGCATGAGCTTAAATGGACTCCAGAAGATGGTAGAAGAGAGGAAGGCCTGGAGGAACATTGTCCATGGGGTCACAATGGGTCGGACATGACTTCATGACTAACAACAACAACACTGAAGAAGAGTGTAGCCAAATAATTTTCAGAGCTGTTTCAAAGAATGTTAGTCTCCTTTGACTGAGAGTCTCCCTGGGAAAACCTCAACTCACCAGGGATGTTAGTGGGAAAGTTTCAGAAACCAATGAGAGTTTCAGTTTTAGTATTGGATTTTAATTTGAATTTTGCTCAAATATGACCTGGAAATGGGCTCATAAGCATCATTGTTTGAGCCTTCTCCCTGAGCCCAACATGTCCTTTACTTATCAGGACAAAAAAAAAACAATTAAGATTTAATTCAATAATAAACAGGAAGACATTTATATTAAAAAGTCTGTTTTGCAGGATATCGTTGAAGATTCTTCCTTGCTCAACTTCTTAGGCAAACTGGAATAATCCTTGACAGATCAATGCTGCTTCCAAAGAGAGTGGAGAATTTGTGGAGGGCAATAAGCAACAATGGAAGGGCAGATTTGTGTGTGTGTCCCCCCCATTCACAATATAATTGGTAGTTCATTTGCACAATGTCTTTGAATTTGCATTAAAAAAAAATCAAGATCTGAACCTTGGCTAAAAAAAAATCCGCAATGGATGTATTCAACCACCAAATTATATAAAGGGATAATGCAATGTCCTAGTTTATAAAATAAAGTATATCCCCAAACTTCCCAGTTGTATGTTAGCCCAGCTCATTGAGTTGCACAGTATGAACCCAGGGTATAAATGCACCTATTCAGAAGTAAAGTCCATTGAATTCAGTGGAGCTTAGTATCATACGATGGTTGAAGACATGGTTTAGCTCAATTTTAATTAATACTTGCAATTAAGAAGTGTACAACATTGCAGCAAGCTCTTTCTAATCTTAACTAACCAATAGTAACCAGGTGTAGTAGTATTTTTTGCATGCTAAATACTGTGATGTGCCTCTCCTTTTATTTGTTTCTTCTTTACAAGCGCAACTGTATTCTGCCGTCTATCCTTTAATGGTAAATAATCCTCCACATTCTTTCAACACAAACTCTTTAAGGAGTCATGAATTTTATTTATATTCTCTCACTCTTTGAGAGCCTTTGCTTATTCGTTGTTTGGCTCTTTGTGCAGTAACAGTCCCAAGAGAAAATCCCTCTCTCCACCGAAGGAATTAACCCAGAGACAAAAGGAGAGAAATCTTTAAGCCTTGTTTTGTGCTAAAAGAAATGTTTGACATTTTGGTGGAGAGGCGTTTAGTTTGGATTCATTAAGTCTTAGCCACTCTTTTCATTTCTTCTACTTCTTCTCCTTCTCCTCCTCCTTCTCTTCCTCCTCTTTCTTTCTTTCTATCTTTCTTTCCTTTCTTTCTTTCTTTCTATCTTTCTTTCTCTTTCCTTCCTTCCTTCCTTTCTTTCTTTCTTTCTATCTTTCTTTCTCTTTCCTTCCTTTCTTTCTTTCTTTCCTTTCCTGAAGCTGTACTACAATTCCAAGGGGAGATCCAGATCACAGAATTATATTTAATCTTTTTAGTGCCAACTTTTTAATGGAGAGCAGATTGACTTGAATTTATTCTTGATGGACTAGCCTTATCTTGCAAGAATCAGTCAGGACACACCATGCATACCAAACACAAGGAAGCATTTGAAAATAGTAACCACAAGTAATAATAATAAGTTGCTGTTCTATCGTCTTCTCTTCTGCTTGTAGTCCAGAGTTGGATGGAACAGTATGTTGCCTCTTTTCAAGATTTTCAAGAAAAGGGCAATTAAAAAAGCCACACAAAAGAAGATTAAGATATTGGTTATCTACAGACCTAAATCAATGCCTAATTTAATGAAATCCACTTCTACTTAGGGGGCTTTGAAACATCTGAAAAGATGAAGTGACTTAATGGATATATACAAGATAGAGACAAGCTGGAAGATTCCAATTGTCTCTTGACAGAGTTAGAATGGGTTGTGTCTCATCGCAAAAGGAAGAACAACCAGTTTGCAAAAGATGAAAGACAATTCCTGTTGCAGGTAACACATGGAGCCATTTGCCACCAAATATGAGTGAAGTAAAGGCTTAGTAGGGCTTATATGTTAAGATTACTAGACAGTTATAATGTGAACACCCACAGTTACATCAGGAAAGGATAAAACATGAATTAAGGTTATAAATTACTGCTATGCTGCAGGGCAAAATCAGCCATCAACTGTTGATAAGAAGGAAGGGGAAAAACATATCTAAAAGGGAAATATTCTGTAATTACTCTTCACTCTCTGTCTACATAATATGCGCACATGTTATTTTTATGGATCGGTAGTACAACTCAAAGAACCTAACAATAAAGCCACCAGTTAAATAAGGAATGTTTGCATTTTTTTCAAGCTATTATAGTAGAGAGCCGGAGAAAGGAACTGAGGGAAAATAGCAAGGAATATAACAGATAATCAGAGTTGGAAGGGACCTTATAGGTCATCTAGCCCAACCCCGCACCCAGGCAGGAGACCCTACACCATTTCTGACAGATGGCAGTCCAGTCTCTTCTTGAAAGCTTCCAGTGATGAAGCTCGTACAACTTCTGTTCCATTGGTTGATTGCTCTCACTGTCAGAAAATTTCTCCTTATTTCCAGGTTGAATCCCTCCTTGATCAGCTTCCATCCATTATTCCTTGTCTGGCCTTCGGGTGCTTTGAAAAACAGCTTGACCCCCCCGCATGGCAGCCCCTCAAATATTGGAAGATTGCTATCCTGTTTCCCCTGATCCTTCTCTTCACCAGACTAGCCAGGCCCAGTTCCTGCAACCTTTCTTCATATGTTTTAGTCTCCAGTCCCTTCATCATCCTGGTTGCTCTTCTCTGCACTCTTTCTAGAGTCTCAACATCTTTTTTATAATGTGGTGATCAAAACTGTATCCCAGAGTATTTGTATACAAGAAGTCCTTGATTTACAACAGTTCATTTAGTGACCGTTCAAAGTTACAACAGCACTGCAAAAAGTAACTTATGGCCATTTTTCACACTTATGACCATTGTAATGTCCCCGTGGCCATCTGATTTAAATTCAGATGCTTGGCAACTGGTTCATATTTACGACGGTTGCAGTGTCACATGATCCCCTTCTGCGAGCTTCTGACAAGCAAAGTCAATGGGGGAGCCAGATTCACTTAACAACCGTGGTTACTGATCTATCAACTGCAGTGATTCACTTAACAACATGTGGCGAGAAAGGTCGTAAAACAGGGCAAAAGTCACTTAACAAATTCCTCACTTAGCAACAAATTCTGGGCTCAATTGTGGTCATAGGTTTGGCACTACCTGCACATGCTAAACCATAGTAATTGGAATGTATAAGCTATTATTCTAACCTCTGTCCACTCCAGGATTGTCAATAATTTTTGTGAGTTTACCTTAAATTTATCAGGTTGTCCAATTCCACACAGAAGAATCTGAAGGCTGGTTGTTATAGAAGTGGCTAGTTGTTTAGTTGAGGCTGTAATGTGATTAACTTATTCTATTGCACTAAAAATAGTGGGAAATCTATGTTTTTCTTTCTTTTTTTCCCCTTTTACTCAACACTTCTTTCTCTTCCTTTTTTCCTCCCCATTTCCCCATTACTTTCATTTATTTATTTATTTTTGTATTTTATATCTTGATAAACTCAATAAAATTGTTGAAGTGGAAGGACCAACTGTGTTCATGCCAGTCACAAGACAGCTGTCTATGATCTTTGAGTTAAGCCAGGCCTAGAGCACAC
The DNA here is from genome assembly GCA_009733165.1 of Naja naja. Lineage (NCBI taxonomy): Eukaryota > Metazoa > Chordata > Lepidosauria > Squamata > Elapidae > Naja > Naja naja. The sequence goes on from CM019163.1 coordinate 17,934,856, forward strand.
AGAATCTGACAGTTCCTTTGGTGGCTTTCCCAGCCTGTGATCCATTTAATAGAACAAAGCTAAGTTGGAAACTGCCATCCACAGTGTTGGAAAATAAAAGGAGGGCGATACATGGCTGCATCATGTTAAGAATGGAAAGCTGAAGAGTTGAAAACCTCCTTTGGAGGCTGGAAGTGGTGAAGGAAATCAACTTATTTTAGAAGGTGACCAGGCTGAGTGCAAGGGAAGGGTCAAAGGGATCATCAGTCTCAAGTCCCTTCATGTCTGCAAGAGATCTAAGTCCAGCCCTCCTTGAATTCCATTGATTCTTATCTACTGCCAATTTGCTTGGACCTTCAGTAGTTCAGTTTCTTATAGAAAGCTTTAGCATACAATAAGCCTATATATTCATTTGAACTACCTGGGTTTCCTGATTTTTGCATTTGACAATTCTTCAAAGCACCTGAAGGCAAGACAAGAAGCAATGGGTAGAAACTAATCAAGGAGAGAAGCAACCTAGAACTAAAGAAAAATTTCCTGACTGTGAGAATTAATCAGTGGAACAGCTTCCCTCCAGAAATTGTGGGTGATCCATCACTGGAGGCTTTTAAGAAGAGATTGAACAACTATTTGTCTGAAAGGGTATAGGGTTTCCTGCTTGAGCAGGGGGTTGGACTAGAAGACCTCCAAGGTCCCTTTCAGCCCTATGATTCTGTTAAAGTTTTATCATGTGCTCATCCTTATCTGATGAAACTATAAAAGAATAAAACTAGTCTGGGAATTTTGACAGAATTGAAGTAATGTACTTAAGGAGAAATATTACAGATACAAATTACAATATAAAAGCTGATGGATAACATTTTCAAGAGCCAATTCTTTCTATGGAACATGATTGTCTCTGCCCTGTAGTTGGTTACAAATCAAATCTTGCTTTAGAAATTATGAGTTCTTACTCCATTTTACCATCACTTCTCAGCAACACATTTGTCATCATTTATTCCTCTCTTTTTTTGGTAGGAAGATACAACCGATCATACGCTTACAAAATAAAAACCTGGGTATACATAAGTGGGCAAAAAAGTCAAAATGGCAGCCATACCTACATGAACAGGGATGCCTGGGCCTTTGATGAAGGAGCAGTCATCAACTCTATGAGCTTAGAGTGTACAGAGAAGTATTGGCTGCGCTAATTTCATTTTTTTCCCCACTGATGATCCAAAATAAAGACTGTTGTGTATTTTTTAATTGACTGTTGTTTGGGAAACGGAAATCAGGATGAATTATTGCCCATTTGCTGTGCTACGCTTTGTTGAGCTAATTAGAGATGATGCATGATGCGAAATTACGAGAACACAAAAAATGAGGAAATATGAAAGAAGATTCCTCTTACTTAGCATTTAGATTTTAGCTTTGAAAAGTATTGTTTACTTACTATTATTTAAAATGAGACAAGGATATCCCCATCTCTATACGTCCTTGTCTTTGTTGCAATGGTCAAGAAGAAGGTGGAGCTCATGAGCCCAAAATGAGGTGATTAAAATATACCGTGGAAAAGAAAAGGAAGACCATTACTTTAGTTCCTGAATGCCATCTTTTTAGTATACATAAAAGTGCGATGTGTAATGTAATGTCCCAAGTCTTCAAGTGGTTTCAAACATTTGGGTCCAATCTCTGAAAACCCTTTATAAGTTGCCAAAACCTTGTAAGCAAGGGGATTTTTAAGTATAGAAGGAATAATGTGATTTCAGGGCAATGTACACATTTTATGCTCATTAAAACATTTAATCAGAATCAGTTTCATATTTGCCACCTTTTGGTTTTCCTGTCTGTCCTTACTTGTTGGAATTTGGCCTCAATGTACCATTCAAGGTTCAAATGTGACTTCCTGTTCAGATTAACAGAGTTGGAAGGGACCTTGTAGGTCATCTAGTCCAACCCCCCCACCCAAGCAGGAGACCTACACCATTTCTGACAGGTGGCAGTCCAGTCTCTTCTTGAAAGCCTCCAGTGATGAAGCTCCCACAACTTCCGAAGGCAACTTCTGTTCCATGGGTTGATTGTTTTCACTGTCAGAGAATTTCTCCTTATTTCCAGAGTGAATCTCTTCTTGTTCAGTTTCCATCCATTATTCCTTGTCTGGCCTTCGGGTGCCTTGGAAAATAGCTTGACCCCTTCTTCTCTGTGGCAGCCCCTCAAATATTAGAACACTGCTATCATGTCATTCCTAGTCCTTCTCTTCACTAGATTAGCCATGCCTAGTTCCTACAACCATTCATCGTATGTTCTAGCCACCAGTCCCCTAATCATATTGTTTGCTTTTCTCTGCACTCTTTCTAGAATCTCAACATCTTTTTTTATAGTTCAAACATAAAGTTGATCCCTAGAATAAACAGGACTTGGACTAACAATCAAAATCTGGGGTGAAATGAAGGTTCCAATCATAAGCAGGATAAAACAGTCTTCAAGAAGTCACTCTGAAAGGAAATTGATGGGAAGGACAAGCCATAGCAGAACAGTGATTCATGCAGGGAAAGAATGGCCTACCTCATTAGTGGACTATAATTTTGGTGGCATCTCTAGGCTGCTGTAGAAAGAGAAAGAACTGGGTTAATTTAGCACCTTTTCTTTACTCTCAAGTTACACTGAAGATGCTTTTCCAAATGGCAACTGGACGTTCTCAGGTTTGTTTTTCCTTGAAAATGTTTCACTTCTCATCCAAGAAGTTTCTTCAGTTGTTGAGTTATTCTTCAGTTATTCTTCAGGAAGTGCAGAAGCTTCTTGGATGAGAAGCAAAACATTTTCAAGTAACAAAAAATAAATAAATAAAACCAGTTGCCTTTTGGAAAAGCGCCTTTGGGACAACCATGACTTGGATGATTAAGAATCTCTATAGACTCTCAACATTTATTTAATAGTAGCTGTCTCTTCTAGCTAAAACATAGAGTCATGAGAATAAAGATACTTCATCAACCTCGTTGAGGGACAACTCTGGTGTCTTTTGTGAGAAGAATAGCAGTGATGACACCAGAGGTGGCTTTCTAGTGATCCATTTCACCTAAATTCCTAAACTTCTGTCCCCAACTCCCTCAGCATCACAAGTGTCTATCTTAATCTTTAGGAAGATTTTAGAGTCACACTGTTCATGCATTCAGATACCTTCACAAATATTCCTAACCCTTCATACTTAAACAGCCTTAAAATTATGAATCCCCAACATGTGAATGGAGTCAATCCCCCCAAATGCAAGCTTTCCTAAATTAGGTAAGTCACTTCATTGATATTTCCATCCAAATGCACACACCTTACACACAAATACACACAAGGAATCTTTGGTGGTCTCTGAGCTTGGTTTTTTTAAAGCTAAGAGAACACCAAGGATCCCACATTTTAACCTTGAGCTACAGATATTCTTCTTTATTGATGAAGACATACTGTACATGTGAGGCTCTACTGACCAAAGTAGGAAAGATTTGCTTTGATGAGCTCACAAGAAAATCCAGGAATTCAGAATAAATATTATTTATTAAAGAGAGCCAATCTGGTGTAGTGTTAAAGGTTAAAAACTAGGAGATCGTGAGTTGTAGTCCTGTCTTAGGCACAAAGCCAGCTGGGTGACCTTGGGGCAGCCCTTAGGAAGAAGCTGGAATAGCAAACAAATTTCAATTAAAAAATGCCAAGAAAATTGCAGGAACTTGTCCAGGCAATTCACCTGGACTGAACAATTGACTCGAAGGCTAGGTAAATATAAGGCATAGACTTAGGTATGTGTGTTAGGAAGCCATCCCCAGAAGAATATCAGCAACTGCAGTTTAAGCTAGAGGAGGGGCTAGTGGAAATTTTTCAAGGGCGCCTGCCTGACTAACATGGCTGAGTCTCGGAGCGAGACAGAAGGTTCGAGCGGTCTGAGAGGGTGTTTAGAGGGGTCTTTTTGTAACCCCAGTACCTGGCATCGTCACTGGTGGGCTTGGGGTGCCGAATGAGACCCTCAGTGGGAGATTCGCTGGGCTCTGGGGCGAGTGGGGATTGGCGTCATCTCCCCCCCCGGTTCCTGTAGGTACAGAGCTTGCGGAGGTGTCGGCGTGACGCAGCAGCGACTCCGGACGCAGCAATGACGAGCCTGACGGTGTTTTCCTCCCTGGGGGTGCCGGATGAGATCCTCGGCCTGGGACTCGTTGGGCTCTGGGGTGAGCTGGGGATCAGTAGCATCTCCCCCCCCCTGGTTTTTGTGTGTCGGAACCTGCAGAGTGCCGGTGTGGCGCAGCAGCGGCTCCGGGTGCAACGTGTGAGCCCGACGATGTTTCCCCCCCCCCCGCTTCTAAATCAGCTGGAGCATGGTCTTGAGGCTGCAGCTGATCTGGGGGAGTTAGCCCTGAAGACACCAGGAAGACCTGGAGTGATGGTGGTGTCAGGAGCGATGGCGGTGATGGTGGTGAGGATGGCGCTGTTTGTGGCTAGCCCCTGGCCTTTAGTTTGGTCAGAGGGCCAATGTGACACTGTGGCTGTCCTGGGCGTGGCCTGGAGTGCAGCAGGAAGCATGACCAGTCCTTGGTTAGCTGTTATGGGCAGAGGCCTTGGCCCCATCCAAAGGCTGTTAAGGGCTGTGCTGTTTTCATCTATGACGTTGGAGGCGATGGCGGTGATGCCCTTCCCCTGCTGCTCCCTATGGCTTGACTCTGGACTTTTCCACTGACCATCATGTTTGGTCATTCTGCCTCATCTGTGTTACTTCTTCCACTTCTTCCATCTGTTCCATCTTCACCAATTACAAGGTACTCTAATTACTGGGATTGAATCATCTATACCGTGCCGCAGGCCACAGAGGAGTGGGCTTGGACAACCTAGTGACCTGGGCCCGGACTCCCAGTGCTGATTGTACACCCTTGAACTTGGTTTGCGGCTATCAGATCTTGTTCTGTCCCTTGCTGTTGTGAGAGAACGGCAATGGGGACTCACTTTCTTTCTAGATAGCCATTTAACATCTGTTTGCCAACTGTCCAACTGGTGCCCATCAGGGATGCCCGTGGTAAGAGTGCGGGACTTGATCCGGAGGAGGGTCTCAAACATTGACCACAGGTCTGCTGTGAGAGGGCAGCCTGGTTCCTGGATCCCCCAAATGGGTAGTACCTAGGACTTCACCAAGTTCCTATATTCCAGACTTTATTACTTCCATCTACAGACCCTTATGCCAGTTCCTTGACATCTTTGGATCTGTAACATTCGAACTTTTACAGCAGCAGAGCTCCAGGCCTTTAGGAGGCTCCCTCCCTCCAGGACATGGCCTGCTATACTATCACCGGCCTACCGGATGGGTTATGGAACCCGGAGAGATGGCATGGCGGGGAGCTGGGTTGGGGTCGGGGCTCTAGGAAAGCAAAAAAGAGGGTCACTAGGGCCCCTTTAATTAAATTTTTAAATAATTTTTTAAGTAGGTTAGGGAGGAGGGTGGGAAATGATGCCGGGAGGGTGGATTGCAGCCCGGCTCACGGCGGGGGGGTGGGGGTTGGGGGCCGGTGGGGGCCCAGAGTGTGGGCCAGGGACCGCGATCCCCAGGGTGGTCGGGATTGGCGGGAGACGACGAGGCATAGGGCCAGATCATGTGTTGGGAGCGCGCACTCGCTATCTTCAAGCGGTGGCGCGCTCCGACCCTATGACCACCTCCCCTGGGGGCAGGGGAATGGGGACCCCTGGGCTCAAGCTGGTGTATTTTAATGCCAGGTCCATGGCTAATAAGTCTTCCCTCCTCTGTGAGGTGATTGAGGAGGAGGCTGCGGACCTGGCCTGCATCACCGAGACCTGGTTGGGCCCAGAGGGAGGAGTCCCTCTGGTTGAGTTATGCCCCTCAGGTTTCCGGATTTTTCACCGGTCACGGGCTCAGGGGAGGGGTGGTGGAGTGGCTGTGGTTATTCGGGAGACCCTGATTCCAAGGGAGGTCGCTGTTCCTGAGATAGGCGGAAGTGAGACCCTCCTCCTGAGGTGGGGGCCTGGTGGTCGGGTGGGTTTGCTGCTGACATACCTTTCCCCCAGCTGTGTGGCAGCAACCCTGCCTGGGTTTCTCGGCGTTCTCTCGGGGGTGGCGGTGGATCTCCCAGGGCTTATGGTCCTGGGGGATTTCAATCTGCCTTCCCTCGGGGGGGCGTCGGGTTTGGCCCAGGAATTCATGGCCTCCATGGGGACCATGGGCCTGACCCAGTTAATTCAAGGCCCGACTCACAAGGGGGGAAACACTCTCGACCTAGTTTTTGTCTCGGAACAGTGGCGTAGTGATATAGGACAGGCTAGTTGTACAACACTGCCTGTCCCATGGTCTGATCACTATCTCCTGCGGCTGGTCTTCCAACAGGCTGCTCCCCACTGCTGGGATGAGGAGTCACTTAGATGGTTCCGCCCCAGATGCCTAATGGACCCTGAGAGGTTCCAGGCGGAACTGGGGTTTTTCCCCACTTCCCTTGCCCACAACTCTGCCGAGGACCTGGCGGCTGCTTGGCAGCAGGTTGCTGAGGCTGTCCTCGACAGGGTTGTCCCCATGCGTCCCCTCACACACCATGGATCCCAGGTAGCTCCTTGGTACACTGAGGAGCTCCGGGAGATGAAGCGCCGTCGGAGGGGTTTAGAGAGCAGGTGGAGGGCCACCCGCTCCCAAGCTGATCGAGCCCAGCTAAGAACCCATATTAGGACTTACCTGGTAGCTGTGGGGGTGGCGAGAAGGTCCTATCTCTCCACCCTCATAGCGTCCGCAGATAACCACCCAGCCACCCTGTTTAGGGCCACCCGCTCCCTCCTACATCCGGGGGAGTCAGTGGACCCTCTCCGGGGAAGGGCTGAGGAATTTGGTCAATATCTGTCAGATAAGATCACGCGGATTCAGGGCGGGTTGTGTTCCACCTTGCAGTGGTCTGAGGATCGTGGTGCAAGCAGTCTGGCCGATGTGATCTGGGCTGAGTTCGATCCTGTTTCCGAGGATGAAGTGGACAGGATTATGCAGCGTCTGAGTTCCACCACATGTTTGTTGGACCCGTGCCCTTCCTTGGTTGGCTTATGCTGCCAGAGAGGTCACCTGCGGTTGGCTCCAGGCAGTGGTCAACACTTCGTTAAGGGAGGGTGTCTTTCCCTCCGCCTTGAGGCCCCTCCTGAAGAAGCCTGCTCTGGACCCGACCGTGTTAGACAACTTTCATCCAGTCTCCAACCTTCGTTTTTTGGCAAGGGTTGTTGAGAGTGTGGTGGCTCAGCAGTTTCCACTTTTCCTGGATGAAGCGGACTACCTAGATCCGTACCAATTGGGCTTCTGGCCTGGTTTCAGCACGGAGACGGCATTGGTCGCACTGATGGATGATCTCTGGAGGGCTCGGGACAGGGGTTTCTCCTCTGTCCTGGTCCTATTAGACCTCTCAGCAGCTTTTGATACCATCGACCATGGTATCCTTTTGCAACGCCTCGAGGGGTTGGGAGTGGGGGGCACTGTTCTTTGGTGGCTCTCCTCCTACCTCTCAGGGCGGTCACAATCGGTGTTGACACTAGGACAGAGGTCGGCCCGAGGGCGCTCACTTGTGGGGTCCCTCAGGGGTCGGTCCTCTCCCCTCTTTTATTTAATATCTACACAAAACCGCTGGGTGAGATCATTCATGGTTTTGGGGTGAGGTATTACCAGTACGCTGATGATACCCAGTTATACATCTCCACCCCAAACCAGATCAGTGATGCCCTCTCTGTGATGACTCGCTATCTGGATGCAGTACAGATCTGGATGGACGGAAACATGCTTTGGCTCAACCCGGCCAAGACTGAGTGGCTGTACATACCGGCATCTCGGTCCAGTCAAGATTGTCCATCATTGACCATAGGGGGAGTGGTGTTGCCCCCTGTGGATAGGGCGCAGAACCTGGGGGTCCTCCTGGACGTGCGGCTCCAGTTGGAGGAGGAGGTGGGGGCCATTGCCAGGGGGGCTTTTGCCGAGGTCCGGCTGGTTCGCCAGCTTTGCCCGTTTCTGGACTGAGATGCCCTGCGTACAGTCACTCATGCTCTTGTCACCTCGCGACTCAACTACTGCAATGCTCTCTATTTAGGACTGCCCTTGCACACCATCTGGAGGTTGCAGCTGGTGCAGAATGCGGCCACGCGGGTGGTGATGGGAGTTACCCCATTCTCCCATATTACCCCCCTCCTGCATGGCCTGCATTGGCTGCCAGTTGTGCTCCGGGTGAGGTTCAAGGTTTTGGCTTTAACATTCAAAGTTCTACACGACATGGGTCCACAATATTTAAGGGAGCGCCTCCTGCCAATATCGGGGACCAACCGCCCTGTACGGGCACACAGGCAGGGGCTCCTCAGGGTCCCATCGGCAAGTCAATGCCGGCTGGAGGTCCCCCGGCTGTGAGCCTACTCTGTGGCGGCTCCCGACTTATGGAATCAACTGCCTCTGGACCTCCGTCTGGCCCCTGACCTCTGTACCTTCCACTGTGATTTGAAGACCTGGCTATTTGACCAAGTCGGGCTGTGATTACCTCACGGGGGGTATGGGATAGTTTTAACTTTTTAATTCGGTTTCATTGGACTTTATAGTGGTTTAATTCTTTTTAATTATTTATTGTATTTGTATGTTTTAACTGTGAGCCGCCCTGAGTCTTCGGAGATGGGGCGGCATATAAGTCCAATAAAATAATAAAAATAATAAAATAAATAAAATAAAAATAAACTCACCTATTCCTTGAATGTTCCCTTTCATTTTTCTTCACCCTTTTGGAAAGGGGTGGGGCTTCCAGCATGTTACATCTGCCATCTTGTGAATTCAATGGGTGACCCAACTTCCATGCCCTACTTAAAAACTGCTGGTGACCTTCTACTGCTGCACCATAGAGAGTATCTTAACTTACTGCACCTCTGTATGGTTTGCCAATTGCACCGTGGCAGATAGGAAAGTACTCCAGAGGGTGAACATCCCCTCTTTGGAAGAGCTTTATAGCTCCCGCTGCCTTAAGAAAGTTCAAAATATTCTCAAAGATCCACCTCATCCTGGGAACCCTTTTTTTGAACTATTACCATCTGGCAGATGGTACAGAATATTAAAAATAAGCACAAATAGGCTATCCCAGACCAGTAGCTCTTTTGAATTCTACTGTATAGTGCAGTGTTGGTGCAATGTGGTGGGTTTTTGGTTCAATGTGTGGAGGATGAAGGATGTATGTTTGTGTTTATTTTCATGGTCATGGTCATGATGTGCACTGAGGTGCAACGACATTAAAATAAAATAAAATAAAATAAAATAAAATAATCGACTACTTGGTTCCCCTTTTCTGAACAGGATCCATTTGTCTTTCTGCCTGTTTTTTTTTTTAATATTTATTCTTATCCACTTCTTAACTTCGTTTTTTCAGATAGCAGCAGTGGTGATATTCTACCAGTTCAGCTGAACCGCTAGTAAAAAATGCTACCAGTTCAGCCAAACCAGTAGTAAAAAAAGGGGGGGGGGATCAGGAGAGAGGAGGTAAAAAGAATTTTCTCAGCTGAGAGGAAAACGAAGAGAAAACGAAGAGAAAATGAAAAGTAAATGAAGCCCCTGCACTTTTCTCTTATCCTCTCAGCTGATTGGCGATGCAGGTATCAGCTGGTGTGGGGAAAGCTGCACGCCAGTGTTAGGCAAAGGACGCCCACCAAGCCACGCCCACCGAGCCAGTGGTAAAACAATTTGAATCCCACCACTGGAGAGCATGTGATGACTATGGAGCATTAGAATGTCTTGTCTGAATGTTCCGTCCTCATCCGTCCTGTAGAGTCAATTGGAATGAGGTGGGCGGCTATACAAATGGAACAAACAAAAGTAAAAATGAATAAATATAAATTTCATAATGCAGGTAGTCCTCAACTTATGACCACAATGGAGCCCAACATTTGTGAGACATTTGTTAAGTGAGTTTTGCCCCACTTTATGACCTTTCTTGCCACTGTTGTTGAGTGAATCACTGCAGTTTTTAAGTTAGTAACACGGTTGTTAAGTGAATCTGGCTGCCCCATGGACTTTGTTTGTTGGAAGGTCACAAAAGGAGATCACATAACCACAGGGCCCTGAGACTGTCATAAATATGAGTCAGTTGCCAAGACCACGTTACCATGGGGTTGCTGCAGTGGTTCTAAGTGTGGAAAATGTTCATAAGTCACTTTTTTCGATGCCGTAACTTCAAACAGTCTTTAAATGAAACTATAACCCCATAGGAGACTGGCTTTTCCCTTATGGCTCAGGAGACAGTGAGATCCAGAAGCTTTCTATGATAGTTCATTTTGTCCTTCCATTCATAACGCTGATTTTTTTAAAAAATAAAACTAATAAATCAGGTAATTTGATAGATTTTACACTTCCTTTTTATTGACAGATACAGCTGTTCCACTCAGCATGGCCAAATTTTGTGATGTGGCTCTGCCAAATGACACTTTAGGAATCAGATTAGTGATGAATTATTCAGGTTCTGAGCTTCAGGTTCTCTTATCTGTATGTTTCTGGGCTATTTGTTCCATTTGCTTTGTTATTTTCTTACGTACCGAACTGGTTGGGGACGGTAAAATCAAGATTGGATTATTGGGAATCTTTCAGCCAGCAAATACATTCTATTAAGAAAAATGCTTATGGAAAAAAATATCTTTCCGTAAAATTATAGCCAAAAATTCATGTCTGGAGAAATTTCTCCCCAAAATATGCACACATTTTAATACACTTAAAAAATAGGCTCTTTAGTTGGTCTGAAGGGGTATACTGCAAAAAATAGAGGAAAGAACCAAAACTGATAAATTTTCAAAACTGAAGCTGAAGATAAGAAATCAGAACTAAAAATAAAAATAAGAAAACAGGTTCAGGTATCCTTAATATCAATATATTCAATCCCCTAAAATGGCCTGAGATTTACCAACAAGCACCTCTATACCACGTATGTTCTCAATTTTGCAAGTTTTGCATAGATCTTCCTTCCTTCCTTCCTTCCTTCCTTCCTTCCTTCCTTCCTTCCTTCCTTCCTTCCTTCCTTCCTCCCTTCTTTTCTTTTCCCCTTTTTTCTTTTTCTTTCTTTCCATTCTTTTTTCTCTTTCTACATTCTGCTGCTGTTTCCATTATCCCCCCCTTTCACATCTCCATTCTGCTCCTCAGTCGAGAGAGTATGATATATCTCCTTGAAGCCTACATGCCAGATTTTCAAATTTATAACAAACTGCCATTTAATAAGTCTGCCTTGACATGCTGTCTGTAATCCAAAAGACTGCACTATTTAAAAGCATCTGAATGACGACTGCTGTCCTTGAGCAAGGGAAAGAATAAGCTGAGCTTCAATTTAGAAGACAAGGCTCTATGGTTGGACTGAAATACATTAAGCGGTACAGGGCTAGCTCTTGTAATTGTCAGCAGATTGGCAATCTAACGTCGAAACCTGCACATTTAATGGTTGAAATATGACTTTTCCAGGAGCCTCAGGTATTCTGCAGCTGTCTTAGATCACCAAACACGGCCTTAGGAAAGTTACAAATTGGTTTGATGCCCCATCATGTCAAAAGATGCGCCATTGCATGAGAGAACATTTGATTTCAATATTTACTCACTATCATTTCACCCACAGCCTGTTCTGTTGCCCTTCACTGCAACAGAAGAAATTAAATGAATGATGTTCTTCCCATGAACTTTATCTTCATACCAATGAGCTAGCAGGAAAACAGCTTCTTGGATTCTTACCAAAATGGGAGGCAGTGAAAGCACTCTCTTTACATCTGGATTCGTGGTTCTTACGTCTCCACAGATCCTTTGCTAACAAACCTATATGTTTTTCACTCTTTCTCCATACCCCTTCTTCTCATCAAACTCATGTTTCTCTGCATAACTGGAAAAAAGAACACAGCATGAAACTGTATTTGATTTCTCAAAGAACTAGTGCAAGATCAGAGGATGTGGAGAGATCTGGCCATTAGAATCAGCAAGGGTGGGACACAACTGAATTAGAAGAATTCAGTGTGACACGATAGCAGTATTTCAGTATTTGAGGGGCTGCCACAGAGAAGAGGGGGTCAATTTGTTTTCCAAAGCAGGCAGGACAAGAAGTAACTGATCAAAGACAGAAACAACCTGGAATTAAGGAGAAACTTCCTAACAGTGAGACAATTAACCAGTGAAACAGCTTTGCCTTCAGAAATTGTGGGAGCTCCATCACTGGAGGTTTTTAAGAAGAGACTGGACAGTCACTTGTCTGAGATGGTATAGGGTCTCCTGCTTGAACAATGGGCTGGACTAGAAGATCTCCAAGGTCCCTTCCAGCTCTATTCTATTCTATTTGCTACTCTATTCTATTTGCTATTCTATTTTCTATTCTATTCTATTCTATTTTCTATTCTATTTTCTTTTCTATTCTATTCTATTGTACCATCATCATATTTTATTTCTATGGTGCTATGCTATGGTGCTACAGAATCCTTACCTAATCTCTTATAGAAGGAGTGGCAGCCAAAAGAGGAATCAGCCTAGAGTCGCTATGTAGCCACAAACGGACAAAGCCCAACCCCCTTGAATTCTGTGAACTCTTATCTAAAGGCAAAATAGTGTTAACCATTAGTTGACTAGATCCCCGTGCAGAGGAAAGGGCAACCAGCATTAGCATTAGATCCTCCCATGCTTTGTAGCATATCAGGAAGCAAGGGATCTCCAATATTTTCAGTTTGGGGTCGAGTCACCAGCATCTTCCCATGGGATGTTTAAAGTCTTTAAATTGTCTATGAAAATTCTTCCCCGTGTATTTTGAGGGTGCCCTTTTGTTTGGCATCAGGGGGTCCAGCTCATTGCCATCTTGCGAATTCGATTATTCTCCATGCAGAGTATATGACTTGAAAGTTCGAATCTTCTATGTTCAACAATGTTATGTAGCTTGCAGGATAAACTCTTTTTGGGGCACTTCTTCGTTAGTAGCATAGTCAAAAGAACGAATCTTTAGGATTCAATGAAGATTCGCTCTTTTGACCAAGTTAGTAAGGAAGGAGCGCTCCAGAAAAGTTTTTCTCCTGCAAATTACATAGGAGGAGCAATAAATCAGTTTAATTGGAACTTAACATGCGGCTTTGGTCTTTCGTGCCTGACATCTCTTCCCATTACAAACAAATTGTGGGAATGTTCCTGTGCCATGGAATCAGAGCACGGAAGACTCCCTTGGCTGTGCAAAGAACTTAAAAGAAAAAGGAGGAACATAAACAGTGCAAAACTCCAGTTCCCTATATTGCACGATCTTTAAAATAGTAAATTATCTTGTATCTAAGTGACAGCAATATGTGCTTGTGATTGAACCAACTGCTGTGCCAGCAAAGCTTAATGTGAGGTTTAGATGACTTTAATAGCTTTCGTAAATAAGGTTGGTTTTGCCTGGGGTTTCTTGGTTTTTGGTTTTGTTTTTGGAACTGAAAGGAGTCAAGACTAACACCCCACGCTTTATTTCAGAAGCATGCAAGCATGTTATTATTATACAGTGGTATAATACAGGGTAAGGTAGAGTTGGATAGGATAACCTTTATTGTCACTTTTTTCTGGGAACCCGCTGGGACACATTAAAAAATTAAATCCCAATGTCCGCTCTTAAAAGAAAATTAATATATACCCATACCCATACATGGACTCCCATATGGCTTGTGTGATGGGTTGTCACTGGGGGAGGGGATGGGGGGCTATTATTTTTATTAATTTAGTATTTTATTATTTTTCTGCTATTATTTTTATTTATGATGTTTTTATATCTGTGTAAGCCGCCTTGAGTCTCCATGTGCGATTAGGCAGCAATATAAATTTTCTAAAATAAATAAATATACATATGCTATATAAATTTACATATAAATACATAAATATACATATAAATATATTTATATTATAAAAAATAAACATATATTATAAAATAAATGGTGTAGGGTCTCCTACTTGGACGGAGGGGTTGGCTAGATGACCTACAAGATCCCTTCCAATTTGTTAATCTGTTTTATACATACATACATACACACACACACACACACACACATATACACACACACAAACACACACACATATATATACATACACACACATACATATATATACAAATATAAATATACATACATGTATATGTACATACCTCAAACTCGGAGCCAAACCAAGGCCCGAAATGTCACATCACAGCCTTCCACCCAGGATACTACATCATGGAACTCAGGAGATTACAACACAAAACCTCAGGAGGTTGCAACACAGACAACGACCCAGGAGATTACAACACAAGACCCAGGATGTCACAACAATAAAACTCAGAAACACAGCCCACTACCCAGGTAGCTAAAACACAAAAGGCTGAAGGACACACAGCCACCACCTCAGCCACACAGGCTCTTATGAAAAAGCCAACCAATCAGCAAACATCAACTCCATCAACCAATCAAGAAGCAACAACACAGCCAACAACACAGCCAACCAATCAGCAAACATCAACTCCATCAACCAATCAAGAAGCAACAACACAGCCAACAACACAGCCAACCAACCCGCTTACAACAGAGCCAGCACACCACACCTCCCCTCCAGTATTTATAGAGAGAAGGCAGCTCAGATCACACTTTGCTGGCACAAGCACAAAGCCGAAGACACCAGCCTGAAGATGGTGAGTGGGATCTCGTCGAAACGTCGCCAAGATACTCTCAATCTTACATGGGATAAGACCCGAATACACCAAGACCTACATACATGTATATCTATATACACACAAACACAATGGGTCCCAAACAAATCACATGACTTGCCACATGACTCTCCGTTTCCACCGGGAAGAACTTCCTCTCTGTCCCTTTTCCTATATCAGTGACCTTCCCAACATGGCCGACTTCCTGTCTGTTCCCAAACCTCTCCCCCTCTTCCTATCGCAGCGCGCATCAAGTACTAAACAAAGGCCAAGATTTTGCAGTATCTCCCTCCCACGCCCACCAAGCCAATGCTGTGCCCACCAAGCCATGCCCAGAACCGGTAGTAAAAAAATTTGAATCCCACCACTGGTATATACCCTGAATAGTCTGATCCACAGTCAAATAGCTGATTTATCAGGAATTTCCTAAGATTTCAATGAAGTTTCTTTCAAGAAATTGTGTAATAGCTAGCAATCAGCAGCCAGACATTCTTAATGAATCACATTTTCTCACCAGAAATCTGTAACAATTAGCTCTGTATGTTTCTTAGCATAAAATGGCAGTGCTTATTATTAATAAGCTGACTTTGTAAAAATGCCGCTTAGTAATAAGCTGGCATATACAATGGAATGAAGGCTATTGCTGAGCACACTGGGTTGTGCTCCAAAAATTGTAAGCCGCCCTGAGTCTTCGGAGAAGGGCGGCATATAAATGTAATTTTTTAAAAAAATTATCTCTCTCTCTCTGTGATTGTGTGTGTGTGTTTCTTTGTATACATACATGTGCACATGTATGATTGTGCATGTGTTTGCGTATAAACCCACAACCATCCCCTAGAAAGCCAATTCTATAATAAATATGCTTATGGAGTAATGTATGTTGTCACTCTGTAATTATCTGATGAACTTGCTTATGAAAATATAGAAAGGTTCTTTTGGGCTGAGATCTAAAGAAATAGAAAAACCAGCAGGTTTTTTTTAATGCTTGACCTGTACTTACGAAAGAACAGGGATAATAACATCAAGCCCTCATTGCGGCATTAAACACCAAGTTATGCTTTTTGTAAGTGCCTATGACAGTTTCAGGTTCAGACTATTCATCTTCATCAGAATGGTACTTAAGGGTGCATATACAAGATGAATGAACATTAGAATGCCAAGTCATGGTTATTTTATGGAGATATCCCATGTCATCTTCCTGGGAGGAAGTGTTTTGTCTCCTCCTCCTCCTTCTCCAAGTTGTGAATGCTCCAACACTGGGAACTTTTTAAGAAGAGATTGGATAACCATTTGTCTGAAATTGTATAAGGTTTCCTGTCTAAGCAGGGGGTTGGACTAGAAGACCTCCAAGGTCCCTTCGAACTCTGTAATTCTTTCTTCTTCTTCTTCTTCTTCTTCTTCTTCTTCTTCTTCTTCTTCTTCTTCTTCTTCTTCTTCTTCTTCTTCTTCTTCTTCTTTCTTTCTTTCCAATAAATGTGTAAAAAACTTTTTAGATTTGCATAATTTGTTTAGACAAAACCATTTTGCTGAAAATGTTCTATTGCTCTTCTGATAAGAATCCAGAAGGGTTTCAAGCCCCACAGTGGCATTGCTACGGATAATTAAAAGCAAGGGTCTTCAAACTTTGCAAGTTTAAGACTTGTGGACTTCAACTCCCAGAATTCCTGAGCTAACATGACTACAGGAGGAATTCTGGGAATTGAAGTCCACAAGTCTTAAAGCTGTCAAGTTTGAAGACCCTTGATTAAAAGTTAGAAATCTTTCAATGAGGCTCAGAAAGGGAGTTCACCAGAAACTTCTTTTATTTAGACGTTAAGTTACAACAAATATAGAATACTTAATACAAGCCCAAGAGGTTCACCCTCATTTTTATGAGGCTGCTTCATTTCCAGGAGAGTTTATGCTCCCATTAGGCAAGACTCAACAGGTGAGCCCAGCCATTCTTCAACCCAGTTTTGAAATGCAAATATGCTGTAGACAGTAAAATAGTCATAAATTCCTCAAGTGAGATAAGCCCTATCAAAAGGTTGTCTTGCAACAAAACATGAAACACATCAAACAGAATGTACACAGCTCATGGAACACATGTTTTCAGGGCTGTCACTGCTGGAAAACACAATGTGGTCGGCTTAAATCAAACATGCATGCAGCAGGCACATGTTCGTCAAGCAATCCAAGCAAAAACTCATCTTTATACAACCGGTTTACATGTGATAGTAGAGGAGATTGCAACAAAGGAATCCACAGGGTGCTGTAGCAGCAGGTAGAGATAGTTTTTATCAGTCCTTCATTTGTCTCATTTACAAATGCCCTGGCTGGGATCCAACCTTACTTCCACCAAAGATTTGATGCATCGCCTTCCTTTTGAAAAGCTGAAACAATCCCTCCTGTACCTGGGTTCAAAAAATGTTGTCCTTTGATATACTATGTTGCCCTGCTAACGGTCAAAAGGAGAAGAGGTTTAATAGTATATAGATAAGAGAGGAACATTACAAGCAATTGGCAGCATGAACGTAAAACTTTAAATTTTTGCAAGTGCTCAGCTAGGATCTAGGTGTCCTCCTCCTCCTCTTCCTCCTCCTTCTCTCCATGGATTTTATTACAATTTTTTTTAACATCAGCATTACTTCCTGCCCAGTCCTTCCTGTCATGATATCAACATCCCCTGCTTTGTCTATCCAGCAAATCATTTGTGAATATGCAACACTTAACAGATCTTGTTTCTACTTCCTGCTTTTCCCTAAATTCCTTTCCTCTCTCTTGGCTCAGCAAATTTCCCTTTTCCTGTTCTCAATATTCTTTCTAGCCATCCCTTTTATGTTCATCTACAGTCTGTTATATTACATTACCTTAGTGTTACATGAAATATATTGCATTATACTATATATATGTAAGCGAACTTTACGTTATTATTGTCACTTGACCAGTGGAACAATACGGTTTTGGGGGGTTGTTTGCGTGAAGAATCAAAATGCTCCATATACAACCTTTAAAAATGTAGGGTTAAATCTTCTACCAGATGAAAACCTACAGAGCTGTATATATTGTATATATTGTATATATTTCATGCTGCGTAGATGTGCGTGGCTTGGTGGGACACCCAATCAACCCATAAAACAAATTGCAAAATAACATGGCCCTGAATGTTGGCATCATGATGAATAGTCAGTTCTAAGTAATTCAGAGGGGCTCCATAGGGGTCATACACCCTGCTTCCAAGCTATCCGAAGTTCTATCTGGAGTGCTGTCCTATCTGCTCCTGTGCAATTGGTCTTTTTGATGAATTTCTCGATTAGCTGTGAACCTATTTTCTTGATTTTTGCTTACTGGTTCAGACTAGCCATGTTCCAACTAACCTTACCTGGTGAATTTTCTCCATGATTTGTCTGTGGTTCTAATTTCTGCCATTTTTAACACTTGATACCAGCTTACAGGGACGCAGTGGCTCAGTGGCTAAGACACTGAGCTTGTCAATCAGAAAAGGTTGGCAGTTCGGTGGTTCGAATCCCTAGCGCCACATAATGGAGTGAGCTCCCATTATTTGTTCCAGCTTCTGCCAACCTAGCAGTTTGAAAGCATGTAAAAAATGCAAGTAGAAAAATAGGGAGCCCTTTGATGGGAAGGTAACAGCATTCCATGCACCTTCGGTGTTTAGTCATGCTGGCCACATGTCAATTGAGACGTCTTCGCTCTTTGGCTTTGTAATGGAGATGAGCACCACCCCCTAGAGTCGGAAACAACTAGCATGTATGTGCAAGGGGAACCTTTACCTTTACCTTACCTGCTTAATACAGATAGCCCCAGATTTACGATGGTCCATTTAGCGATCGTTTGAAGTTGCAACAGCACTGAAAAAAAGTCACTTATGACTATTTTTCAAACCTACGACCGTTGCTGCATCCCCAAGGTCACATGATCCAAATTCAGACGCTTGGCAACTGATTCATATTTATGATGGTCGCAGTGTCCTGGGGTCACATGATCCCCTTTTGTGACCTTCTGACCAGCAAAGTCAGTGAGGAAGCCAGATTTGTTTAACGACCATGTTACTAACTTACCAACTGCAGTGACTCACTTACCAACGGTGGCAAGAAAGGTTGTAAAATGGGGCAAAACACATTTAACAAATGTCTCACTTAGCAATATAAACTTTGGACTCAATTGTGGTTTGGACTCAAGAGTCAAGGATTGCCTCTACTTAGAAAATCCTCGCCTTCAGTCAGACCTAACTTATCTCACCACCCTAAAATATTTCTCAAAGTACAGGTTGAATTTCAACTTTGCATTATATCCTGGGTTTTTTTAGTAAAGACACATCAATTCTACTTCTAAGCCATTATTATTATTATTATTATTATTATTATTATTATTATCATCATCATCATCATCATCATCATTATCATTATCATTCTTCCTCCTCCTCCTTCTCCTCCTCTTCTTCTTCTTCTTCTCCTCCTTCTCCTTTTTCTTCTTCCTCCTCCTCCTCCTCCTCCTCCTCTTCCTCTTCCTCTTCTTCTTTCTTCTTCTTCTTCTTCCATACCCATCATCGGACATTGGCAATCATGTTGCAGATCCTATTTTTATCAACAGCCGCACAAAAGAAGTGCTGTTGAGTTTTGTGCAAACCAGTCCCTTATATTTTGAAGACATGATGTTCTTCTTCTGCCTGGACCTCATTTGCCTTCAATCTTTCCTTGGAGGATTAAGGGAAGTATGCCAGATTTAATCATAAGCCACGATTGGTCATTCAGAATTCCGTTGAGTTTGAGCACTGTGGCTTTCAACAAACCAATGAAGCCATGGTTTAGAATGATGGCTGAATTTAGCCATTCTTAGGCAGGGCCTGGACCTTGTCAATACCGCTCATGTGGATTTCATAACAAAACTGGGGAAAACACAACGATCCACCCATTTGTAATGTTTGTTGACTCGCTCTCCCCTTCTGCCTTGCATTTGTATTTAGGGCTGCATTGTACAGTCTGTCCCAAGAAGGAAACAGAAAAAAAACCTGGTCTGTTTGGATCCAAGCACATATGTTCATTGTAGTAGCTTTGCAGAACAAGCCAGAAAAGTCGGCTGAGTTGAGGGGGGTGGTTGGGTGGGGGTTCAAAAAGGCCTCCAAGAAGGCTGAGGAAATATTGTAAAACATGAACAGAACAGAACAAGGCTCTGGCAAAGCACGGAATGTAAGCTCTAATAGAAAACATGGATTTGGCTACAACTTCACATCCTCACACATGCGAGCATGTGCTTCTAATGTGCTTCCTAATTAAGAGCAACATCAAATCATAGGAAATCCTGCCTCCTCCTCCTCTCGAGGCAGCCTTTCCTGGAATCTTTGGTGGCCTTGGTCATATTTTTTGTTGGGGTGGGGAGGGGAAAACGTCTGCAGGGGGAAAAAAATGTTAATTCAAAAGTAATGTTTTGCCAGCCATTAGTTGCGTTGTCATTAAAAAAGATTAATGCACATTCCTCTATGCAAAACCGAGTGCCTTTTCCGCCATTCCCTTCTTCGAAACAACTGGCTCTCTTAAAACTTAATGAGCACAATGCCGGAGATTGTGTGTGTCATGCACTGAAAGTCCGGCAGATTATGATAGATCTAAGAGACAGGCAGCTGAGAAAACCTGCTGTCCCACCCCCGGAGTATTTTGGCAAAGCAGGAGCTTTTTATCCCAGCGAACAGATGAGAAAAGTTTGATCAACATCTGTTTTTCTTCCCTGTTCTTCCTCCTCCAATCAACACTGCTCCTTCATCTGACACTCTTGAAGAACCCTACAAGAGATCCCCTCCGTCCAATTAGAGCCAAATCATATTGAATTATCACTATGTATGGTTAATGCTGTTTAGGATCCTGCCAAGAGATTGCAGGAGACAAATTTTCCAGCTGCTCAGGAAAATTCAAGGCTTGGGATGAATTTGAAGATCAGTTATCAGTTTTTAAGAAGTCCACTTTCCCTAATTCCCCTTGTTTCTCTCTCAATTCACTTTCTTACTTTATTTATTTTATTTATTTATTTTTGTCATATTAGATAACAGATATAAGTATAATCATGATTATTAATTTATTTATTTATTTATTATTTGGACTTGTATGCCACCCCATCTCCGAAGACTCGGGGCGGCTCACAACTAAAACAGCAACAACCATAAATAATTAAAAGAGAATTAAACCAATTAATACATGAAACGGATACGAGTAAAAGGGAACATTAGGGCAGGGACGGTAGGCACGTTGGTGCGCTTATGCACGCCCCCTACAGACCTCTTAGGAAAGGGGTGAGGTCAACAGTAGACAGTCTGAGGTTAAAGTTTTTGGGGTTTGGGAAGAAACCACAGAGTCAGGTAGTGCATTCCAGGCACTGACCACTCTGTTGCTGAAGTCGTATTTCCTGTAATCAAGTTTGGTGCGGTTTACCTTGAGTTTGTATCTATTGTGTACTCATGTGTTGTTGTGGTTGAAGCTGATGTAATAATTGATGGGTAGGACATTGCAATAGATAATTTTATGTCCTATGCTTAGGTCGGACCGAAGGTAGCATAGTTCTAAGTGGTCTAAGCCTAAAATTTCAAGTCTGGTGGCATAAGGTATTCTGTTACCATTATATTGGAAGTCTTATCTAGTCTAACTCCCTGCTATGGCAGGAAACCCTATACCATTTCAGACAAGCCTCCAGTGATGGAGCATGTAAGACCACTTTGTGTTCAATTTTAGCTCCTTTTATGCCCTTCATTTGCTTAATAAGGCAGGCCAATGGTTGCAATATGAAATTAAATTTAAAAAGTATTAAAGTTGCCCTTAATGAGTTTCATGCACCATCTAGATAAGAAATAATTACTATTTCTAAAAAAAAATACCGGCAGAGGAATAAGAATGCAACATTATAATCTGATTGATATAAAATGATTCAGCGGATTTAAAAAATGAAGGAATTATCCTCCAGAAATTTAAACTGCATATCAAAGGCCTTTTCTGAATTCAGTGAATACACCACTGTCGATTTCAGATTTTCAGAAAGTATTCTTAAAGTTTCAAATTGTATTGTAGCATTACCAACCAATATCTGTCTGCCTTTTTTTAAGTCAGACCATTCACGATGGATAATTGAAGATAGTTTCTTCTGTCCTTTCATGTACTAAGCTCATTGTTAAATTATGGTTAACAAAATGCTGGGTTGATACTGTGCCAAATTAGCAAAGTCTATCGTTTTTAAAAATCAGATTTACATCTCTGATTAGAAAAAGTTGAAACAGCTTTGTATTTTTTTTAAAGCATTATTCTAAACATTGAACAATATTAAAACAACAAAACCAAATCAATATTGGTCGTATACCCACTGAATTGGGACTGGGAACTTTTCTTATTTTCATACTTTTAATAACATTGATTATTTCCTGAAGTAGTAAAGGGGCAGCTTAAATAGACAGCTGGGTTATGTCTATTTAAAAATGATTAAAATCTTCCCCAGCAACCTTTGACTCAGTGTTATAACAAAGTGTCTTTTTAAAAAAATAAGTCTTATACTTTTAATGGACAAATTTCTTAATAATTGCAGAAAAGAGATAGCAACGTGAAGAATCTGGTGTTTTTGCAAGTCAGCCATGAGAAGGTTGCTCTCTCTCCCTCTCTCTCTCTCTCTCTCTCTCTCACACACACACACACACACACACACACTGGAAAAAAAGGATTTCAATATGAAAATTCAATATTGATGCAAATAACATGGATGTCTCCATGAAGACATGTTGTTGTTTTGTTCATTTGTTTCTGGTTCCATTACTTTGCTATTGTTCTGTTTACAATTATTTTCTTTTCTCTGTTTTTATTGTGGCAAGCTGCCTACAAGCTGCCCCACAGCCAGGTAACAATAGCAATAACAATTAGATTTATATACACTTCACAGTGCTTTTACAGCCCTCTCTAAGCGGTTTACAGAGTCAGCCTATAGCCCCCATCGATCTGGGTCCTCATTTTACTGACCTTGAAAGGATAGAAGGCTAAGTCAACCTTGAGCCAGTCAGGATTGAACTCCTGGCAGTGGGCAGTGAGTTAGCCTGCCATACTGCATTTGAACCATTGCATTCTAACTACTGCACCACCATAACTCAAGAGAAAGAGAATGGGGCTAGGTTCACATCACATGTTAAATCGGTTTATTTTTAGCTTGGCCCTGATGTCTTTTGTAAATTGGCAAATAGTACAAGACCGGCTATTTTAATGTATGGTGCAAAATGGTACAATGAGATGGAGTCAGTGACAGTTGAGTGTGTTATGTGAATGCAGCACAACAGTGAGACAAACAGATCAGAATAACAGAGTTGGAAGGGACCTTGGAGGTCATCCAGTCCAACCCCTGCTCAAGCAGGAGACCCTGTACCATTTCAGACAAGTGGCTGTCCTGTCTTCTTAAAAGCTTCTAGTCATGGAGCACCCACAACTTCTGGAGGCCAGCCGTTCCACTGGTTAATTGTTCTCACGGTTAGAAAATTGCCCCCAACAATCTGGGTCCCCATTTTACCAACCTTGGAAGGATGGAAGGCTGAGTCAACCTTGAGCCTCATCAAGATCAAACTTTAGGCTGTGGGCAGAGTTGCCTGCAGTACTGCATTCTAACCATTGCAGCAACACAGCAGCCAATAGGCAGGAAATAAATAAAATAAAATAAATAAGTCCCCAGGAGAATAATTTTGTACCCCCAGTTTTGAAATTCTCTACCAGGTTTAGTAAAGAAACTGGAGGATGGTTAATTGACATGTCTGCAGGAGAATGAGAAATTCTCCAAAGATTTCAAAAGAACAGCCCATCCTCTGCATAATAACAATTAGGCTGCCGCTCACAAAAGCCCCATGGAAAACATTTATTTCAGATGTCTTCCTTTTATTGGATTTTAATACAATTCACCCCAAATTGTACCACGGAAGTTGTACCCACCCCTTGGCTGTGTCCTGACTAATAAAATTAATTGAAGAATTCCCACAATAATTTCATCTAAATTCTTATCTTTTTTGCAAACTTATTTCTAAACCAAATGAACCAATCAATTACAATTGGTGAAACTTCTTGGATGAGATCCAAAACTTCTTCCTCAAATAAAAACAGTCCAGTTCCCTTTTGGAAAAAAAAAAACCTTTGAGATATTCTAAACCAATGTTTCTTTCATTATATGTGCAATGGGAAAAAATAATACAGCTGTGACGCATCACTACCGCTAAAGAGATGTCTTCCTTTGTAGTAGGATAGATAGATAGATAGATAGATAGATAGATAGATAGATAGATAGATAGATACATAGGTAGGTAGGTAGGTAGGTAGGTAGGTAGGTAGGTAGCAGAGGTGATATTCAGCAGGTTCTGACCAGTTCTGGAGAACCAGTAGTGGAAATTTTGAGTAGTTCGGAGCACCGGCAAATACCACCTCTGACTGGCCTCACCCCCATCTATTCTCTGCCTCCTGAGTCCCCACTGATCAGCTGAGTCTTCTTTTGTTGCCCTGCACAGGAGAACGGAACTGGAAAGCAGGTTGGGGGGTGGAGAGGGAATGGGGTTTTTGCAGTATCCTTCCCCTGCCACACCCACCAAGCCACGCCCACAGAACCAGTAGTAAAAAGTTTTGAATCCCACCACTGGTAGAGAGAGAGAGAGAGAGAGAGGGAGGGAGGGAGGGAGGGAGGGAGAGACAGAGAGAGAGAGAGAGAGAGATGATGGATGGATGGATGGATGACGGACGGACAGACAGACAGACAGACAGACAGACAGACAGACAGATAGATAGATAGATAGATATTAAGCAGCCTTAATACCTTTCAGATATTTCAATCGATAATTCCTATCAATAATGGTCTCAAACCACAAGAATTAGCTGTTTGGGGAATTATAGGGATAGATAGATGATCTAGATAGATAAGAGAGAGATGATAGAAGTGGGAGGGAGGGAGAGAGAGTGAGAGAGGAGAGAGGAGAGAGACAGAGACATAAAGATATACCATATATTTTGGCGGGGGGGGAGTTTAAGGAAAATGCTACCATCCTGAGTCCCTTACTCTTCTTGATAGGCAGAAAATTGTATCTAAAACTGGATTACTGAAAAACTGAACTAACTTATTCCCTGTTCATGTTTCATTAGGATCTTCCATTTTTGGAAGGACTGATATTTTTTGCAATTGTGAAGGCCTGCATCAGGCCACACACTCTTCCTGTTACATGGCTCCAGGCTACGTTTTCTCCTCTTCTGACTCCCCCCCTTTTCCGTCTATTTATTGCTTTTTCTTGGCTCCTTCTCACTTTCCATTCTTCATTATTAGTCCTTTATGCTCCTCCATTTCCTACCAAGCTTCTCTCCCCACCCCCACACTGCTTCTTTCGTGGCCCCTTTCCCAGTTGTTCTCCAGGGGCCCCAACTATCCCTCTGCTAGTGAAACTGGATCTGCCCCAGTTCTCCTGGCTTTTCTAATCCAGCTGTTTCCTTTTTAAACATCAACTCTTCTTTCTGCAGAAAAGTTCCGGCTGAGGCAGCCAAAAAGGGATGGACTGCATTTGATGATTGTGAAAGATGTGGATAGAAACTAGGAAGCTATCTAAGGAGGCTTGTTCTAAATACGTCCATGAATGTGTTCCATGGACATGCACATTACGTCTTGTGACTGCTTGCTGTTTTTCTTAGATCTGTAAGCATCTACCATTGTAAAACACAGCTATAGCCATAAGACTTATATACCGCTTCACGGTGCTTTACAGCCCTCTCTAAGCAGTTTACAGAGTCAGCATCTTGCCCCCAGCAATCTGGGTTCTCATTTTACCAACCTTGGAAGGATGGAAGACTATGTCAACCTTGAGGCCATCTGGATCGAACTGCTGGCAGTGGGCTGAGTTTGTCTGCAATGCTGCATTTTAACCACTTCACCACCATTATTAAAGGGCAATAGAAAGTGGCTGGGTTCACACCACATGCTAAGTCAAGGCAAAGGAAAAGTGATTTGTTTCTAGCTTAGCACTGATGTCTTTTGTAATTTGGCAAATAGTACGAGGCCAGCCTTTTTAACGTACGGTGCAAAATGACACAATGGGGATGAAGCCAGTAACTAGGTTCAATGTGTTGTGTGAGTACGTCACAACAGTAAGCTGGACAGAACAGAATAAGAGTTGGAAGGGACCTTAGAGGTCATCTAGTTCAACCCCCTGCTCAAGTAGGAGACCCAATACAGCCATTTCAGACAAGTGTTCAGCCTTCTTCTTAAAAGCCTCCAGTAATGGAGCATCCATGACTTCTGAAGGCAAGCCATTCTACTGGTTAATTGTTCTCACTATTAGGAAATTTCTCCTTAGCTCTAGGTTGATTCTCTCCTTGATTAGTTTCCACCCATTGCTTCTTGTCTTGCCTTCTGGTGAAAAATAGGTTGACCCTCTCTTGTTTGTGGTAGCCCCTCAAATACTGGAACATTGCTATCATGCCACACCTAATCCTTCTTTTCTCTAGACTAGACCTACCCAATTCCTGCAACTGTTTACCATATGTTTTAGACTCTGGGCCCTTAATCATCTTTGTTGCTCTTCTTTGCACTCATTCCAGAATCTCAACATCTTGTTTATAATGTGATGATATTCCAGGTGTGGTCTTACTAAGATTTTATAAAGCAGTACCAATACTTCATGTGATCTTGATTCTATCCTTCTGATTATGCAACCTACCATTGCATTGGCTTTGTGCAATGTAATGAAAGCAACTTTGATGCTTTCTGGACTGGGCTATCTTCTTGCAGATGTTACATTACCCAACTAGGTAACATCATCAGAATAGAGAGCAAACCCCACTCTTTTCCAGCACTGATGATGTTACCTAGTTGGGTGATGAAACATCTGCAAGAAAATGACCAAGCTCGGAATCCATCATTATAAGCATTTGAAATATGTACCCCATCTTCCCAATGAGGGAAGTCTGAGAAGTTAGACTGATAGAAATAAAGCAACTTCATACATAGGCTCCTCAAACTGTCGATAAAGTTCAGAGATACCAAGAGCCTTGGTGGTGCAGGCTGTTAAACACCTAGCACCTAGTTCCAGCTGCCTGCAGTTAGTGCAGGCTCGAATCCCACCAGGCTCAAGGTTGACTCAGCCTTCCATCCTCTCGGGGTAGGTAAAGTGAGGACCCAAGATTGTTGGGGGCAATAAGCTGACTTTGTAAAAATGCCGCTTAGTAATAAGCAGGCATATACAATGGAATGAAGGCTATTGCTGAGCGCATTGGGTTGTGCTCCAAAAAATTGTAAGCCGCCCTGAGTCTCTGGAGAAGGGCGGGATATAAATGTGAATTAAAAAATAATAATAATAAAATAATAAAATTGAGCTAAAAGAATTGTCAAGCATGCTTAGTACCCTATGAAGAACCCCAGAAGTCTCTTTCAGGGGATCCCAACTTTTGAGAAACCACAAAACAGATTTCAATGTGCCGTTAATCGGCTTCCTGATTCTTCTTCTTCTTTCTTTTATTTTTTACAGACCGGTTTAAAATACCTCTTTGGAAATAACATTCTCTAACTGCCATTTGATTAAAACCTCATCATAAAAACCTCATTTCAAAACATAACACCTGGTCCCCAATTAAATAAAAGGGCCTCCAATCCCTCTAAAGGGCCCTTAAACTATTTAATAAAGGGGTTAAGGATGTAATCCTGATCTACAGGGGGGAGAAAATGCAAGTGACCTGGCTAGGGTTGCACTTTAAATGTCGCCATTCTCATGGCATAATAGAGCTGCTGTCAGGATTTGGCTCCTTTTCCCTCTCTGAGGACATCACCCGGCCTCCTTCTGCAGTATCCTTTGCATTCCTCCAACCCTCTCTAGTCAAACGACCAATGCCCCTTGTTGGAAATACTTCAGCTGTTGGTCTCTTCTCCTTTTCTTTCAATGAGTTTCAAAGGGCACCTGCCTTTTTTAATAACTGGGGGGCTCTTTGTCGCTTCTGCTATGCAAATCTTTTTATCCAATCAAGCCTGAAAGAAAATACACCATCCTGAGGTTCGGGGAGCCTAGAAATCCCAAATCAAATGAAGGCCAGGACAGCGGTAATGAACAACTTTACACAAAAAAGTTGCTTTTCCTTTGCATCCTCCTTCCCTCCCCAACATATTTGCAAGATGATCTCGGTCAAGTTCACTAGATTGAAAACAGAAGGAGGGAGGAGGCTGTAAGGCCACAAGGTAAACCAGGAATGAGGGAGGGAGGGAGGGAGGGAGGAAGGAAGGAAAACAAAGGGAGGAAGGGAAGAAAACAGAGGGAGGGAGTGGAAGGAAGAGAAAGTGAGGGAGTGGAAGCAAGGAGGGAGGGAGGGAAGAGAGAGGGATAGGGAACAAAGGAGGGAGGAAAAGAAGAAAGGAAGGAAAACAAAGGGAGGGAGGGAGGAAAAGAAAGGGAGGGAGAAGGAAGGAGGGAAGGAAGGAAGGCTGGGGAGGAGTTTGCGCTAAAATGGTTAACACGCCTTGTCCAATGACATGAGCCTTGTAACTAAATTCCATTATGTCAAGGGCACAGTGGAGATTAAAGTGGGATTAAGACTTCCAGGCATCAGAGTAAATTGACTTGACTTGGCAGCCTGCAAACTGAACTTGGCAAGTTTTCACTAACTAATCAGATAAAATCCAGGTTGGCGGTGTTAGTTAGACTGGGCTTTCACGGAGGCCAGAGGAATTAAGCCTTCAAGATGGGAGGTTTGCTCTGGGTATAGAAAGGGGAGGTGGATAATTTCCTTGGAAATTCCCCTGGCAATACTCAGGCTGAGAAGGCGGAAATATTTGTCACCTAAACTTTGTCCTGACGGTTGAGGATAGAGTCACCCTGCTTTTTGCAAAGCTAAAGCCACACAGTTTTTTTGGGGTGGGACAAACTGAGGGGTACAGCCCCAAAAGGAGACACAAGTGGACCAGAAACATGGTAGAATCAGATCAAAACCAGAGCGAGGTTTCTTTAAATTTCAATTAAAATTATGCTTGTCCTTTTATTGTTTCCTTGATCTAGGGACTCTGTCTTGTTGTTGTTGTTTTAATATCTTCTTTGTTGCTCTTCTCTGCACTCTTTCTAGAGTCTCAACATCTTTTTTACATCGTGGTGATCAAAACTGGATGCAGTATTCCAAGTGTGGTCTTACCAAGTTATTATAAAGTGGTATTAATGCGTCACATGATTGTGAATATATATATATAAGTTCATATATATATTTATCGTGGGTTCAACCTTGGCTCAATCCACTTAGTTCTTACAGAGCAGGTTTTTCTCTCTGTTTAGTTAAAAGGAACAGTCATGTCACTCAAACTAGGAAACATCCAAATAGATTAAGAGAGTCAATTTCTATTTGTATCATGTTGCGGCATGTTGCATGTTGCAGCATCAACAGAAGGTTAACATCAAGATCATAGGAAGTGATAGTACTGTTCTCTACTGCACTAATGAGGCCACACTTGGAACGTGGTGTTCAGTTTTGGTCAACATGATACTAAAAGAGGCCCTAGAAAGAGTGTCGAAAAGAGCAATCAAGGTTAAAGGAGCTAGGTATGTTTAGGTTAATGAAGAGAAGACTGAAGAGATACATGTGATAGCTATCTTCCAATACCTGTAGGATTCTCACAGGGAAGAGGACAGTAAACCTTGTCTGTGTGATGTTGCATTAACAACTACTTTGATTCATTTAATGATGGTGGCAGAAGTGAGGTCATAAGACATGTGATGTCTCGCTTAACTACTGCATTGCTCCATGGTGGAATTGTCGATCCCAGTTGTGATACTGAATCTTCTTTGCTCAGAGATTTGAAGCCCAGCATAGATTGATAATATTGTAGCATTTATTAAACAAAGAAGCAGGCATTGGGGAAGAGATTCAGTTTCCATTAGAACACAAATTTACTGAATTTTGCATTTTCAAACATTTGCTGTTAAATATCCACACTTTTCGCAGTTTAGAAAAGCCTCTGGCTTTTTTTTTTTAAATAAAGCTTTAAACTTCCAAACAATGCTTCAGTTGGGGAAATTCATTTTCCTAACCTTCAGATATTACCCCAAAGGGTAAAAATAAAATTAGATATCTTTAGAAAACAAGATGCCCCCAGAGATATAAAATTTTAATGCAAAGCTTTTGGATTAAAAAAAAAACATTGTAGCTTGATTGTAAAAATGAGAGACTGACATGTACACTCCCAAACTGACCCATCTGTCCATTCCTGGCACTTCTTCTGGCACTTACAAATTGTGTTGCGTGAGAAGTAAGAGGAGAGTCTCAGGGCAACCAGAAACAAGATACAAATTTGCATTCTTCAGTTTAATCTCCCCTCTGTCAAATATTTATTACAGTCAAAGACCAGTGCAATTAAAAAATACTCAAAGCATATCTAATTAAAGGTTCTAGATAAAATAATAACAAATAACAAATAAAATCTATATTGAAATCATAATTCGGCAGTCTAACTATTAGCTGCACATAAACAAGAGCACAGCCTAAGCTATACTTAATTTAATAATGGTAAAGTTTTCCCTGTCCAGTTGTGTTTGACTGTAGGGCAGGGGTGTCCAGCTTGCGACCCATAAGCTGGATGTGTCATGTGCTGGCTCCACCCCCACCCAGTTTAGCAAAGGGAGAGAAAGTCCCAATATGTCACATGATAACTCAAGTTTGATACCCCTGCTCTAGGGCATGGTGCTCATGTCCTCTTCTTGGCCAAGGGATTCAGCATCGTCCAAAGACAATTTCCATGGTCATGTGGCCAGCATGGCTATATGCCAAAGTGCACAAAATGCTCTTCCAGAGTGGTACCTATTTATCCACTTGTATTTGCATGCTTTCAAACTGCTAGGTGAGCAGGAGTTGAGGCAAGGAATGGGAGCTCACCCTGTTCTGTGACACTTGGGTCTCAAACCCAGGTTGCCAGTTCTCCAGCTGAAAAGCTCGGCATCTTTAACCACTGTGCCATCATGCACTCTAATAATTTAATATTAGTCCTTAAATTGTACGGGCCTATAATTGTTAGGTATTAAAATACAACAGAATGATAATATCAAAAGAATTGGTGCATTAATTATATAAAATGGTTGTAATTCATCAAGTTCCAGTGAATCTTTAGGGCTGTTGCACAGAATCTAGCTACCTGTGCTGTGACAACAATCCATTCGTATTTAAGCAACCACTGAAGATAAACAGTATCGGAATGGCCAGGTTACCTAGTAATAATCTCTCTTCTGTATAGATCCATAGCAAGAAGAAAAAATTAAGGGTGCTATATTTTTTTTTAATGAGATAGTTTCCACCGTTCCCCACAATGGATGAATGACTACAAAAACCGATGGAGTTAGCAAAGATGACTGCTTTGATCAAAGAAAAAAAATACAAATACTTTCATTTCTACTTGGAAACCACTTCTGGACTTTGTGCTTGAGGTGGAAAAAAATGAAACTGTGATTTGGGGTTTTACCGAATAGATAGGTTTGTTGTTATAGAAATGGCTAGTTTCTATTATTATGAAAAAGTAAAAAGTTGAGGGTAGATCTTAATGCCTTGTTTTATGGCACCAACAGAGTTGGAAGTCAATGCCTTCTTTTCCTTTCTCCTTTGCTTTTCCTCACGATCCACTTCCCTTTCTCCTTCCCTAATTTCCCTAATATTTGCTTTTGTATTCTTTTTGAATGTCATATTATCAATTAATAAAACTAGAAAAAGATTTTTTTTAAATGGTAGTTTTAATGACCGATCTTAGCTGCTGTAAAAGCAAACACCATTAGTCCTTTTTTAATCAGCTGTCCTGGGAGCTCTTAGAAGAAGAAACTCCCAAAAAAATTGCACAATTTTTGAACATGCATGCACACTCTCACTGCAAAGTGCATAAGGTTCCATTGGAGAATTGACCGTAAATATGGGACGCCAAGGGTTTTTGTCACTCTGCATTCACAGAGCCAAGTTTTAGGATATGTATATTTTTTCCAGCATTAACCCTGGCAATCTTCTGGGTATGAGATCCATCTCGCCCTTTCTCCTGGAGAGGTCCAAAGGATATGGCCTGCTTGTGATTTTTGAAATGAATGGTATGGCTTGCTGGGGATCATCCATGACCAGCACCTGTGCCGGCCATCTGACACCAGAATTGCTGCCGCCTGCCTCTTACCTCCCCTCCTTCCTCTTCTGCACCCCAAAGAATGGCTATATCAGGAAAGGGAAGAAGCATTCCAGCAGATTAGGGAGTTCAACTATTTTGGCCCCTGCTGTTCCCAAGTAACTGAACCTTCCAGGAATTTCACACATGGTCCTTCTAGACCTGGGCAGGAGAAGAATGACAGCCCAGCTCCAAGCCAGTAGCCCTTTTGACAGATGAGGTTTCTCTGCCCATCTGTGATCAGAACTCAACGTGGAGCATTTAAATGCTATGAGAAGGTCAGGGGTGATGGCAACAACAACAACAACTGTAAAAGGGAAGCCTGGGAGAAAAGGCAACAGCTAACAACTCAGAAAACAGGCAGGAAAGAAAAAAAATGGTTGTTCAAACTGTATGTAAAATATGACATTAACAATTACATTGGCTCAGGTTGGCAGATTCTTCAGTTTTGCTTTTCAGTTATATATTTTTAAAAATCACTCTTAAAATTGGGAATAAGACATATTCTACCCTGGTTCCGAATATCTTCTCAGTGAATGTCTTCCTAAAAAAATGCAGAAGCAAATGTGTTGTGGGTTTCTTTTTTGTTTGTTTAAGATGCAAGGAGAATGTTTCAAAGAATGTATGGCAATGAAAGCTTTGAGGCTATTGATGGACATTTTGTAGGATCGATGTGTTGAAAACATGAATCCTTTGGATGTTTTGAATTGAATGTTGAATCCTTAATTTGCTTGAAAGAAATATTTTTGATATCTCAGGTGGAATCTTGAATTTGAATCAATTTTTGACTGGACCAAACTATTCTCTTAACAGCCCGCTCTCTGAAAGAAAATTGCTTGTCCTTTTCTACAATCAGAGCAAGCATACTCCTTTTAAATACTACTCTAAACATTCATGAAACCCATATTCTGTTACCTAAATCTGACTTTCCTGAAGGATCTTGAAATTTAGCTGTGGAGGCATGAATGTTTGCATTTTTTATTTTTTTATTTATTTGGAAATTTATATTGCTGCCTATTCGCACATGATGGTTCAAGGCAGCTTACAAGAATGTAAAACCTCATATAAAAGCAATAAAACTAATAAGAGAGAGAATCACATAGTAAATTAATAAAATAAAATTATAAAATTAATCAAAGGTATCAATGTATTTTTAAAAGTTGTTTCCTATTATTTTATAATGGTTGTTTTATTAAGGTTTTATATATATGTATATAACTGCCAGCCATGGAAAATGCTTCTGATTTAGACAGAAATAAATTGTAGAACTAAATACATTAATTAAAAGCTTTTTTTTAAAAAAAGGATTAGAATCCTGATTCTCTGCTGTCCTCTTCCAAGAAATAAAATAAAGAAAACATACATTAATTTAAACATAATTGAATTGACAATTTGGTTTAATCATATTTCAATATTATACCGAATTTCAGTGTAAATATTTTCTTCAAAGCTCAGCCTTTTAAGCACCAAAGGTACAGTGGTATAAATTTCATGAGAATCCTATCTGGCCCTTAAGAAAACCATTCATCATAAACTTTTAACCCAAAATTCAATTCTAAAATGCTTTACGGAACTGTAATCTTACATACCTATCCCAGGTTTATGGCTGATCCAGGATAATTCCCAGCTTCCTGTCAAAATGAGGAGAAAAAGAGGTGGTCTTTTTCTGCTGGAAGAAGAATTTGGACTCAGCCTCTTCCCCAATTTTCAAAAGAAAAACGGGTTTTTGAGAAATGAAAAATAAAGGGAGCTGGACAATTTTAAGTTCAATAGGAAGGGAAGAACGGAGAAGAAGAGAGGGAAATAAAACCCAATTTCCCACATGCAGGAAATCCATATATGCAATGAATCACCAGGGAAGGGAGGGGTGGCAATGAACGGTGTGCCTTCCTTCCCACAGCTAGCCATGTCAGAAAAATGACACATGCCATTTTTCAAGGAATGTCTGCCGGCTTGCTCTTGTTTGCAGCCAGGATATTTTATGTTCCAATGTGACCTTTCATGGTATGAGGGCATTCGTAGATTCTTTTTTTTTCTCCCTGGCAATGTAAACACACTCTCACACAGAACGGCAACCAAGGAGAACATGAAATTCCCCATCGCGACCCAACTTAATTATTAGCGAGAGCAGAGTGGCTCAGGCTCTGTTCTCCTAGCAGTTTGCTTCAAATGGAAGGCAGTGTGGTAGAATGAGCATCCCATCCTACCATGTTCCTGGACTCTGGCTCATGGAATTTCTGGGAGCATTTTGGAGACCTTCTTTTAAGCCACCAAGCTGTCAACTGGGAAAAAGAAAGTCCTTCTTGTGACCAGGACCAACAGCAGTCTAAGATGCCCTCCTCAGTCTTGATTCTTTCACTGAAATTTTAAAATATTAGCCTCAGAGCAAAAGGGGATTTGCAATATTAGAAGCATTTGGAAACTATATTCCGAGTCTGCATTTCCAGGTCTTATAACTAGTGCTTTGCAAAAACTAAACTAAACCAAATAATAATAAAAATAAAGTAAAGTAAAATAAAATAATAAAATAGAATAATAAAATAAAAATAAAATAAATCCTGCATTTTTCCCCTTAGCATGAGAGACAATATGCTACTATAATATCCTTCAAAGGAGAAAGAATTTTGCAGAAATTATCCTGGGAAAATATTGTGGTGTTGTTGCATATTGTTTGTTACAAAGTAGGTATATGGGATAATATAGAAAAGGAACTCTGGGTAAATATGCCAATGAAAGGATTGAAATTTATGCTATGTTCTAATCTTAAACAGGATTTTTTGAACAGGACATACCTTTGGTATTTGTGACCAGAGGAATCGTGGAATGTATAAAGTGTTACGTTGGAAGTGTGAATATAAAGAGATATTTTAATACGTTTGGTGGGCATGTAAAAAAGCTAGAATGTTTTGGCCACAAATACATACACTAATTCAGAAGATTTTAAATTGAAACCAGAGGCTTGTTTTTCTGGACTGGGCTCTCCCTCCCTCCCTCCCTCCCTCCCTCTCATTCTCTCCTCTTTCCCAAATGTCACCCTCTGGGAGAATTTAATGAAATCCAGTAGCCATACTGGTCATGCTCTTTTGCTTTTCTATTGATCCTCTTTTTTCTCACTGTTGCCAGAACAGTACTCAGGACTAGCTGAGCAGTCTTCGTTTTATCTTAATTACACCCAGAACAGCATGTGAGCCATTTTGTGTTTGTGTGTTGTGTGGGTGAGAGAGTGAGCATTGACTCGTAGAGTTTTTCTATGACAAAGTTCAGGAATTTCCTATCTGGAGCAGCAAAATGCAAACCTTAAATCTTAAATTCTTTTAAAAGGAAACCAGGAACAATATTTCCACCCGTATGCCTTCCAGATACATTTGTCTTTCTGGTTCAGGGCGATGGGAGTTGTAGTGCAAAATATGTGGAAGGCATCCTCTTTGGGGGAGGTGGAACATCATGTCGCAGCGTGCCACCGACAAGGAATATAAAGCCTTGTGTTCCAAGGTGATTTTTTTAAATGCTTATTTACTAAGTCAATTAACAAAAGATAATCCTCCATTGTGCAATCCGGAATAAATCAATTGGGTTAATGCTATCTTGGAATGTTCTCCATTATTTACCTGATTCATATTGACTCTAGCCCTGTAGAAGAGGCTGCACCCTGATGCTGAGCCCCACTGGGAGCAAATAGATTTTGTAGTCCTCGCTAATAAATATCAGTGGCATTTATGAAAAGGATAAACTTTAGCCCAAAAGGCTGATGTTCCTTTTCCATTTGGCTACACGTAGGACACATGCACATTTTCACATGTTAACGTACAAGGATTTTAATCCAGGAAAAGGAAGCTGAGGCAATTCAATTGCATGGACATCACAGAGAAGCATTTGCTAACTAGGGGTACAATCCAATCTCCACTCCCTGGATAGCCAGAAATATGTCACTCATGCAGAAAGTGTCCTCTTGCTTAGCTGTGTAACTGTGTTATCGCTTTATAATGCTTTGTTAGACCACACTTGGAATATTACACAGTTTTGATCACCACAATATAAAAAAGAGATTGATACTCTAGAAAGAGTGCAGGGAAGAGCAACAAAGATGATTGGGGCAGTGGTGGGATTCAGCCAGTTCACACCACTTTGGGAGAACCAGTTGCTAACTTTCTGAGCTGTTTGGTGAACTGGTTGTTGGAAGAAATCATTAGGGCAGAGAACCGGTTGTTAAATTATTTGAATCCCACCACTGATTAGGAGACTGGAGGCTAAAACATTGCAGGATTTGGGTATGTCAAAGAGAAGGACAAAGGAACATGATAGCAATGTTCCAATATTTTAGGGGCTGCCACAAAGGAGAGGGATTGGGGTCAACCTATTTTCCAAAGCACCAGAAGGCAAGACAAGAAGCAATGGATGGAAACTAACCAAGGAAAGAAGCAACCTAGAACTAAAGAGAGATTACTTATGAGTGAAAATAATGCATCAGTGGACCGGCTCGCCTCCAGAAGTTGTGGCTGCTTCAACACTGGAGGGTTTTAAGAAGAGATCTGGACAACCATTTATTTGCTTGAGCAGTGGGTTGAACTAGAAGACCTCCAAGGTCTCTTCAAAACTCTGGTATTCTATAATTGGTTGCAAGGCACAGGAAAGGAATCACCATAGCGAGTGCTAACTTTGTCATTGGAAGATCTTTCATAATCATGATTTAGCAAGCAAATTGTTTAGGGAACTCTAGGCCAGTCATGATATTTGGGGCTAACCACTGTTGCTGGCTTGCTTGAAGGATGCAAGTAACCACATACATCACTCTGTCCTTCCTGAAGGAAAATGTGGAATTTACAAAGTGCAGTAGATGAATCCTAAATAAAAACAGCACCAAATGGTTTCACAGTAAAAACCTGCAGAGTGTGTCTGAATGTGTCTCTATCTGCATCTATATCTATATATCTATATCCCTATTTCTGTTGTCTCTGTCAGTCTCACAACCCCAATTCTATATCCCATTCAGATGAGTTTTTTGTCTTGGGGAAAAAAGGGTATGATTCAAAAAAATTGTGGTTATGTTTAAACGTATCTTTGATTTGATGTCATTTACACATAGGATAGGACAGGACAGGACAAGACAGGACAGAATAGGAAATAGAACAGAATGGAATGGAGTAGAGTAGAGTAGAGTGGAGTGGAGTGAACTGGAATGGAATGAAAAGCAGTAGAGTAGAGTGGAGTGGAGTGAGTGGAGTGAGTGGAATGGAATGGAATGGAATGGAATGGAATGGAATGGAATGGAAAGCAGTAGAGTAGAATAGAGTAGAGTGGAGTGAAGTGGAATTATTTGTTGGCCAATTTTTCCCCAATGCATAATATCTCAGTGTACATACAAACAACAATGTGATAAAATCATAAAAGAATTAATCTTAAACAGATTTTCCTCTCTGGCTATGTTAAATTCCACATTTTGATAACATAATCTTCCATCAAATCACCAGTGTTGTTTATTTATTTATTCAATTTTTAACAAATCATTTTAATCAAAATATTCTGGGAAGTTTACAATACCATCAGATCCACTAAAACTTTCCTGTTGCCACAAGATGTTAGCCTGAAAAAATGAAAAAAAAGGTAACAGAATATCCTAAAAAATATATCTAACAGCAATGAAGCATGAACAGTCAGTGAGTAGATGGTGACATTTCATAACTCCAAAGCTTTCCAGAATAACCTGGTTTCTGACCATTTACAAAAAAAGAAAAAAGTTAATAACAAATGAGGTGATCAAATTTCAGAAGGAACAATACTGGGAAGAATAGTTTCAGTAACAAAGAACTGTGTCTATGAACCTGTCACACTTACACTGCAAAAATGGAGCGCCACTAACAGATATTTCTGGGGTGACCACATCAAGCATGTGAAACTGGTTAGAGAAGATGGCCCTAGAAAGAGTCTCTTGGACTTCAAAATCCAAAGCCAGCAAATTTGAATCGGGTCTGGAAGCCAGCAGAGAATCACTGCAGGTCTGGAGCAAAAGAATTCATATATTCTTGTCAATTTATACTAGTCAAGACCTGGGCCATACATTTTGGATTAATTAAAGCTGCTAGGTGGTTTTCCAGGGCTGCCTCCTGCAGAGTGTATCGCAGTAGTCCACACAAGGAGGGAAGAGGGCATGAGCCATTGTTGTGACAAATTGTTGAAAACTGCTGGAGATGTGAGCAGAGTGGAGTGAGGGTCACATCCGAGATTTTTTGAAGGCTGCATGCTTCAGACTCAGCTTGCAAACCTTTGATCTATGTAGACAAACTCGGTTTGCCTGATAAGAAATCCAAGAACAAGCCAGTACAAAGAAGACAAGGCAGCTCCGAAAAAGTAAAGGCAGAAATAGAACTGTTCCAATGAAAATTGTCCAACATTGAGCGAGGCCTTTTGGTTGAGAAAAATGCATCTGGCCAGGCCTGAGATTAACTCTGAGGTCACTGTCTCATGGTCTTTCAGAAGAACATGAGTTTGGCTTGTATGGATTTGATTCCATGCCTCTTAAAAAGGCACATGCTTTAGGCTTTTGCCTGCTTAATCCAGAATTTGAAATCTGGATTGTCTTCAGTGGAGCCTCCTCTGAGGAATGTCACAAGTTTCTTGCCATTGGTGGGGCCTCTAGCCAAAAATCTTTGCTTTGAACCTACTGCTTGGTGGTCTTTGATAAGGCGGCATCAGAAGTAAGCAACAGAGGGCCTGAATGCAAGGACAAAGATTTATTGACCTAAGTTGCAAGGAAGAAGACCCCAGGTACATAATTGAGAAAATGACCTAACAGTTTGACAATGGAATCTGAGAACAAAGCAAATGGGGGACTCCCCATTGTTTTCATGCAGAGACTAGATAGCCACCTGTTGAGGATGCTCAAATTTACATCCTTGAACCAAGGTGGAGTTGGATGGAGTAAACCCAATGGTCTCTTTCACCTATGCATCTAAAGGGCACCAGCAAGGATTTACCAGAGGCAGTAATTTTTTTAAAAAAAATGAAGTCCAATTGTATCTATGATATAGAATTGGGATTCCACCTCTCAAAAATTTATCCATTTCTTATAATCAGAATAGAGTTGGAAAGGACCTTGGAGGTCTTCTAATGCAACCCCCTGATCAAGCAGGAGACCCTATACCATTTCAAACAGATGATTGTCCGGTCTCTTCTCAAAAACCTCCAGTGAAGGTTCTAGGTTGATTCTCTCCTTGATTAGTTTACATCCATTGCTTCTTGTTCTGCCTTCTGGTGCTTTGGGAAATAAGTTGACCCCCCCCCCCTTTTTTTGTCTCAAGTACTGGAATATTGCTATCGTGTCATCCCCTAGTCCTTCTTTTCACTAGACTAGACATGCCCAATTCCTGCAACCATTCTTCATATGTTGTTAGTCTCCAGGCCTTTAAATATTCTTGTTGCTCTTCTCTGCACTTTTTCCAAAGCCTCAACAACTTGTTTTTTTTGTAATGTGGGGACCAAAACTGGATGCAGTATTCCAGGTGCAGCCTTACTAAGGCTTTATAAAGAGGTACTAATGCTTCACGTGATTTTGATTCTACGCTTCTGTTTATACAACTAAGGATTGTATTAGCTTTTTCAGCTGCTGGCACATATTTAAGTGATCGTCCACTAGCATTCTGGGGTCCCTCTCCCAGTTACTGTTGTTGAGACAGGTTCCCCCTAAATCTGTACTTGAATCTTTGGTTTTTGGGCTAAAATTGATAGCACAGAGGGGTGATGGAGCCCCTGAAATGCACAGGAAGTGAACTGAGCAGCTCTCAATCTCCAAAGAGTGAGTGGTGTGGTGGAAAATGAAATGTGAATCCTAGCACCTTGGAGGAGTCTTATTCCAGAAAGTTTGTAAATCTGTATTAACCTCCCGCTTCACCTCTCACCTTCTCCGGTCTGTTCTCTGAAGCTCAGCTACACATGCAGCCAAGGCACATTTTTTTCCACCTAATCTTTCACAGAGCTTTGCCTGGAGGTCAGAGTGTCAGCCGTAGCTTTTCTCAGCTTTTCCGCATGTTTCATCATCCCGTTCTTTAAACATAGGTTTTTGGATTTAATTTGACAATCTTTATGTAGCAGGTGGCATGGTAATTCAACCCACTTGTCTTTTCTGGGACACCGGAAGATCTAACTAAGTCAGATTGTCTCCTTTCTAGGCCAAGATTTCTATTTATTGCCTGGCTCACTGAGGAAGACAAGCTGAGTTATCGCTCCGTACAAAGAACCCTAAAGGCATTTATATGCTTGAAGTACTGTATAACTGTCCCGTATAATGGCGCAGGAATGTGTGATCGAAATGGAAATGGGCTGAAACAGAAAGCAAGATCCTAGAACAGAGCCAATCTCTTCACTGAGTCCCCGTGCAAATCTCCTGATGTGAGCTTTGAAGGGGCTTTGAAATATTGCCAGATGTGGACAACCAGCTCTTAGTTTCTCTCTTAAAAAAGAACTTGCTTTAGAATTTGTTTCAGAAGAGGAGAGGTGGAAATCTCCTCTTATATGAAGAACATATGAAGAACGGTGGCAGGAACTGAGTAGGTCTAGTTCAATGAAAAGAAGGACTAAGGTTGATATAATCAAAGCGATCCAATATCTGAGGGGCTGCCAGAAGGAAGAGGGAGTCAACCTGTTCTCCAAAGCACCAGAAGGCAAGACAAGAAGCAAAGGGTGGAATCTAATCCAGGAAAGAAGCAACCTAGAACTAAGCAGAAACTTCCTGACAGTGAGAACAATTAACTGGTGGAACAGCTTGCCTTCAGAAGTTGAGGGTGCTCCAACACTGGAGCCTTTTAAGAAGAGGTTGGACAGCCATTTGTCTGAAATTATATAGTGTCTCCTGCTAGAGCAAGAGGTTGGGCTAGAAGACCTCCAATGTCCCTTTCAATTCTGATAGTCTATTATTCTGCTATTCTCCTATGTAGAGTAGACTAATCTGCTGCAAGGGATGGGTGTGAATGTTCTGCCTTGCATCCCTTCAAAAGAAAGTCACTCATTTGCTATTATCTTTTATTATCTTTGGGGGTGAGGTGCCAAAGGAAATGTGTGGCTCAAAAATACAGGTAGTCTTTGACTTACAACAGTCCATTTAGTGGCCATTCAATGTTACAGCAGCACTGAAGAAAGTGCTTTGGCCATTTTGCGCACTTTTATTTAGTGTATGGTTACCATACATGGACTAGCAATATATATTAGCTTATTGCCTAGATTAGTAAAACACAAGAAAATATAAATGTTAAAAAGATCTACAATGGAACTTCAGGTCAGGAATGCTTCTGTTCATGACCAAATCGAGTTCTGACCAAAAAATCCACCCGCTTTTTGAATCGGGTCAACAGATTGTCCTTTCCACGCCGATTTCCTCTTCTGCGCATGCACAGTCTGCACAAGTTGTTGTCTGCACACGCACAGTCGATTGTGCTTCCAGTCACGACCAAATTGGGTTGTGACCGTAGTCCTGGAACGGATTGCAGTCATGACTCGAGGTTCCACTGTATGTTCAAAACCCAATGGCTAGGCCACCTAACCATTGAATTGCAGCATTCTTTATATTTTAAAAAATCAGATTCTGGACTGGTATATGTCCTCAGCTTACAGCAGACCAAACT
This sequence comes from Naja naja, assembly GCA_009733165.1. Classification (NCBI taxonomy): domain Eukaryota; kingdom Metazoa; phylum Chordata; class Lepidosauria; order Squamata; family Elapidae; genus Naja; species Naja naja. The sequence goes on from CM019163.1 coordinate 17,976,212, forward strand.
CTTGTTAAGAAAACTGCAGGGACAAGTCCAGGCAGTCATCAGGAGTCAAAAATTAGACTCAAATGCATGATGAAGAAGAAAAGAAGGAGAGGAAGGAGGAGAGGGAGGAGGAGGAGGAGGAGGAGGAGGAGGAGGAGGAGGAGGAGAGGAGGAAGAGGAGGAGGAGAAGGAGAAGAAGAAGAAGAAGAAGAAGAAAAGAAAAGAAAGAAGAAGAAGAAGAAGAAGAAGAAGAAGAAGAAGAAGAAGAAGAAGAAGAAGAAGAAGAAGAAGAAGAAGAAGAAGAAGAAGTAAAGAGAATTACAAAGTTGGGAAGGGTCACCTTGGAGGTCTTCTAGTCCAACCCTCAGCTTAGACAGAAAATCCTATACCATTTCAGACAAATGGCTGTCCTATCTTGTCTTAAAAACTTCCAGTGTTGGAGCATCCACAACTTCTGAAGGCAAGTTGTTCCACTGATGAGGAAGAGGAGGAAGAAAAAGAAGTTGTTTCATCATGTGGTTTTTGCCAGTCATCTTTCTTCATCCTCTTTCCCAGCAAAACACTTCTTAGATGCGGCACAAATCCTCATTCCCAACCTTCAGCAAGAGAGGCACCTAATATTTTGCCTGGAAAAATAAGGAACAGGAAAGTCTTGTCACCATAAGGTTAATGGAGAGTGACTGGCTAATGTGGGAGAAATTGTCCAGACTTATGAAAGTGCACACACTGACATTCTGAGCAAAATGTGTTCTGTCTCAAGTCCCGGGTCACAGTCTTTGGACTATATTGAAAAGAGAAAAGGAGGGGGGAAAATAGAGGGAAGAAAACTTTAGAAGAGTTGACTTCATCCATTTCAGTTTCCTCCACCACGCCTCATTAACTTTACGGTTCCCAGCGCCTTTTGTGTTGAAACTCAGATTTCAGCCTTGTACCTTTAACACACTGTGTGTTTAAAAGTGCCAATTTGGGATGACCTGTCCTGCATTGTGGGGAAAAAAAAACCCTTGTAGCTTGGACCATCAAAATGCACGGGGAGCATTTTAACTATTTAAAAAATGTTTGACGTTTACAGATCAAGAGCCCTGGCGCAGGCACTCCATTGCAAAGGTCATCTCTGTGTAAACAAATATTAATGGTTAGCTGGGTAATGGATACATAAACAGGTCACATTAATAATTAACACCAGCGAGAAGCTGGCAGTTTGGACAAAGCAGTAAGGAAATAATGATAGGTGCCCTTCTGGGAAAGGCCAAGGGCTACAATTTTTTTTTTAAAGGCACCTTAGGAATCAATCAGGAATGGGCTGGTTACACAAAAGCCAAAGAAACTTTTCTTCTGAAATTTGGAAAGCCCCAGAGATAGCCTTTATGAGCTTCTTGGAGAAAAGGTCCAGACAGCTGACAAAATACTTCTAAACTAACCCTGCAATAGAGCTGGTTGGTGATCAGTAAAGGTGACATAGAAGGGACAATATTCATATTGGCTCATATTATCATAAGCGGTGGACATGTGTAGAAGCCAAAAAATATTGGCAAAAATACATACGTGGTTGGAAAAAATGACACAACAGCATATTGATTTAAAACCTGAAATATTCCTGTTGGGGATCTTACCTGAAACTCACAGTAAAGGGAAAATATACTTAATTATTCATGTACTAACTGCAGCCAGGATTGTGTTTGTTCAAAACTGGAAAAGTGAAGAGATTCCTATTGATGAAAATATGATTAGGAAAATATTAGAATGTGCAGAAATGACTAGATTAACACTTGCAATTAAAGACAAGGAGCAATCTGAATATTATACGATATGGGAACCAGAGGTGTGATGAAGTAGCAAAGTTTTGGACATACATGTGCAAAACCATTCCTCTATTAGTCTTTGCAGAGACATTCACAGGATCTGCTCCTTTGGTGAAAGTAACAAAGCAAGGTTATGCCATTAAGAGGCAAGTTCCATCTGTTTCATATACGTGTGCAACATTACAATGCATATATAAAAGAGGTGCAATTGTATCATGATAACCCAAGGCTTCCAAAGGTATTTGATCATTGGACCTGTCATGCCCAAACCCCAGCAATGGCACAGTGAGGTCCACTCAAGTTTGGATCTTTACTTGTTTATACCTAATAGACAGAATCTTGCCAGACTATAACATAAAATAACATTGTTGGAAGGGATCTTGGAGGTCTTCTCATCCACCCAATGCTCAAGCAGAAGACCCTATACCATTTCAGACAAGTGGTTGTCCAGTCTATTCTTAAAAGCCTCCAGCAATGGAACACCCACAACTTCTGAAGGTTCGTTGTTCTTACTGTTAGGAAATTTCTCCTTAGTTCTAGGTTGCTTCTCTCCTTGACTAGTTTCCATCCATTGCTTCTTGTGTTGCCTTCTGATGCCTTGGAGAATAGCTTGACTCCCTCTTCTCTGTGGCAGCCCTTCAGATATTGGAACATTGCTATCATGTCTGCCCTGGTCCAATGGGTCCCTCTTTAAAAAAAACCTTGTTCAATTAATCTGCTGAGTTCTACAACTGGGAAATCTTTTCTTGCTTGCTTGCATTCTTTTCTGAATGACCATGTGTTTTGTTTTGTTTTTACTCTGCTCGTGCACACATTTTGGGGTTGAGTGCAATTTGCCTAAGCTGAGACTGCAACACACACACACACACACACACACACACAAAATAACACTGGATTCACAAACTGTAGCATTTCTGCTTGAAACTGTGCTGGGAAGGGTGAAGTCTTACTCAGAAGATTGTTGATCTGGTTGAAAGGACTTGTGCAATATTTAAAAAAAAAACACCAAGCAAACTCTGAAGCTGGAAGGCTTGTTAAAGGCTTCCAGTGGAGTTTTCCATGCTCCGCCGAACCCCCTTCCTTCTCTGCAGCTGGAGGAAACTGAACGAGCAAGAAAAACAATCTAACATGGAGGAAACTGCAGAAGGCACCCTTGTCTTCAGTCACTCTAAGTGCAGAAGTGTGACTTTTTCAAACAAAGTACAGGACTTAAGCTGTACTGAATAAATAGCAAACAGAGTTCCACGTTATTTAGAAAGGAAAGGCAATTTTGGAAGAGATATATACAAACAAATGGGCAGATAAACACCCAATAAAACCTCAAGCCCAGCATGCAAAATGACATTTTTTGCAGCCCCCCTTTTAAAAGCTTTCTCCTCCGCCAGCCCGCCCTCACTTCCCTCCCCAGCTTCTCAAAACAGGCCTGCTATTACTGGTCCTTAATGCACAAGGATAGTGTTCTTGAATAAATCTTTAAGTAATTCCAAAACAAGGCTCTTCGGTAAATAGTTGAAATTAAAGAGGGAGCTGTAGTCATCTGCTTTCCATTAGCATGATAAAATAGTTCACTTGAAACCTTTTACAAGATGCCTTGTTACCGGGGAGGTGTCCGTTTGTCTCACTCCATCACCGGCCAGTTGACACAACATAAAAAGTCTTCAAAAGGCAACCGAGCTCTCTTAATCAAAAACTAATTGTAATAGATATTGGGGAGTGTTAACACAGTGACCGCCGGGTTGCATGTTTGGTGCAGACGCAGGAACTAACATTAAACACAACCCCAGGTTGATAGTGCTTATCAGCATCTCCGAGTTAAGTGCTAAGCGCTGTGGGCCCGTATCACGAAGCGATTGCTTTGTACCACTTTGGGAGTTAATTGCACCCTCCGACTTCACCTTCTGAGCAGAATTTATGGTGTTGTCAAGAAACAGGGAAACACACTGGAGATACCATCACAGTGGCCAAGAATTCATCAAAGCTGCAGAGACTTCAAGCAGAAAGGAAGAGGATGGAAAGGAAGAAAATGCCCAAGCTATGCATCACACAATGAGATGGGTTTTCAAAGTTTCAGTCCTAAAGGAAACATTTCCCAATAAATGTTTGTTCTGGAGTAGCCTGTCCCTTGCAAGGAATGTAGGGACCTACTTTCAGGAAGCGTGGATTGGACTCACGTTTCAGTTTTGTTTTCGTTTGTTTCTGAAAATTCCAGCCAAATTTCTGGAAGGAGAAACTGGAGATACAGTATCTAACACACTTTTTTCCTTCCTTCCTTTCGGGTGACAGACCCAAAGTCACCCAACCAGTTTTCATGCCCAAGGCAGGACTAGAACTCACAGTCACCTGGTGATTGGCCCAAAGTCACACAGCTGACTTTCATTCCTAAGGCAGGATTAGAACTCATGGCCTCTCACTTTCTAAACTGATGTTTTAGCCACTAGACCAAACTAGCTTAATATATCTGAGTGAAAAGACATATGGAAATTGGAAGATTTTATCCATTATATTGTATTTTTAACTTTTGCTAGCCACCCGGAGTCATAAATAGAAGGAGGATGGCCATATAGCAATAGCACTTAGATTTATACACCACTTCACAGTGCTTTACAGCCTTCTCTAAACAGTTTAGAGTCAGCCTATTGTCGCCCAACAGTCTGGATCCTCATTTTAATGAACTCAGAAGGATGGATAGCTGAGTCAACCTTGAGCCCCATCAGGATTGAACTGCTGGCAGCTGGCAGAGTCAGCCTGCAATACTGCATTCTAACCAGTGAACCACTATGGCTTCCTTCTCATTTCCCTTCCTTCCTTCCTTCCTTCCTTCCTTCCTTCCTTCCTTCCTTCCTTCCTTCCTTTTCAAGCAATAGCACTTAGACTTATATACCACTTCACAGTGCTTTACAGCCCTCTCTAACAAGTTTACAGAGTGTCAGCCTATTGCCCGCAACAATCTGAGTCCTCATTTTACCAATCTTGGAAGGATGGAAAGCTGAGTCAACTTTGAGCCTGGTGAGATTCGAACTGCCAAACTGCAGGCAGCCGGCAATTAGCAGAAGTAGCCTGCAGTACTGCACTCTAACCACTATGCCACCACAGCTCATTGATATACATCAATTTAAACAGATAAATTGTTTGAAAGAAGTACTCCAAAGAAAGGCATGGCCAAAAGGCTGAAAGTTCTGCTCAAGAAAATTTCAGTTTACGCAGCACGTGGGAAAGTACTCCAATGAAGGGTCTGAAGAAGAAGAAGACAGGCAGAAGATGATTCCCAATAACAAATGGTTTCCATGTAAACTGGATGAGGCAGAGGCACATGGAGACAAAAACACCAGGAAGTATGAAAAAAGGGCCAAGAGGCTGCCAGACCAAATCGCTCTACAGGGGATGCTGTTTCTTTTGTTCTCCGATCTGAGCTTGGCGCACTTAGAGGAAAGAAATACTCATGTGCAAATGCTGTTTGTTGACTTCAGTTCAGCATTTAATACAATCATTCCTCAGCATCTAGTAGACAAACTGGACCTTTTAGGTTTGAATACTCCTTTGTGCAACTGGATTCTTGATTTTCTTATTGATAGGCCCCGGTATGCGCAAATTGGGACTAATATTTCTAACACCATTTTCTTGAGTGCAGGTTCTCCTCAGGGCTATGTCCTAAGTCGACTGCTGTTCACCCTGTTGAACCATGACTGTTGTGCTAAGTTTGCCACCAACCATACAGTGAAGTATGGGGATACTACAACAATAGTGGGCCTTATTTAGGGTGACAATGAGAGCTCTTTACCTCAAGGAGGTAGAGGGTGTGGGGAACTGGTGTACTAAAAACAGGCTCATTTTAAACTTAGGAAAAACTAAAGAAATCTTTGTCAATTTTAGAAAAGATAGGCACAGCCACACATGAGTGTAGGTATATATAAGTATGTATATAGCATATGTATATGTGTTTTATGTAATGGAAGATATATACTTTCTCTCAGGGGTGGGATTCTACCAGTATGCACCTATTCGCTAGAACCAGTTGTTAACATTCTAAGCAGTTCGGAAAGCCGGTTGTTAGAAGAAATTACTGGCCTAATCCTGTAAGGAAGGCAGGAAGGAAACATTCTGATGTTGCTTACAGAAACTGCCTTTCCGTTAACCCTTATTACATTCTTGGCAGGGCTAGACTTCCTGTCTCAGGAACGTCTCTGGAGTTTTTTCCCCTTCCTTTGCTGGTACTTTGCTTGTGTGGACTGACCATTCAAAGTTACAATGGCACTGAAAAAAGTGACTCATGACCATTTTTCACACTTACGACTGTTGCAGCATCCCCACAGTCTTGAGAGGCCAGGCAAAGAGATGCGTGCCTCAATGTGAGTGATATTGAGTTAGCCACATGCAGCCAATAACATGATCACCAAGCCATGTCCACCCAGTCACATGACCACCAAGCCATGCCCACCACCTAAGCCACACCCACAGAACCAGTTGTTAAAAAATTTGAATCCCACCCCTGCTTTCTCTTGAGAGCAGGCAATAGAATTTCATTTTTAATGTGTGCCAGTGTGCTCACAGTAAAAAATGGCAATAAAAGCTATCCTATCCTATCCTATCTTATCTTTGCTGGTTTTTAACCTCGTTGAAAGGTTAAAAAATTGCTTGGGAAGAAAAGTCCTTAGATGCCATCATAGGGATGCTGCACTCAAAAACAGTCCCACTTAAATTTTTGGGAGCATTCATTCCTAGCTACACCCCGAGTTGAGTAGGCATGTGTGGATGAGCTTTCAGTTCAGGAAGTAAACAGCAAAAATGGGAACCTGCATTTGTTTCTACTTGATTCTCTCTTTATTTTATTTTTAATAGACAGTGGGTAGCATTGAAGAGGTTTTCTGGGATGACATCAGTATGTTTCACCCTGTTCTGCATCTTTTTTTTCCTCAGCTGGCAGAAAATGGGATAGAATGGACACAGGCAAATCTGAAAGGGACCCGGAATAGACAAGGGCTATCAATCACATGCATCCTTTCCCATCAGGGATTCTAATATAATGTTTATAAGAGAGGAGCATAACGCTGAATGTGAAAAGGGGAGGAAGAGGCAGCACAGGAGCAGAGAAATCCAAGCTACAGTTTCAAACACTGACATCCCTAGTTTTTTTTTTTAATTACATTTATATGCTGCCCTTCTCCGGAGACTCAGGGCAGCTTACAATTTTTGGGATGCAACCCAGTGTGCTCAGCAATAGCCTTCATTCCATTGTATATGCCTGCTTATTACTAAGCAGCATTTTTGCAAAGTCAGCTAATTGCCCCCAACAATCTTGGGTCCTCAATTTACCTACCCTGAGAGGATGGAAGGCTGAGTCAACCTTGAGCCTGGTGGGATTCAAGCCTACAGCAGTTGTAGGCAGCTGGAACTTAAGTGCAGGCAATTAACAGCCTGAGCCACCAAGGCTCTAGTTGGCTTTGGGTCAGTCATTCTTCCTTAGTCGTCTACAAGCCATGGTTGTTGTGGAGATAAAATTAGGGGAGACACCAAAGGAGACTGCCTTGAGCTTCCTAAAAAGAGGCTCAGTCTACATAAACATAGAATAATAGAGCTGAAGTCAGAGATGAAGAAGCTTCTTGGATGAGAAGCGAAACGTCTTCCAAGAAAAACAAGAAAGCCCAGTTGCTTCTTGAAAAAAGCACCTTTGGGACAACCATTGACCTGGATGACTGAGAATCTCCAAAGACATATAGTAATAGAGTTGGAAGGGACTCAGTGGTCTTCTTGTCCAACCCCTTGCTCAAGTAGGAGACCCTATATTATTTCAAACAAATGGTTGTCCAGTCTCTTTTTGAAAGCCTTCAGTGATGGAGCACCCACACCTTCTGAAGGCAAGTTGTTCCATTGGTTAATTGCTCTCACAGTTATGAAATTTCTCCTTAGTTCTAGGTTGCTTCTCTCCTTGGTTAGGTTCCAACCATTGTTTCTTTTCTTGCCTATTGGTGGTTTGGAAATTAGTTTGACATCCCCCACTCAACTTTGTAGGAGCCCCTCAAATATTGGAACACTGTTATCATGTCCCCCCTCCCGAGTCCTTCTTTTCATTAGGCGAGACATACCCAATTCCTGTAACCATTCTTTTTACAGAAATGCAAATAAATAAAGGAATGGGCCATTTGACTTGTACTGGAACAGCTGGAACATCCTGGTCCATGAGAAAGAATCACCATTGTTGGTTGTACATGTGCCACAACTGTTCCTGACAGTGAGAAATAATCAATGGAGCAGCTTATCTCCAGAAGTTGTGGGTGCTCCATTACTAGAAGAGACTAGATAACCGTTTGTCCGGAATGGTATAAGGTCTTTTGCTTGAGCAAGGGGTTGGACTACAAGACCTCCAAGGTCCCTTCCAACTCTATTAGTCTGTGTTCCTCTGCTGTGCTTTGGGAAGAGAATTCAAAGGGTCATTGATGAGCATTGCATTCCTTTGGACTCCTGCCCAAGGAGCTGCTGATCCAGTTCTACAGAGGAATGATGGAGTCTGTCATCTGCACCTCTATAACTGTCTGGTTTGGTTCTGCAACCCAACAGGACAGACACAGACTTCAGAGGGTAATTAGGACTGCAGAAAAAACAATTAAATACCAACCTGCCTTCCATGGAGGACCTGTATACTGCACGAATCAAAAAGAGGGCTGTGAAAATATTTACAGACCTCTCACATCCCAGACATAAACTGTTTCAACTCCTTCCCTCAAAACGATGCTATAGAGCACTGCACACCAGAACAACTAGACACAAGGACAGATTTTTCCTGAGCGCCATCACTCTGCTAAACAAATAATTTCCTCAGCCCTGCCCAACTATTTACAAAGACTGCACTTCTATCACTATGAATCCTTCCATCCTTACTTTCACCCATTTCGTCCCACTTATGACTATAACTTTGTTGCTTGTATCCTTATGATTTATACTGATTGTTTCCTAGTATGATTTGATTGCTTATTTGTACCCTATGACTATTATTAAGTGTTGTACCTTATGATTCTTGACTCTTGATGAATGTATCTTTTCTTTTATGTGCATTGAAAGCATATACACCAAGACAAATTCCTTGTGTGTCCAATCACACTTGGCCAATAAAGAATTCTATTCTGTTCTGTTCTATTCCATTCTGTTCTATTCTGTGGAACAGGAGTGAGTAACTTCAGACCTCTAGACATCACCCAGTTTCATGGAGCTCTCTCTGACCCCAACTGAGAGGGAACAAATAGCAGGCAATGAACCCCCTCCCCCTTGTACCCTGTCCATATGAATCTTTCTTCTATTTGAGCACAGCCATTAGTACGAAGTGTCACACAGGAAGTCTCCCCCATGATTCTTCCTTAGGTTTCCAGTAACCTTCCATGTGTTTTCTATTTGCAGTTGTTTATGTTCCTTGCAAGCCATCTTGCCTTCTTATCCTTGGAAGTCAGGATATGAAGACTAGTCACCATAAATAAAAAGCTAATCCTCTGTGGCTATAATGGAAAGACTATAATAGGCTTGAATGGGGTTAAAGAAACTATAATAATTATTATGATTTATCCAATTTGGACAAATTGGCTCTAAATGATTCGAGGAGGCTTACGTTTCCAAAAGTAGAGAACAATTTTAAAAAGAACAAATCATAAGGGCACAGGAAAAAAAAGCTCTAAATTGCAGTAAAACAGCTTAAGAGGGACTTCACTCTCCCCCTCCCCCAGCCATCCTCTCTGATACTCATTACAAAAAAAGAATCAATAAATAAAAAATCTAAGTGCCAAAGATCTGCATGACATGGTACTATTCAGTTAGCATTACTCCCCAGTCAATCTCTACAAGTCAGTCCTTAATTTAGTTATTTATTTTTATTTATCAAATTTATTGGCCTCCCATCTTACCACAAGGTAACTTTGCATTTGTACCTGTTTTGGTGAGAATTAGAACTCATGGATCATTGGTCTATTTTCAAATTCCAAATCACTGCAATTTTGAGGGACACAGTTCTACAAAGAGGGATGGATGAAGTAAAGCAAAGTGTGAAGAGTTTTGATTTTGGCCTACAATGAAATCAGGAACTATTGCTTCCCTTCTTTTTCCCTATTCATTGCCTCAATTCTTGCAATTCCATTTGGAAATCTGACTGTATTTGAAATTTGAAATACAGTCCCTGGTCACCCCATACTCTCCCATCTCCAGTGCAGAGAAAAAGGCCTTTAAGAATTACCAAATCCTCAGTTTCTACACTTAGGAAAAGGCTGTTGAGTTCCAATTTTTTTTCCATGTCTTGTTCCATTAAACCCAAAAGGAAAGTCTCTGGTTTTCTTTCTATATTCACTTTAAGAATTTTCTGCAATGAGATATGAATCCTACTCAAATATTTCTTTGGTTTATCACACGTCCACCATAGATGATTAAAAAGTCCCTTCTTTATATTTACATTTCCAACATTCATTTGAGGTACCTTTTATACATTCTTGACAATTTATCTGGAGTTAAATACCAATGATACGTCATCTGTAGAAATTTTATTTTAAATTATAATGTAATGATGTTATATATGTTGACGGCAGCAAAAGAAATGGAAGGTCACACACAGAAATGGAAGGTCACCTCAATCCCTGCAATGGACGAATGGCTACAAAAACCAATGGAGTTATCAAAGATGGCTAAATTGACTGCTTTGATCAAAGAAAAAAATACAAATACTTTCATTTTTACTCGGAAACCACTTCTGGACTTTGTGCTTGAGGTGTGAAAAAAAATGAAACTTTGATTTTGGGTTTTACCGATTAGATAAATTTGTTGTTATAGAAAAGACTAGTTTCTATTATTATGAAAAAGTAAAAAGTTGAGGGTAGATCTTAATGCCTTATTTTACTGCACCAAAGGAGTTGGAAGTCAATGCCTTTTTTCCCCTTTATCCCTTGCTTTTCCCCATTATCCACTTCCCTTTTTCCTTCCCTAATTTCCCTAATATTTGCTTTTGTATTTTTTTTGTATGTCATATTATAAATTAATAAAACTATAAAGGTTGGGGGGGAAACAGATAAAAATGAGGAAGGGGCTGGTGAGGCTGGTGAGCCCCACGCTCTGCTCAGTGTAAGAATTCAAATTAAAACATCTTTGACAAATGGGTATCCGGCCTCCGCTTGACTCCAGAAAGCCTCCCGTAATGCTTTTTCCCCTTTCCCATCTTCAAAGCGTCCTTCTCACAGCTCAGTTCTGCCAACAGCCAGCCTGAGCCACAGGAAGCCCTTCAGCCCAGAAACCCACAACATCTCTAGCAGAAAAGTCTCCTTCTTGCTAAACTTGGATTTTTTTTTTTAATGAATGATTTCCAGAGCACCGGTGTGAGAAATTATAGGACAGAAATGCTTCCTTATTTATACGGGCAGTAAAAATTAGAACCTACATAACAGAACACATTATAACCAGAACGTATAATAGAACATTTAGACCATTGCAGTGAGGTGGACAACAAACAAATTTAATAAATACATATAAATAAATAAACATTGGTAAGTCAGGAGGTGGGATGGAGATAGGTAAATTCTACCTCTCCAAGTTTTTTCCTCATTTTAATCTTGGTCTTTAATCTTCCTCTCCATCCAACTGACGTGGTAGAATTTAGCCTTCCACTGACAATTTTTGGTGAGAATTAGAACCGATTAGACCTTATCTGTATTCAGATATCTGATCACTGCGTTTTCTAGGGACACTGCTTTGCAAAGAAGGATGGCTGAAGTGAAGTGAGGTGAATGAAATGAAGTGAAGAGTGAAGGGCTTTTATTTTGGTCTGCAATGGAATCAGGAACTCTGTTTCCTTTCTCTTTTGCTACTCATTGCCTCAACTCTTATGATTCCTCTACTTATTTGAGGCAGTAGCCATGGAGTGACGGGGACATGGAGTACCTTAGTGAGGTGAATAATGTCACTTCCGCTTATTAACAAAATGTATTGTATTGGTTCTGCACTTCACTGAGGCAAAACATGTCTCCATCCCATCAAGGCCAAAGAAAGTCCAGAATAGGTATAGGATCTCCTGCCTTAAGCAGAGGGGTTGGACTAGAAGACATCCCAGGTCCCTTCCAATCCTATTATTCTATGTTCTAAAATGTTTAACTTCCACAATGTGAAGTGCCTCCTTGAAGCAAATTATAGCCACTGGCACCAATCTGGTTGATGCGCCTCAAATACCAAATGCAACTTTTAATCCATGTCCTTTCGTGTCCACCTTCAGCCAGTAGTTCCACCACATCATCACACCATATTGATGATGCATATACAGCAACACTGTTTACATGCCACCATTACATATCTGTATTCCAATACCTGATCAAAATACATAATTTGCATCCATTTCCATGCTTGTGTCATCATACTCAGGTTATCAATACTGCCAGTGCCAAACTTGTTTATTTGTATCCCACCTTTATTATTTTTACAAATAGCCCAAGGTGGCAGACATATCCAACACCGCTGCCTCCTATTTTCCCCACAACAGCCCTGTGAGGTGGGTTTGGCTGAGAGAAAATGATTGGCCCAAGATCTCCCAGCTGGCTTTCATGGCTAAGGTGGGACCTGAACTCAAGGCCTCATACTTTTTAGCCTAGTACCTTAACCACTAGACCAAACTGGCACATAGGTCTAGTGCAGAGGTTGGCAACCCGTAGCTCTAGAGCTGCATGTGGCTCTTTCATCCCTCTGCTGGAGCTCCCTGTCGCCTATCGGCTCCACAATTGATAGAGCTATCAGTTAGGACAGGTAGAGGAAAAAGGATGCCACGTTAGGAGGAGACTCTATGGTGGAGGACCCAGACTTCTGGTCAGATCCAGATTTGAATGGGGGGCTTCCGGTTAGGACCTCTGTGGCTCTTTGAGTGTTTAAGGTTGCTGAGCCCTGGTCTAGTGGTTAAGGTACTCAGATGGTCTTTATATTACTGTTGATCTAGCCCACTGTTCCACATTCTCTAGTTACTGTCCATCAAAAAGGTTCCTTGCAGCAATTATTCATTGATGTGACAACACAAAGCTGTTTGCCCACTCGATCCCACCCCATTTACTCCAATTTCAAATAATATTTTTTTTTAAGATTCACTGAAATGGAGACATGTTCTACACCCTTTTTTACTCTGGTGCTATCAAGTGTTACCCGGTCTGTAAATATCAGATTATGATCTTTGAAGAGTGTGTGTGTGTGTGTGTGTGTGTGTGTGTGTGAAGAGAGGCTGGAGAACTTCTTTCTTATAAAAGAACATTGAGAAGGGAAGGGGTGGGTGGGGAATCAACCTTTTCTTACCAAAGAATAAGCTGCATTTGCTAAAAACCTATAATTATCTTTACCGTTCAGAGAAAGGCTGAAAAGATGATGCATTTGAGATAGATCGCGTGGCTGCATTTTTGCCTACTTAAATGGGGGTTGACGAGCTAGATGGCTTTTCCTCCTGTTAGCTGACTATATAAATGGGAAGACATTACATAGTTTGAAATTTAATTAAAGTAATTGACTAAATTGCATTTTGCCATCGTTACTGTCATTAGCTGCCCTGACCCTACTGTCAAAAGGACGTGTATGAGATTATTTCCAAGGATAAATGTTATCAACTGATTTAAATTCATCCTAAGTCTTAGATATGGCAGGCCAGGAGACCCAACCAACACTGTTAGGAAGGGTTTGTACAGGGTTGTATCCGTCACCTGATGCATTCAACTTCTCAGTCTAAAGAACATTAAACAAAAGGCATCTCCTTCTGCGGTTGCAAGTGCCTAGAATACTTGGTTCAAAACCTTATTTTCAATATTCCACGAGTCCTCAGTCAGATCACCAGGGAGTATCACCCAGATATCAGCAAATGTAGAATAAGATACAATGAGCAACAGGGGCAGAAAAGCAGCTGAATCGCTTTTGTGGGGACTGACTATGTCAAGCTCAAGAAATCAGAAAGCTGAGTAGTTCAAATGACTGCAGGTTTGTTGCATGCTAACATTCTCTACAAGAATCTGATCTACTAATGGTCAAAGCAAATTGGCAGAAGATAAAAGTCAATGGAACTCAAGGTGGGCTGAACTTAGATCTCTTGTGGTTGTGAAGGGATTCAAGACTCATGGCATGCTTGACCCCTTCCTCTGGCTCAGCTTGGTCATCTCCTGCAGCCAAGAGGTAGAAATACATAAAACCTAGCAGAAAAGACTTCTGTGATCAATCAGCTTTAGCATGTAGGTTGGGCATTGAGTGATAGAAGAATATGATGGACCAAAAAACAGGCAGAGCATATTCATTATAGATACCCACATGCAGTGGCAGAAAAATGAGCCAATCTGCCTCCTGATAGCTCCATCCATGATTTGCTGTACTGAAGTAGGAATGGAAAATGATTTTGGCCTCCCAGGTGATCTGGATGAGATAAATATGGAGACTTAAAGTGGGTACAGTCAAGAAATATTTTCATCCCACCAAATTCTGTTTTTACTGGCCAAGCGTAAAGATTGACTAAAGGCATTCTACAGAGGATAAAAAAAACATTAAAATATAGCTCAGCCTCTTTCCTTACCCAGATCTTCAGATGTGGAGAGCTATGAGGAATGAAAAAGAACAGTGGTGAATGAGACAGATCCACTGTAGTTCTGAACTTCTAACATGCAATTGCGATGAAGTATAAAAGGGGCAAAATTCATTTTGTGCTGCTCCCAGGGAGGTCATTTTATATAATGGTCATTGTGTCACATCATGGAGATCTCCAGGCCAGCATATCTCCACAGCTTCCATAACGTTCTTTAATCTGACTCCAAATCTGGATCCTTCTTTTATGAATTATCATAGGATAAGACTCTATAAATTCTGATCATCCAAAGCCAAACATACCCCATCAGTTATTATGACTTTATTAATTAACATACTGGCTACTTTAGTATTTGATGGAATACTGTAAAAGGCTTCCAAGATAAGATTGATGGACTACAGTCTGATGAAACCACAGCATCAAAGAAAGCCATAGCATTAGAATGAATATTTGCTATCTAGGAATATTTGGAAGCCCGTGATAAAACTCTCTGCCTTATGAAAGTTAAGTCAAACTAGTCAGTGCTTTAGCAGAAGACCAATTACAAACTCTCTGAGTATGTTCTTGAATTCCTTTGAGGATCAAAAGTGGAGTAAATCAATACTATTACATTGAATTGGAAATTTATTCCATCTGTGAGAAAAAGACAAAACAGTGAAGAAGCAGAGGGAGAAGGAAAGAATTGTGGGAAGACACAATAATTGTCTTCAAGCATCTGAAGGACTGTCATGTAGAAGACAAGCCAGAATTGTTTAGCGTTGTTCTGGAAGACAGATAAGAAATGATGCCTTAAAAGTACAAGAAATACACCAGATTTCAGTTAAGACATTAGGAAAATTTTCATAACAGTATCAGCTGTTCAGCAATGGAATAGGTTTTTAAACAATGGAATAGAATAGAAAAATCAAGAGTTGATGGACTTTCCTTTGCTGCAGGTATTTAACTGGACACTGGATGACCACCTACCATGTTTGCTGAAGTAGCAATGCCCCTACTGTGCAGTTAGCTGGACCAAACAATCTCGAAGATTCCATCTAACCTTTACATTCTATGATGCGTTTTTCAGCATAGCATCCTCTTTTCCCAATATTCATTTCAAGGAGGCCCCAAAGCTTTCACCTGACATCTTCTGAATGCTTGGTTGACATCAGAACTATCACTTACCCATGTTAAATCACATTGTTATCATGCAGATCATACCTATCACCACGATGGTGGCATAACGTAGCCTGGTCAATTGATGGTTAATCTTCATTATCTCACCATTCTACTCTAGAAGGAAACATCAAAGATGGTGGACTACATAGCACTACACATTTCCATATTTGCAAAGCACACCAAGAAAAGAAAGAAGAAGTCAACAGAGTGATATTTAAGCTTTTCATTCCACTTGGCCTGAATTCCAGTTGGACTTTGGGCTACTTTTCAGATATTGAGATCACTTTCCTCTTTTAAAAATGGAGGCCAATTCAAAGCAGAGCAGTTATGCAGGAAACCATTGTCTACTACTGTTGCTCATCCCCCACCTACTCAACCCACCCCCAAAAAGACCCAATTACAAGCATTTGGACTTGCAACAGCTGCTGGCCAATTGGTTGTCTTCAAGCATGGCTTTGCAAAGCCCTGCCACGTACCTCTGAAAGGAACTCAGCTTCTTTTATATGAATTCATCTCATTCGGTAAGCTGCTCAGTGAAAGTGAATAATCGTCTAACCACAGAGTGGGCCATCGTTGTGCACAAAGAATCCAGTTCACAGGTGTTCTTTTTTTTTCTCCTTCTGCTCCTTGCATTCCCACAACAAACAATTCAGGGTCAGCATTTGATACCTTAAATTTTATCAGCCACACACCTGCCTGAAGGAAATGAAGGGAGAAGGAAGGGTGAGCAAGGGGGAGAGAGAGAGAACACACATTTTCTTTGCTTTCTCCCAAGTGCCCAGGAGGCTGTGTAGAATTACATCATTCTCTGTGATGTAATGGAATCTCCCGGCGTGATTATGGATTTCCTTTTTTCTCCCTCCCTCCTCTTTAGAAAAGACTTTTTCTCTCACTGTTCAACAACAAGGACAACAGATGAAGTGTGGCGATGAGAAAGCATGCGGAGAAGCGAGGCAGCGGAAGAAGATTGGGGGAGGGAACCCACCACCCCGCTTTCCTTTATATTGTGAAAACTTTGGAACAAAAATGCACAATCTGAGAGTCAGCGCTGAGCCTTGAAATCTTTTGGAAATGCCTTGTGGGGCTGCTCCAAAGCCTTCCACTGAATTGTGACCAGAGAAATGATAAAATGCATGAGGAATAGCTGCATGAACTCCATTTAATTAATCAAATTTATCTTTCATTAAACTTTAACATAAATTGACTCAAATTCAGTCCCAATCCTGGAGTTGCTCTCTTTTTCCTTCTATCGCTGTCTACTTGAAGCAGAAAATTCCTGCATTTTTCGTGCTATTCAAAAGTCAACTGTGTCCCTCAGTCCAAAAGGAATGACTTTTTTTTAAGCATCCTAATGGAGAGCTTGGAGGCTTAAGGGTCACACACATGATTGTGATTGGACTAGGTTGTTCCCTTCTAGTTTGGGTCCATTGTTCATTTTATCCTTCCATCCTTTGGTTTTGTCCTTCCAATATCTAAGCGGGTGCCACAAAGAAGAGGAGGTCAACCTATTCTGCAAACCACCTGAAGGCAGAATAAGGAACAATGGATGGAAACTAATCAAGGAGAGAACCAACTTGGAACTAAGGAGAGATTTCCTGGTAATTAGAACAATTAATCAGTTGAATGACTTGCCTCCAGAAGTTGTGGGTGCTCCATCAATGAAGGATTTTAAGAAGAGATTGGACAACTATTTGTTTGGAATAGTGTAGAGTCTCCTGCCTGAGCAGAGGTTTGCACTACAAGACCTCCAAGATTCCTTGCAACCCTGTTCTTCTGTTATCCACAGGTTTCAGGATTTTTTTGATTGGAGTGATGTTTTGTTCCCTATTTGAGTCTATAGGCTGTCTTTCAATGAGGACCCCAGGCTGTTTTAGCTTATAAAGGGAACAACCTTCAGATGAATGCTCTCACTATCAATCTTGTTCTTTCATACATCTGAGGACCCACACACATATAACACAGACTGCAGATAAGGTTGGTCACTCCAAGACCATGAGATGAAATAGACAACAGAGGCTAAATTGCCTGTATTTCCCTAAGCTAATCTGCTGTCATTAGCTTTGACAAGACTCGCACTCAACTGATAATCCCTGATAATCCATTCAGCTTTTTCATACTGAGTGGGGCTATCTTTTCTTGCAGGGAGCCAGTATCAATTATACTACTATTAATGAAAATAATATGGCCCCAGAGCTTCAAATTGCCTATGGTCTCCCTCAAAGCAAGTTTGACTCAGGATAGCTACATGAAGATATCTAGGTAGTTTTATTGGAAGAATATGAAGTTGGTTTGTTGCTACCTCCTTCCAGAAGGAGGGTTTTTTTTTTCAACTTCCCAAACAAATGTACATAATATTAGAAGTTTTTGTTGGCATCTCATTCAATGCTTGTTTTAATTTTTCTTATGCTGTTAACTTTTTCCTCCTTCCTTTTCCCTCCCCCCCCCACTTTTTTCTTCAAATGGCCTGAGGTCACCTGATACGACCTGATCTGAAGTACAAATATAAAAAAGAGAAGTGGTGAGAAAGTTAAACATACTTTTATGACAATGGATGGAAGTTCTAACCAGGCTGGGTTATTTGGAAACACTGTTATTGCTCAATTTCACATTCAGTGGAAGCCACCTTATATTAACTTTGGCAATGGACCATGAAGTTCAGTATGGTTTACCCTATCCGGCAGAAGTTCTCCAAATGTCCAGATAGGAACTTTTCCCTGTTCTAGCTTGAAACAGGATGGATTGAAAACTCTGTCTACTATGTATGCATTTTGCAACTGAACAACGGTCTATCTATCCATCCTACACCAAGCAAGTTTATTGTGATGACAAAAAAAGGATGGTGTATAATAAGCAAGCAACATTAAAAACTCAGTAGGGTGGTGCAATATTTCTGATTTAGTTTTGGAAGAGATGTTTTGGAAGTTGTGACAGTGCAAATGCAGCATTTGTCAACAACTCATTAAAACAGCCCCATCTGTGTCAAGGACAATAGTACAGCTGAGTAGAATAGTACCGCTGAATAGAGATACGGCTGTTTCGATGAGTCACAGAAGGTGCTATGTTTTCATTTCTGCATTTTCCAAAGTACCTTTCTGAATTAAATCCAAACCGTCCTGAAATATATTAATAAGAGGATATTTTCTAGAGATGCACTGAACTTAAAATGAAAATTGTACTTTAAGACATTTCAATGGCAGCCTCCTCAAAGGCTCCATTCAAAGCACTTGATTAAAATGCTTGAGAGCAAAGATGCACAACTTTTTTTCTAAATCCAGAGCTCCTTCTGGAAGTTTTATGCTGTGCAATTGGCACACTAAAAAGAAGCAGGTAAGTCTGGTGCTGGAAAAAATGATCGGATTTCATTGATATTTCCATGCACTGAAAATTAAATAGAGCAACAGGATTATTCTCCAGTCGTGCATGTAATATTTCTTCCTTCTGTCATATTGAAAATTTTAATTTGGTAATAACTTTCAGTTTACAGTCTCTCAATGTAGTTTACAGCCCTGGTTGTTTGGTTTTGAAGTACTAATGAGGTCCATCTGAATTTAGAATCAAAGAATCCTAGGGCAGGAAGGGACCTTGGAGGTCTTCTAGTCCAACCCCCTGCCCAAGGTGGAGACCTCATAGCACCCTGGATAAATGGTTGTCTAGTCTATTCTTAAAAACTTTCAGTGATGGGTCACCCACAACCTCAGGAGACAAGTTACATTGATTAATCATTCTCGTCAATATCTGGATATAGTTAGGACTTTGTAGAATGAAACAAGGTTAACTGGAATCCTAGCTTTCTCAAAGGGCCAAGATTGACTTTTAAAAATATTTCAGGAGAAAGCAATGGTAAGCCACTTCTCCATCATTTGCAAGACTACCATATGGGCAAGTCCATGTAAATCAGGAGTGTCAAACTCAATGCCCACAGGCTGAATCTGCCCTGTGGTGTGCTTAGATCCAGCCCATGGGGTCAGCCTGGAAATAGCAAAGGACCAGCCTGTGGTGCCTCTGCCAGCGAAAATGAGAATGAAGAGGGAAGGAAAAAGAAGAAAGGAAGGAAGGAGGAAGGGAGGGAAGAAAGGAAGGAAGGAAGGAAGGAAGGAAGGAAGGAAGGAAGGAAGGAAGGAAGGAAGGGAAGGAAGGAGATTATAATGGGAGTGAGGGAGGGTCTCAGGGAAGTCCTGCATTAACACTTGGCCACCACAGGTACCCCTGACACAAGTCCCATGTCATGGCCACCCCTGGCCACGCCCACCCCTGGCCACACCCAACATGGCCACGCTGCCCCCCCAGCCCTCCGAGGTCAAACACAACCCTGATGTGGCCCTCAATGAAATCGAGTTTGACACACTCCTGATGTAAGTCCTAGGAATCAAGCTCAATTTGAAGAGAAATTTATTTTACTTGAACAATAAGTTTTAGATACCTCTGAAGGTCACTTGCCAGGGTTTTGAAAGCTACCTAAAGCTCTAGAGTTCTCACTCTGGCCTCTTCTGGCCCAGAGGAAGGGTGTGACGCCCATTTCTCTCCATTCTTCAACTTCGATCATGCTTTTCTTCTAATCTCTGGCCTGGGAGAATGGCTTTTGTGTGAGCCTTCAGGTTTTCCACTTTTGTGGACATAAAGAACACTCCGCTAAAAGGAATTCTGCCCTTTTCACCCACCCCACTCTCCCACACCTCCTATAACTGAGCCCTTCCGGAGTGACCAATTCAGCGCTTTCACAGTGGCCTGTAATGTATCCCAAATGGAGAAGGTGTATTCAAACAGAAAGATAACCGTTGATGATTGAATAAAATAGCACTTCTCGGGAACAGATGCTTCTTTTTACAATGGAAAGGGAGAGAGAGAGCTGAAAGCTGCAGGTGCAGAACTGACATTATGTCTGTGGAGTATCGTTATAGCCTCCTTAGAGATCTAGGCTTACTCTGTGTTTAATCAGCCACAGTCAGAAGAAATGGCTTCATTTCAGCTTGATGGGAGCCAGATAACAACAACAAAAAAGAGAGAGAGAGAGGAAGATGCATAGCCAATAAGAGGCATCTCTATAAGCATATTGCCTTAATTTGAAAGAACAAGCTGGCATCCTGTGCCGAAGAAAAAGCAACATGGCAAGTATCACTTGAGTCTTCTTACTCCCTATAATCAAAAGCGGTTGTTTAGACTTCCTTCACCTTCCCCTAAACTAACAACCATTTCGTTTTAAAACAAATACAGTGCAGCAAATCAGTGGCAGAGAGAGCTGTAAGGAGTCCATCCAAAAGGAGGAGGAGGAGGAGAAACAGGAGCAGGAGGAGAAACAGGAGCAGGAGAAGGAGCAGGAACAGGAGGAGAAAGAGAAGGAAGAGAAAGAGGAGGAGGAGGAGGAGGAGGAGGAGGAGGAGGAGGAGGAGGAGGAGGAGGAGGAGGAGGAGGAGGAGGAGGAGGTCCCAAAAGTTACTTGATTATGGTAATTTAAAAATGTATTTTGTAAATAAATTTTAGCATTGAAAGTTTGAAATAAATTGGGGTGGGCTGAGATAGAATGACTGGCCTAAGGTCACCAGCCAGTTTTCATGGCTAATGTTGGACTAGAACTCACAGTCTCTGGTTTCTAAGCCACTACCTTAACCACTACACCAAACTGGCTCTTTCATTCAATACATTTTTTTTTCCAACCAGCTGATTCTTTAGATGAAAGGCGGAGACCAACAAATCTTGGACTTATTAACTGCATCCCATTTTCACTTTATTTATTTACTGAGTGTTTTATTTGTAACCTACTTTTCTCAGGGATCTCAGAATAGAATAGAATAGAATAGAATAGAATAGAATAGAATAGAATAGAATAGAATAGAATAGAATAGAATAGAACAAAATGTAGAGTAGAGTAGAGTAGAGTAGAGTAGAATAAAATACTTTATTGGCCAAGTATGACTAGACACACATGGAATTTGTCTCTGGTGCAGAAGTTCTCAGTGTGCATGAAAAGCAACAGAGTAATAATCATAATAATGATACCAATAAGAGGGGACAGTAGCAAAGGTGAGAAGGATAATAATATGTAAATAATAAAAGGAATTTTCTCTAATGTTATCCTTAACAATTCCTACAATTTGGTGAAGTAGATTGACAAAAAAAAGAGCTATAGTTATCCAGTCTACCATGATGGTGGTTGAACTGAGCTTTTCCTGAATCCATTCCAGCAGTTTGACCATTTCTTTATGGGGAGTTGTCTTTAATAGCCCTTTCTTATGTAAGAATCACTGCATGTGATAATGATAGCATTAGGGTGCTTTCTGATCCCAGTGCCTTCCCAAACCACTGTGAACAGACGTAGCCCCTTAAAGTAGTTGACATTCCGTTGGATTGGAGCCTAAGCTAACTACTTCTTATTTAAACAGGTTTTCCTATTTTTTTCTCTCTCTCTCTGTTGCAATAGCATGGGAAATACTCAAGAAAAATATTGAGTTTGACTAAGCTAAAAAATACCTCTGTAAAATTAAGCCTGTTCTCCAAGAGCGAAATGCCTCTCTTTTTTTGCCTCTCATGTAATCCCATTGATTTCAACACACACACACACACACAAAACACACACACACAATCGGAAGGAAGTGTTGTTCTGCCTTGTCAGCAACTTTCTCTGTTTGATAAACCCGGTGCGGAAGCCACCCTTTTTTCATTTTCATTCTCTTTTTATAATTTTGGGACTGTTGGGCTACAGCAAGTTAAATAAACAGCGCGTTCTGTGTTCTCTTTAAAGTGTTCTGGCAATGTGTAGCCGAGCTTAAATGGGATCAGGCTTCCTTGTGATGGGACACAGTAGGTTAGCTAATAGTTTTGTTCCACTCCGCCATTTCAAAGGCCTCTGTCTTCGCTTTCTCTCCAAAAGAAACTTTCCCTGTTTCTTATTTTTAGAAAACAATGATCAAAGTGCTTTTGAAGATGATTTTCTCTCTCTCTCTTTCTCTCTCATTTTGTAAATAGGATGAAAGAGGCTCTGCCAGAAAACAAAAATGGGAGAGTTTCACTAAAGAATTCAAAAAAGATGCCAGAAAAAAGTGGCTTTTTAAAAAAAAGAACCAGGCTTGTGGGTTGTTGTTGTTATTTTCTAGGTGATGTTGAGGTAGGCAAGAGATATATCAGCATTCAGTGTTTGGCCCCTGGTCAAATTTTGATCATCTGTTTATTTATTTTTCCATATTTACTCAAGATTTATATGATAAACCAGACAAGTATCGGAGGAACTTGTTGATTGGTGATATTCAGGCAAATAATACCAGAAAAGGAAAATTAATTGAATCAGCAAGAAACAACTAATATTTCTACACAAGAATGCAAATTCAGAGTCACTGAACCGAGAGTGTGATTTTTTTTTAATGGAGGGCGGGCATTGGATATTAGATTTGGTGATCCAAACAGAAATATGATTTGAATTAAACTGCCTTTTCAAACTGGCAGAAAGAGTCAGAGAGGGTAGAATCAATGCAAAACTGGATCAAAATGGTAATTCAGATTCGATTTTCCCAGGGGCACTCATCTCTAGAGCATGCATTCTGTTTTAGCAATTAAGAAACATAGAAATTAATGAATGGGATTGACTATGAATTTTTGTGCTGAAAGTGTTCAAAACATGCAATTGGATCACAAAGAATTTTGCTTCCCTGAGAGCTTTGGCTTTGTGCTAAAGTGCATCGTATGCCTGAAAAACATCCTATATTCAGTGTCTGGTGTTTCAAGCCAATTGTAGAATAACTAAAAAGCAATTATTTGGTTGCAATAAAAATGGGAGGGAGGGAAGGAGGAATGCAGCTTTTTCAAACCCCAGCTGTGTCTTTGGCTTTTGGATTGCTTGCTAAGATTTGAATGACCAAATAATAATAATAATAACGTGGTGACAGAATCAGGACAAAACAGAAAGAAAGTTCAAGATAAATATGAAATTTAATTAAAATTGGTTTCATCAAAACGTACCTGGTTAAATGAAACTAATGCAATTGCTCATTGTTTGTTTTATCATTTTCTCCTTCTGGCAAGTTAAAATTTAATAGCAACTTTAGGATAGATGGTTGATCGAGACCAAACTTACATCTTTGTAAATATCTTGCCGTAATAAAGGGGAGCTAGATAGACCAAGAATTAGGTTTTACAAAAGACATTTTTTCAGGAAAAGCCAGGTATGCCTTCAAACTCCACAAATGAACTCAACAGGATATCCATTTGCTATTCTTTGATGGCCATCCTCAAATAATCAAGTACGTTGCCTTTAAATACAGAGGCTTATCTAATACTTTTGATACACATAATTGACAGATCTATTTTCCAAGTATTTATCTAATCCTATTAAAACCTACTTCAAGTTATTGTGAAGTCATTCCTGTCCTTCTTTGTCCAGATCCCACACATCTGGGAAGGCCTGCAAAATTTGGATTTCTTTATTTTCAGGCTGAGTGCACACTGCTGAATATATATTCTTCTCTTCTCTCAAAGCACTTTTTCTCCCATTCAGAGCCCTTACTTTCTCCTCTTGTCTTTTCACTGTCCACCCGTCTTCTTTGGCTCACGGTTCTCAAAAGAAATTTCTTTGAAAGGCCTTTAGAAACTTTCCAATCTCGGTTGTTATCTTACTCTTGAATCGTGCCATTGTCAGTATTAAACCAACAAAACACACTCCATTACAATATAATCCATTTATAGTGGGGACATTATCATGCAAATAATCAAGGTGCCAAGCAATAACTAGGTTTGGGAGAGAGGCAGGGATGGCTAATGCCCAACCATCAGAATAACTCAGAAAAGAAATCTCGAATTAACTTTTCAATTTAGCCTGGCAGCTTTTCTCCTTCCTGAGTTATAAAGATGGCCACAGACTATTGAAGCAGGACTCCATAGATATGACAATGAGTAAAAAATATTATTAAGGTAAGCTCCTGCATTAAAGGAACAGTTCCCAAAGTTATTGAGAATTAAAACAATGCAAATGCAGATTGATTTTGTTGAACTGCTAGGTTTTATACACCAGCTTTTATTTGTGAACTCGGTATTTATCCACTCTGATTTTTCCCAACAAGAACAACCCAACAACAAGTAGGCAGGATGAGTGACAGTGACAGAATGACACCAAAGTCACTTAGAAAGCCTACATGGCTGATCATGGACTAGATCAGGATGTCCCCAGTTCTAGTTCAACACTTTAACTCCTAAACCAAGGGAAACTTCCATGCTTAGTCATGAAATCTCAGTGAGCTCAGTAAGACAATTGCTGTCTCAGTGATGTCCCACTCTACCTTACAGTATTGTGATTGATTGATTGATTGATTGATTGACCGATTGATTGATTACACCCCACAGATGGACCTACTCCAGGATGATATGTCCCCAACCTATCTCTTCCAGTTTTCCAACATTACATCTACTACCACTATATCTGAGTGCAATGCTATAGTAAGGATAGAATAGAATAGAATAACAGAGTTGGAAGGGACCTTGGAGGTCTTCTAGTCCAACTCCCTGCTAATAGGGAGTAGGCAGGAAACCCTACACCACTTCAGACAAATGGTTATCCAATCTCTTCTTAAAAACTTCCAGTGTTGGAGCACCCACAACTTCTGGAGGCAAGTTGTTCCATTGATGAATTGTTCTCACTGTCAGGAAATTCCCCCTTAGTTCTAGATTGGTTCTCTCCTTGATTTGTTTCCACCCATTGCATCTTGTCCTGCCCTCAAGTGCTTTGGGGAATAGCTTGACTCCCTCTTCTTTGTGGCAGCCCCTGAGATATTGGAGCACTGCTATCATGTCATCCCTAGTCCTTCTTTTCATCAAACTGGACATACCCATTTCCAGCAACTGTTCTTTATATAACAGATAAAATAAGGAGGCAATTTTTGCCACCTTGAATGGAATAATAGTAGTAGAAGTAATAATAACAACAACAATGGGAAAACAACTGCACAATATCTGGAAGTTATCAGACTGGAGAAGTTTCATGTTCATGAAGGACAAGGGCCTCCAAGCAGTCTCTCATGATTAGCTAGATGTGAAATAATCACTATGGTCAAAAATGGGGGCTTCCTTACAATGAACATTTTTTGCAACCGTGGAAGTAGTTATTTAGAAGGTGATGGCCTGTGCTCATAAATGATATAATTTACATACTTGGATCATACCTATAGAAGATCATGGGCACAATGACCTCATGATGCAAAGATTAACATGTTGATATCACTGTGGCTTGCTACAAATGCCACACCCCTGTTGTGTTTGTGGGTCATCCGCCTTGCTCCAGTCTGAACCCAGCCTTTCCTGTTATGCTGTGTCATTCGGAGAGATTATTTTTACAGCAGGGTTGTAAAAACATGGAAAACACCAGACTTTATGCTAGGACCACTTATTGAGCCTTAACTGGAACAGTATTCATGGTTACCATTACAAGGAAGGTATTATATTGGCAGGGTAGTAAAGTTAAACCTGACCTTAAGGGCATTTTGAAATGTTAATAGCTCATGCATACATTTAGGATATTTGGAGACAGGTCCATGATGTGAAAAGCAGTGTTTGAAATAGGTTGCTTCCCTTCCCTTCTTTCCTTCCTTCCTCTCTTCCTTTCTTTCTCTTTCCTTCCCTTTCTCTCCTCATTCCTTTCTTCTTTCCTTTCCCTACTTTCCCTTCTTCTCCTCTTTTCTTCCCTCTTTCCTTTCCTTTCCTTTTACTCTTTCCTTCACTTCTCTTCCTCTCCTGGTTCCTTCCCTTTCCTTCCTTCCTTTCTCTCCTTTCCTTTCTTCTTTCCTTTCCCTCCTTTCCCTTCCCCTTTTTCCTTTCCTTTCCTCTTTTTCTTCCTCTTTCCTTCCTTCCTTTTTCCTTTTCCTCTTTCCTTCTCCTTCCTTCCCTTCCCTTCCCTTCCCTTCTCTCTTCAGTCCACGATGCTGTAAAATAATTCTAGATTGTGAACATTTGCTTCTGAGGAAAACCTCTCAGATTTATCTATTTCGACCAAGAAAGAAAGATGTATTTTTCTCAGAAAGGAAATCAATGTGTCTTTTTGATAGATGCAGTCTGGAAAACAGTGATAGGGATGCTTGAAATGGTTGAGGAAGGTAGTCTACTTTCTGCTAACATTGCCCAGCAGCGTATTATGCTGGAGGCAAGTTGCTGGTCTTAGCATCTATTCTTACAGAACCATCTTCCAATGTGACACCGTGGAATTAGTTCAAGGAAGAGGCGTTGGCGCAAACTCTTGAATAAATGGGAGCAAAACAAAAAGAATATGTGTTGTGTGAATGCTGCAAGCCCACCTAGAAGAAAGTGGCAAAGAAATGGTTGTGTAGGAAATGGATTCCAACTGAGTTTGTCAGCATATTTGGAATGTTTTTTTTTTAATTACATTTATATGCCACCCTTCTCCGAAGACTCAGGGTGGCTTACAATTTTTGGGATACAACCCAGTGTGCTCAGCAATAGCCTTCATTCCATTGTATATGCCTGCTTATTACTAAGCGGCATTTTTACAAGGTCAGCTAATTGCCCCCAACAATCTTGGGTCCTCAATTTACCTACCCCAAGAGGATGGAAGGCTGAGTCAACCTTGAGCCTGGTGGGATTCGAGCCTACAGCAGTTGTAGGCAGCTGGAACTTAAGTGCAGGCAATTAACAGCCTGAGCCACCCAAGGACCTGGGTGTTGGTAATGTTCAGACAAAATGATTGTTGTGATGGACATCAGAGGTGATATTCAGCAGGTTCTGACCAGTTCTGGAGAACCAATAGCGGAAATTTTGAGTAGTTCAAAGAACCGGCAAATACCACCTCTGACTGGTCCCACCAACTCCATATATTTTCTGCCTCCTGAGTCCCAGCTGATTGGCTGGGTCCTCTTTTGTTGCCCTGCACAGGAGAACAGAGCTGTAAAGCAGGTTAGTGGGGTGGGGAGGGAATGGGATTTTGCAGTAACCTTCCCTCAGGAGTGGGGTGGGAATGGAGATTTTACAATATCCTTCCCCTGCCATGCCCACCAAGCCATGCCACACCCACCAAGTCACACCCACAGAACCGGTAGTAAAAAAAAAATGAATCCCATCACTGATGGACATGGCACCTTAATAAGTTGTGCACCTTAATAAGTTCACTGTTTGAAGTTTCTCCTGACTTTCAGCTTATTTTTGTCAAAAACCTTCCTCCTCATTAATTATGATTATTGGACCTCTAAGAAAACCAGGACCTTTCAAGGAAACAAATATGAAACTAGAGGCTGGTGTTTTGCTTTGAACTTTTCTAAGTTCACTTTATTGAATTAAAAGGACAATGTAAGATGTATTGGAATCATGATTGGTCTCACGAATGAAGGCAAATATACATGTCCCAGATTAATGTTGCAGCACCCAATCATGGTTGGTCATTGGAACCAGAGATTTGGTTTTCTGAGCTCTGGTTCCGGTGACTGATCCAGATTGGACTCCACTTGATTGGTCTCCATACCATGATCTTTTCTCGCTTTCCCATAAATACACTTAATGAGTGTCTTCATAATCTCCTTCTAGGTTGGATCTCTCTTTAACAAGCTTCCACTCATTACTTTTCATCCTGACTTCTGGTGCTTTGAAGAATACATTTTGGAGATTTCTTATGAGGTTAAGGTTGGAAATCAATTCATCTAAGTCAACTCGCTTCCCATTTATCCAGGGGTGGGAGAAGTAAATCTGTCCTGATGTGTTTGAATTCCCACCACTCTTAGCCCAGATGGACAATAGAAGAAAAAAAATCACCTCTAACTATGGCTAGCATACTTGGGCTACACTAACCTGGATGACTACTTGAGGATCATAAAGTTATACAGAGAACATTAACCATTTGCTGTCATCTACTGGTTTTCTGGTCCTCTCTGAAAAGCCAATGCAGTCCTGGATTGCGTCAACAAAGGGATAGTATAAAGTTCATGGGATATAACACTTTATATCACATTAATGAGGCCACACTGGAATATTGTATACAGTTCTGGTCAGCACAATACACAACAGTTGCCAACATCCCAGAAAGTGTGTAGAAAAGAGCAACAAAGATGATAAGGGGTCTTGAGGTTAAATCATACTATGAACAGTTGAAGGAGCTAGGCGTGTCTAGCCTATTGAAGAGAAGGATTGAGAGGACATGATAATAGATAGATATAGATACAGATTAACAGAGTTGGAAGGGACTTTGTAGGTCATCTAGTCTAACCCCCTGTCCAAGCATACCCTACACCATTTTTGACAGATGGCAGTCCAATCTCCTCTTGAAAGCCTCCAATGATGAAGCTCCCACAACTTCCGAAGGCAACTTCTGTTCCACTGGTTGATTGTTCTCCCTGTCAGAAAATCCCTCCTTATTTCCAGGTTGAATATCTCCTTGTTCAGTTTCCATCCATTATTCCATTATGCTTAACTATCTTCCAGTACTTGAGGTGCTGTCACAGAGAAGAGGGGAACAACCTATTCTCCAAAGCAACTGAGGCCAGGGCAAGAAGTAATGGGTAGAAGCTTGTTAAAGAGAGATCCAGACTAGAAGTAAGGAGATCCAGCCTTCCATCCTCCCGGGGTAGGTAAATTGAGGACCCAAGATTGTTGGGGGCAATAAGCTGACTTTGTAAAAATGCCGCTTGGGTGGGGGGCAAAAGCCCTAGTAATAAGCAGGCATATAGAATGGAATGAAGGCTATTGCTGAGCACATTGGGTTGTGCTCCAAAGATTGTAAGCCGCCCTGAGTCTCCGGAGAAGGGCGGCATATAAATGTGAATTTTTTTAAAAAAAGGAGAATTTTTCTGACAGTGAGAATAATCAATCAATAATCAATGGAACAGCTTGTCTCCCAGGGTTGTAGGTGCTCCATTTCTGGAGGTTTCAAAAATAGACTGTGTTATGTATGTAGGTTTGAATGTCATTGGTTTAGTTTGAATTGTTCTTGTAAAATGTCAAATATGATTGGTTTGAAAAGTGCGGGAAAACCCTGCACTCTGATTGGCTGGCAACTGCGGCTGCTGGCTATAAGTAGCAGCCGTAGCCCAGCCAAGATGGGTCCATTCGAGCTGTAGTCACTAATAAACTCTTCACTGAAGCTCTTCGCTGACTCTTCATGCAAACTTAACACTGGCGATGAAGGTGGGATTCCCCTGAAGAGAAGACGACGGAAGACAAGCAGAAGAGCGAGATGGCTGCGCTGAACACCCCCCAGCCCGTTGATCCGGCGGCAGAAGACTGGGAATCGTATGCGGATCGCTTCCAAATGTATTTGGAAGGAAACGACCTCACCGACATCTCTGAGAAGCCAAGAGGCGGTCTTTCTTACGCACTGCGGTCCGGCAGTCTTCAAGATGGTGAAGGCATTGGCGGAGCTGCAGACGTGAAGGTAATGGAATGGCCTGATTTAGAAAAGCTTTTAAGAGCCCATTACGCCCCACAAGTATCGTGCCTCATTAAGAGACACGAGTTTTACCATTGGGATCAAGGGGAAAGCAAAACGTTAACGACTTCGTGGCAAGTTTAAGAGACATTGGGGTGCATGCGAGTTTAACAACTTGGAGGAGGCCATGCGATCGATTTGTTCTAGGCCTCAAAGACAAGGTGCTTCAGAGCAAATTGTTATTAAAACCTAAGATCACGTTGAAGGAAGCCATAGAAGAGGCCTCCTCAGCAGAAGCCACTAAGTCCTCAGCGGCAGCCATGAAGAAAATTAACAAGGCCTCAAGCCATTCTGATGTGGAAAAGTCCACAACAACTCATTGCGAGCAAATAGATTCTGAATCAGACTGCAGTGAGGTGGAGGAAGGAATTTATAGACTCAGAATGGAAAAGAAAAAGAAAGACCTGGGAAGAAAAAGGCAAGACTTTTATTGCAGAGGTTGTGGGGGCCACCCCCACTGAATGCAAGTTTCTTGATACCATCTGCCTTCGTTGTGAAAAAAGAGGTCACTTAGCAAGAGTCTGCAAATCATCCAGAACTCCACCACACAGAAGAAAGTTTCCTGACAAAGATTTCAAGCCCAACAACTTCAGTGAGAAAATGGGGCACAACTCAGAAGCAAATGGGAAGAATGAAACTCATCAAACAGTCACCATTGGTCATTCTTCAACCTTAAGAAGCAGAAAAGTACATGTGAAGGTACTCATTGAAGGAAGGCCTTGCCAAATGGAAGTGGACTCAGGCTCCTATTTATCTATGGTGTCATGGGACACTATTCACAGGCTACTTCCCAACATTCAGAAGAAACATTTCCAGAAGCAAGCACTGACTCTTAAAGACTACCAAGGGAACAAGATTCCAGTAGTTGGAACAAGAGAATTCAACGTGAAGTTCAAAGGCCACACCAAACGTTTGCCCCTGACCATCGTGGACAAGGATCGCCCAAGCTTGCTGGGACTTGAGTGGTTCAATCCACTAGGCATCGAGGTGACTGGCATCAATCACGTGAGCAACTCTGAATGGGAGGAGGCCTTGAAGTCTGAGTTTCCAGAGGTCTTCAGCGAAGGATTGGGCAAGTATATGGGGACCCCTATCACTTTCAACCTAGATCCCAAGGTGCCCCAATTCGTTTAAAGCCCAGAAGGGTCCCATTTGCCTTAAAGGAAAAAATTGATGCACAATTAGATAAACTAATAGCTCAAGGAGTTTTAGAGCCCACTGACCACTCCAGATGGGAGACACCCATAGTCACACCTGTCAAGACTGATGGGTCAGTAAGAATCTGTGGGGACTATAAGGGGACACTGAACCATGCGCTGCAGCAGAGCGCATACCCAGTTCCAGTGGTGCATCATCTATTACATTCACTTGGCAGGGGTACAGTCTTTGCCAAATTGGATCTGGCCCAGGCATATCAACAACTAACAGTTGATGATGCCACTGCAGAGGCCCAAACCATTGTGACTCATAGAGGTGCCTTCAAATGTAAAAGGTTACAATTTGGAGTAAGCGTGGCACCAGGCATCTTTCAAAGCCTTATGGAAAGGATGCTCCAAGGACTGCCAGGGGTAGTGCCTTACTTTGATGATGTGTTAATCTCTGCTGAAAATGACACTCAGTTACAAGAAAGACTCAGAGAAGTCCTTACCAGATTCAGGAAAGCGGGGTTAAAAGTCAAGGAAGAAAAATGCACTCTTAAAACTGACAAGGTTGAGTTCCTGGGCTATATGATTGACAAGCATGGCATCCACCCTACCGATGCCAAGGTTCAAGCAATCAAAGAAGCCCCTAGACCTAAATGCAAAACAGATTTGCAAGCCTTCCTTGGACTCATTAACTTTTATCACATGTTCCTACCTCAGAAGGCAACCATTGCAGAACCATTGCACAGATTACTTGACAAAAGTCTGTTTGGGTCTGGGGAGGAAGGAACAATCAGCATTTAACAGTATTAAAAGACTAATCACGTCTGATGCTGTACTGATACAGTTCTCTGAGAATTTGCCTGTTGTACTGACTTGTGATGCATCCCCTTTGGAGTGGGGGGTTTGAGCCACAGGCTTCCCAGTGGGAGAAAGCCCCTATTGCATTTTACTCTCGCACTTTGACCAAAGCAGAGAGGAATTACAGCCAATTGGACAAGGAAGCATTGGCAATTGTTGCAGCTGTCAAGAAATTTCATGAATATTTGTATGGGAGAACATTTACCATTGTTACAGATCACAAACCTTTGTTAGGCATTGTGGCAGGAGATAAACCTACACCTACTATCCTGTCACCAAGAATGCTGAGGTGGACTGAATTTCTTGCTGCTTATTCTTACAAACTTATCCACAAGCCTGGCAAGGACATTGGACATGCTGATGCACTGAGTCGTTGCCCACTTCCTTGCCACAAGGAGGACTTTGAACCTGAAACACACACCTTTTCCTAGAAACTGTTGCCAAGCTTCCAGTGCATGCTGCTGAAATTGCCAGAGAGACTGCCAAAGACACTTTATTGGCTCCTGTTATAGGCTGGATTAAGAAAGGTTGGCCTCTTCAAGATCTACCTCACCTGGCCCAACCTTTTAAGTCCAGGCAAACTGAATTATCTGTATTAAGAGGATGTATTTTGTGGGGTAACAGGGTGGTTATTCCTGCAAAACTACAAAAGAGGTTTTGGAAATGTTACATGAGGGTCATCCTGGTATTGTAAGGATGAAGGGATTGGCCAGGAGTTATGTATGGTGGCCAGGTATTGACAAAATGGTTGAAAACTGGGTTGCATCTTGTCCCAACTGTCAGGTAGTCAGGCCTGCCCCACCTCTCGCCCCAAACAGGAATGGGAATGTCCTAGGGGCCCATGGTCTAGGATTCACATTGATTTCGCAGGCCCTACCAGAGGGCACACCTTTCTTATTATAGTAGATGCATATTCCAAATGGCTAGAGGTAATCCCTATGGCATCCACCACAACTGATGCTGTCATCAAGCAGCTCAAAAACTTTTGTAACCCACGGGTTACCTGATGTTCTTGTCTCTGACAATGGCCCTCAATTTACATCCAACCTTTTGAATCCTATTTAGCACAACAGGGTATCAGACATGCCCTCACTGCCCCTGGGCACCCTTCGCTAACGGCGGGCTGAACGCATGGTGCGTTTTACCAAGGAGAAACTTCAGCAA
Source organism: Naja naja (assembly GCA_009733165.1). Classification (NCBI taxonomy): domain Eukaryota; kingdom Metazoa; phylum Chordata; class Lepidosauria; order Squamata; family Elapidae; genus Naja; species Naja naja. The sequence goes on from CM019163.1 coordinate 18,009,260, forward strand.
CTGGGTCCTGGGGACATCACTGAGAAAGTTGAAAAACTTCTTAGTGTTCAGCACATCACTCTAACCCATCTAATAACTTATCCCCAGCAGAGTTGTTGATGGGTAGGAAACTTAGGTCTTCCCTTGACCGCCTTCATCCCACTTACGCACCCAACGCACCACTAGATTCCACTTCCAAAGTTTGCACATTCAGTGTGGGTGATTCTGTTTATGCTAAGAACCTTATGGGTGAACCTTTGTGGATTCCTGCTGAGATAACTCAAATCACAGGCCCTCGTTCTTACAGGGTACAAACAGAGGATGGAGTCCTCTGGAGCAGGCACATTGATCAACTTAGATCCAGGTTTTCTCAGGAACATCGCACTTGTTCCTCTCTAGTTCCCTCACCTGATGTCAATTCTAGGGGGGAAGGGGAGGAACAGGAGGATAATCAGCAAGCAAGAATCCATCCCATGTGTAACGAGCCATTACGACAGGAACCATTCCAAAACCTGTCACAATGCCAAAATCCATCCTTAGAAGTGGAAGATTGTACATCACTACCTGACTTGGGTGCTGACATTGGGCTGGAGATGGGTTGGGAGGAGAGACCAGATTCTAACAATCAAACAGGGTCTTCTTTCACAGGAAGTCCCAGTAGGGAAATGTCAGCAGACACATTTCCTCTCTCACTGGGTGAGAATGTTAAAACTTCTGAACCACGAAGGTCTCAACGCGTAAGAGCCCCACCTATTTAAAAGAATACATTGGATAGGTTGGGGTTTGGTATGGACTGAACCTAGTGGGGAGGGGTGTTATGTATGCAGGTTTGAATGTTATTGGTTTAGTTTGAATTGTTCTTGTAAAATGTCAAATATGATTGGTTTGAAAAGTGCGGGAAAACCCTGCACGCTGATTGGCTGGCAACTGTGGCTGCTGGCTATAGATAGCAGCCGTAGCCCAGCCAAGACGGGTCCATTCGAGCTGTAGTCACTAATAAACTCTTCACTGAAGCTCTTCGCGTCTGACTCTTCATGCAAACTTAACAGACTGGACAACCATTTGATAAGGTCTCCTGCCTTGATCACAGGGTTGGACTAAAAGACTCCCAAAGTTCCTTCCAGCCCTATGATACCATGTTCTATGGATTTCTGCAGGCCCAGATCTTTAGCTCTATTTCCAACGTCAGAACAGGAAAATCGCTTAAATGCTCCTATCCTACTTAATTTAGATGAAGCAGTCAAGTGACTTGTCAAATTGCTGGAAGGGGAGGTGGGGGATCCCTCACTCCTTGCAGGAGGAGCTGGAATTACCTGTTTGTCCCTTTAAGCATTTCCAGATACAGATCAAACACAGCTGGGCCATAACATTTATGACCTACCTGTCAGTTGCCTTAGATAGCACATACATTAATTATTGGAATATTTTCCTTGTATACAAGTTTTCTTCTACTTGTTCTTTTTTCCTTGTTTAAGCCTATCAGGGTATATCATTTTCACTTTCTGAATAGGAAAAAAAAGTAGGGGAGACTTATTTGTGAGAATTAACCTCTCCTGCATTATAATGTTTGCTCTCCCTCCCTCCCTTTCTCTCTCTCTCTCCTTCTCTCTCCCCCTTTTTTCACAAAGGCATTTTCCTTTACAGATAAAAGAAGGGCAGCAAAGAAATGCCCTGAAAACTTAATAATAGATTAACATTTCTTGCAGTATACAAGTTGTGTGCCAGAATCTATTATGCTTGTTGTAAATTTTGATTGCTAGAACTGTGTGTCATTTTATGGCGAGAAGCTAACGTTAAGTACAGCCACCTTCTTTTACAGGTATAAAATGTGATGCTTTGAAAAACAGGGTGCAGGGAAAGGGAAAGAATGTGGATTTATTTATTTATTTATTTGTTTAGGGCCTGCCCTAATGAAACAGATGGGATGTGGTTTTGCAATGTGTTGAACAAGAGTTTTCGACCATGATTTATTACGCAAGTCACAGTACTCTGATTTACTTAAAGCACCATTGGGTGAATTCATGCCAGAAAACAAATCAGCCGCATTAAAATTTCAATCTGTGAATCCAGTCCATGAAAGGTTAAGCCTGAGGACTATCAGCTTTCACAAATTAGGTCTCTTCCATAAATGTTGGCACTGTGACCTCCAGAATTCTTGGGCGGTTCAGTCAAAACGTGGTTTAGAACTTTGGGAAGTATAGTCATAGCACATCTGGAGTATACTGAGATCTCCGAAAGAGCCAGAGAGCCTTTGGACCTCCAGAGGCTGTTGAGTTATGACCTGTGGCATGATTCACCTTGGCTGTGAGGGCTTGAACCTGCTTTGAAATGTTCTTCAACAACATCTGGAGAACTGTAGGTCCTTCCCCTGTTTTGATATGTCTATTCAAACACAAAACCAAGTGACTTTCCTGCACCTTACCGTAACTAAAGTACCACAAGTAGTTTAGGACCGCAGCTTAAAGTTGCAATCCTCTGCACATTTATCTGGGTGTTGTTAGTCCTATTGAACCCAGAGGGATTTTCTTTTTGGAAGGATTAATTAATCATTCTATTTCCAGCCGGTATCTATTTTGCATTCCATGCTCAGGAGCTCTGGAACAATAGATGTGGGACAGCTGTTGCTGCCAGTCCCTTTTCTGATCCCCCATATCTACTGCCTGAGGCTGCTATCTCATTTCCCTTATGCTATAAGCCAGCCTGGAATGGAAATTGAATCTCAGCTTTTCAGCTTCCTTCAATACCCCAATATAACTATTTCTTTCCTGTTTTAATCCACAGTGCTGCACACCTCCCTATGTGTTCGGTTCAGCGAGTTCAAACCAGCAGCCTGCACAGTGTCAGGCTGCCATTGTAGGCAAAGGCTGTTTAATGAATAACTTTGTAGCTTGTGGCTGTGCAACATCTTACCAAGGGACCTTTTTTTAAAAAACACAAACCAACACATACACACACAACTTCCTCTCTTCCAAAACCCTTCAACCATCTCCCCAAATCACGGAATCTCTAACATCCTTGCCAAGAAAGTTGCACTCCACTACCCAGTGTTTTCCAAAGCCTTGTTTTGAACTGTTCCATTTTTTTCCAGTATTTGGAAATGGGACAAGAGAGATCCTGCGGGCGATGGGAGGGGGGGCGTAAAAATAAAAGGAAGATTGATAAAGCAAAGCAATTGGAGTTATTGCCTATGCATGAAATTGATTAAATGCTTCGCTAAATGGCTTATAAATTTGCTTCTCATATTTCTGTCACCCACTGAAAAAAGATTACAGTGAGCCCGCGGATGACCATGTTGTATACAATACCAAATTACAAAGGGTTGTAAAAACTAATGTTTTGTTTAAAGTTTTGAACAGGACCATATGCCTTCAGTGACCTTGAGTAAGCTATTCTAATTCAAAACATTTCAAAGTGGATATAGAAGGAGGAGAGGGGATAGGAAAACGTGGAATCCATCTGCATAACAAGCCACAACCCATGTGGTTTATTCACTACATACGACTTCTCTGAAGTTTTATAAAAAAGAAAGAAAGAAAGAAGAGCATGTTGGACATTTACTCAATTATTTGTACATCATAGCTATAACATTTCAAAGCACACAATTTTCACGGCGGTGTAATAAAGTTAAAAATGAAGAAGGGAGGCAACGAAGAGCCCAACAAATAGCTTGAACAAAGAACATGCTAGGGGTGGTGGAAGACTGTAGTCTATTTTGGAGCTCACCAAAGGACCCATACAAAGCAGCTATCCTGTAGAAGTAGGAGTGGCAGAACCTGGAGGTGGAATTAAAAAAGGAATCAGTCTAGAATCCCTTCATAGCCACCAACAGACTAAGTCCGATCCCCTTTGAATTCGTAGCTTCCTCATCCAACTCTGAGCAGGTAGTGACTGTTACTTGAGAAGATTCCTGTGCAGAGTAGCAATAAATCAATTCAATTAGACCTTCACTTGTGGATCTGGTCTTTCACACTTGACAGATCCATGGACAATGAGCCACGCGTGTACAGTGCATGGACACAAGCCAATACCCTGAGATTTTAGAGCATCACCTTTCCCATGCATTTGCCCTGGGTCCCCTGACCAACATTGAGCATCAGATTACATAATGATGTCCATGGGTCTACTTTAGCATTAAAAAATAAATAAGCATTTTAGGCCAAATAGAAAAGACTTTGTCCAGGGAATCCTTTCTCAGCATTTTCCAGTAGGTCCTGCCCTACCTATGACTTTTGTTTGTTTTCTTTCTTCTTAATTCTTTTGGTTAAAACACACAATGAAAAGCTGGATTGCTGCCAAACTAAGCACCAGCTTTGAGTATTATATATATATATATATATATATATATATATATATATATATATATATATATATATTTATAAAATCCCTTCTGGGCACTCTTAGAAAGTAAAACTTGCATCTCACTGCTTTGTCTGAAAGAGGTTCTTACAAATGGTAAAGGAGGAAAGGGTAGAAGGAAGCATTCTGAAAATGTGGGAAGAAGGGTAGGGGTGAAATATCAGAATAGCAGAACTGAAAGGGACCTGAGAGGTCTTCTAGTCCAACCCTCCTGCTCAGTTAGGAGACTCAATACCATCCCAGACAAATGGCTCTCCGATCTCTTCTTGAAAATCTCCAGTGATGGAGCACCCACAATTTCTGGAGGCAAGCCATTTTACTGGTTATTTGTTCTCACCATTGGAAGATTTCTCCTTAGTTCTAGGTTGCTTCTTCTTTCCTTGTTTGGTTTCCATCCATTGTTTCCAGTCTTGCTTTTGAAAATAGATTGATTCCCCCACTTCTTTGTGACAGTCCCTCAAATATTGGAATGCTGTTATCATGTCAACCCTAGTCCTTCTCCTTGTTAGACTGAACATACCCAGTTCCTACAACCATTCTGCATCTGTTTTAGCCTCTTCTCTGTACTCTTTCCAGAGTCTCAACATCTTTTTTATAGTGTGGTAACCAAAACTGGATGCAGTATTCTAGGTGTGGTCTTACTAAGGCTTTATAGAGTAGTATTAGTACCTCCCTTGATCTTAATTCTATCCTTCTGTTAATGCAACCTAGAATTGCATTGGCTTTTTTGGCTGCTGCTGCACGCTGCTAACTCATATTTAAGTGATTGTCCACTAGGACTCCAAGATCCCTCTCACAGTTCCTGAAGTCTGTATCTGAGGCCGCCTTTTTAAATTTATTGATAGATGGGTGTTTTGTGTCTGCCTGTGCTTCCCATCAAGGCATTCCATGCCCATCAATGCTCCTCGAATTTCAAATATGCTCCCCATCTCCTGAATGTGCCCAACTCCCATTCTGAAAATATATGTCATGAACAGCTGAACAGAGCTGATAAGTCTTTACAAGATGACCAAGTGAGTAACACGATCTACTTCACCAATTAAATGTTTATTCTGCCCCTTAGAAGGATTCCTGAAAGATGTTCAGAGTCAGCAGCAGAAAACTGCATTTTTCATTCCGACTTTTTCACTTGGTGCTCTTTGTGTTATGTTTGAGCCAAAGCCATAAAGGGGGGAAATTTAAGAGATGCCAATCTTTGGAGCCGTAAAGCAAATTCAGCTGCATCCAGTATTTCTTAACAGGTATAATTAATATTTTTAAGGGAGTCACTGACAACGTAAGCTCCACACATACCCTTTTCCTCCCCATTTTTCTACCAATACAGTTAATGCTCTGTGACAAAACGTATTATTTCTTGCCTGTAATCCATTCATGAAAAGGTCAATCTCTTACCATTATTTTGTCAACAGTGAAGTGTTACCTTTAGGCAACAAGTTAATTTTCAAATTAAAGAAGAAAGAGTTTCCAAGCACTTGCATTTTTAAAACAAAAACAAAAAAAACCTACCTTATTTGTTAGAAAATGAATAGACCAACTTAGAGCACAAGCACTTAAGGAGAACATATGGGCAGTTTAGGAATATAGATGAGAAATTCAATTCCAGTTGTGTTAGGCAGATAAATTCTCCTGCATGCTTTCCTTGCAGTTCTCATTTAATATGCTCTTAGGATTTCTTTCAAAGGAAAAGAAAACTGTGCAGAAGTTTACATCAACGGACTATGGTGTTCCTACATTTATTTCTTGATAATCAAGTGGTTTGAGTGAACACAGGTAGTCCTCGAATTATGACCACAGTTGAGCCCAAAATTTCTGTTGACAATTGTTAATGTTGCCCCTTTTGCGACCTTTGTGGCCATAGTTATTAAGTGAATCTCTGCTGTTGTTAAGTTAGGAACACTGTTGTTAAGTGAACGCGCCCTCCGCTCACATGAGTGGAGCTTCGCACATGAGTGCAAATGCCCTCTGTTCCTGCTAAGGGAGCTTCATGCACGCATACTTGCTCATCATTCCCATGGTCCACTTTCAAACTGGCCAGGGACCAGGAGTGGACTGTGGCCTGGAGGTTGGGAACCCCTGGCATTAAGGTATATTTATTTATTTATTTATTTGTTTGTTTATTTATTTATTTAATTGGATTTATATGCCACCCCATCTCCAAGGGGACTCGGGCGGCTTACATGAAATATATAAACAATAAATATGTCTTTATCAAATTCAATCCAATTATAAAATCAATTAAAATACCCTTAAATTAAAATTCCCAGCCCTGCTCAGTCCAGGCCAGCCTGTACAAACAGCCAAGTCTTGGGATCACGGTGGAAGGAGTGCAGGTCCGGGGCCAAACACAGCTCTAGAGGTAGCTGATTCCAAAGGGTGGGTGCCCCCACAGAAAAGGCCCTCCCCTGGGGGACTGCCAACCGACATTGTCTGGCCAACGGCACCCCCAGGAGGGCCCGCCTATGGGAGCGTACCGGGCCATCAGACCTCTATGCTGGTAGGAGGCGCTCCTGCAAGTATCCCGGACCCGAGCCATGCAGGGCTTTAAAGGTTAATACCAGCACCTTGAATCTTACATGGAGGGCAACCGGCAACCAATGAAGGTCGCGCAGGAGGGGTGTCACATGGGAGAACTGGGCCGCTCCCATCACTGCCTGCGTGGCTGCATTTTGTACCAGTTGAAGCCTCCACATAGTCCTCAAGGGCAGCCCCAGGTAGAGACCATTGCAGTAGTCAAGACGGGAGGCAACTAGAGCATATAAAGGTAAAGGTTTCTCCTTTCCAGTCATGTCCAACAGTGTTGTCCAAATTTGCTTCCATGTTCATATGGCCCAGTATGACCACATGCCAAGACACACGGAACGCTCTTACCTTCCCACCAAAGTGGTACCTATTTATCTACACACATTTGCATGCTTTTGAACTGCTAGGTGGCCAGGAGTACAGTACATACTACACAGATTAACATAGTTGGAAGACACCAACTCTGATGTAGGTCATCTAGTCCAACCCCCCACCCAAGCAGGAGACCCTACACCATTTGTGACAGATGGTAGCCCAATCTCTTCTTGAAAGCCTCCAGGGATGAAGCTCCCACAACTTCTGAAGGCAATTTCTGTTCCATGGGTTGATTGTTCTCACTGTCAGAAAATTTCTCCTTATTTCCAGGTCGAATCTCCCTTGGTCGGTTTCCATCCATTGTTCCTTGTCTGGCCATCAGGTGCTTTGCAAAATAGCTTGACCCCCTTCCTCTCTTTACAGCAGCTGTATATACTAACATTATGTATATATTAAAATTATATCCAGGCATACTCTAGCTAGACTTGCCATGTTATTTCTGCACAAAATCTCTCAAGATTACCCTTCTCAGGAGCTTTTGAGGAACTTCCATGAGAGTCTTCCCAGACACCTGAGCTTATGAGAACTTAGTATTCTTGTGCGATCTCTTTGGAAGATCTCACAAGCTTCCAAAACTCTAAAAATCTGCTGATTTTGCAAGGTTCGTTGTCTATATGGTTGCCTATCATGTGAAAATGCTGCAGGTCTGAGATTTAGGAACAAAAGATATATGAACGTATTCAGTGGTGGGATTCAATTATTTTACTACTGGTTCTGTGGGCGTGGCTTGGTGGGCGTGGCAAGGGAAGGATACTGTAAAATCTCCAGTCAGAGATGGGATTTGCTGGTTCTCGGACTATTCAAAATTTCCGCTATGGTTCTGCAGAACTGGTCAGAACCTGCTGAATATACCACCTCTGAGCATATTACAGCAGGGATTTCTCCAGGGTGGGTCCCATAGAAAGGTCACATGACCTTGAGACATGGTAACCAACACTGCCAAGCATCTGGATTTTGATCACACAATCATGGGGATGTTTCAATGGTTCCGCAACTGTGAAAAACAGCCGAAAATCACCTTTTTCAGGGCTGTTGAAACTTGGAACGCCCACTAAATCAACTGTTGTAAGTCGAGGACTATCTGATATGCACTTGTGAAGGTCGCATTGGGTATGTTTGCAGTTACAGATGCTTTTGGTCATTTGAAAACATGCCATCCTTCCCTACAACAGCTTGCCTTCAGAAGTCGTGGGAGCTTCCTCACTGGAAGCTTTCAAGAAGAGACTGGACTGCCTTTGGTCAGAAATGGTGGTGGCTCTCCTGCTTGGGCAGGAGGGTTGGACTAGATAATCTACAAGGTCCCTTCCCACTCTGTTGTTCTGTTTAACATAATAATGATCCCTGCCTGAGTTGTGGGCTTCCCAGGGATGCAGTGGCTCAGTGGCTAAGACGCTGAGCTTCTTGATCAGAAAGGTTGGCAGTTCGGCAGTTCGAATACCTAGTGCCACGTAATGGAGCAAGCTCCTGTTACTCATCCCAGCTTCTGCCAACCTAACAGTTCGAAAGCATGTAAAAAAATGCAAGTAGAAAAATAGGGACCACTTTGGTGGGAAGAAAACAGCATTCCATGCGCCTTCAGCGTTTAGTCATACTGGCCACATGACCACGGAGATGTCTTCGGACAGCGCTGGCTCTTCGGCTTTGTAACAGAGGTGAGCACTGCCCCCTAGAGCCAGAAACAACTAGCACGTATGTGTGAGGGGAACCTTTACCTTTACAATGGAATTAAGGAGAGCACTGTAAGAGGATCCCTGCAGAACCATGAAGGGCCTGATCTAAAATTATCTAGGCCTGCCACTCATTACTTTTACTGGGGTGAGAGCACTGGCTACCACCCTTTGCTCCTTCTATGCCTTGTCTGAAGGCATGCCCCATCTTCCTCCAATAACTTGTCTTGTAATTGGTGTACTGATGGCTTATGTCATCATGTTTTAGTATATATAGCAATTCCACACTCCTTCGCTCCCCCCCTCCTCCCTCTCCCAGAGCCTCTGAGTCTGCTCTTTATTCATTGTAACTCCCCAACTGGCCTGTGTCAGGTTTGTGCTCCAGGCTGGCTGATAAACATCAGCAGATGATTGGACACACACATTCTTAACATGGCTGACCCATGGCATCTTAGAAGACAACTGGGAACCTGTCATTATGTGTACAAAGCTCTCCTTTCTTTTCACCTTATCTCTCCTCAGATGAAGCCGAGATTCTTATTAACTCATTAATGACTGAAGATGTCAGTTTAGACCACAACGGGGCCAGGGAGGGGAGGGAGAGGGGGGGAGAGAGAGAAATTGAGAGAGAAGGAAACTTGCTGATTTGTTTCAAAAGTTTGTTTAGGCTTTTTCATTAGGAAAATGTGAATCCTATCCAATCAAATAATCTGCACGGTTTTCCAAGCAAGAAAAAGAGGGAGGGAGGGAGGGAGGGAGGGAGGGAGGGAGGGACAGAGAGAAGGAAACTTGCTGAAGTTTGCTTAGGCTTTTTCACTACAAAAACGTGAATCCTATCGAATCAAATAATCTGCACGGTTTTCCAAGAAAGAAAGAGAGAAAGAGAGAGGGAGGGAGGGAGACAGGGAGGGAGGGAGAGAGAAGGAAACTTGCTGAAGTTTGTTTAGGCTTTTTCATTACAAAAATGTGAATCCTATCCAATCAAATAATCTGCATGGTTTTCCGAGAAAGGAAGAAAGAAAAAGAAAAAAAAAGAAGAGAGAGAGAGAGATTAAGAGAGAAGCAAGCTTGTTGATTTGTTTCAAAAGTTTGTTTAGGCTTTTTCATTAGGAAAATGTGAATCCTACCCAATCAAATAATCTGCACAGTTTTCCAAGAATGAAAGAATGAATGAATGAATGAAAGACAGAAGGAAGGAAGGAAGGAAGGAAGGAAGGAAGGAAGGAAGGAAGGAAGGAAGGAAGAAAGAAAGAAAGAAAGAAAGAAAGAAAGAAAGAAAGAAAGAAAGAAAGAAAGAAAGAGACAGAGATGGAGAGACAGAGAGATTGAGAGAAAAGCTTGCTGGTTTCTTTCAAAAGTTTGTTTTCATTAGGAAAACGTGAATCCTATCCAATCAAATAATCTGCACAATTTTCCAAGAACGAAAGAATGAATGAATGAAAGAAACACAGACAGACAGAAGGAAGGAAGGAAGGAAGGAAGGAAGGAAGGAAGGAAGGAAGGAAGGAAAGAAAGAAAGAAAGAAAGAAAGAAAGAAAGAAAGAAAGAAAGAAAGAAAGAAAGAAAGATTGAGAGAGAAAGCTTGCTGGTTTCTTTCAAAAGTTTGTTTTCATTAGGAAAACGTGATTCCTATCCAATCAAATAATCTGCACAGTTTTCCAAGAACGAAAGAATGAATGAATGAAAGACAGACAGACAGACAGACAGACGGAAGGAAGGAAGGAAAGAAAGAAAGAAAGAAAGAAAGAAAGAAAGAAAGAGAGAGAGAGAGAGAGAGACAGAGACAGAGACAGAGACAGAGACAGAGACAGAGACAGAGACAGAGACAGAGACAGAGAGACAGAGAGACAGAGATTGAGAGAGAAAGCTTGCTGGTTTCTTTCAAAAGTTTGTTTTCATTAGGAAAACGTGAATCCTATCCAATCAAATAATCTGCATAGTTTTCCTTCTTTAACAGCAACTCCGTCACCGTAAGGATAGCCATGTTTCTTGCTCATATAAGGAGCATTAATTTATTTGAAACGTTAATAATCTGCATACTGTTAGCTCCTCTAAACCAATGCTGAAGGCGAACTGAGACAGGCAGAATGCGAAAGGTAAAAAGCAAAAAATCACAGAGAAGATTGCAACATTTTGCAGAGATGACAAAAGATGGATCGAGACATAGCTAGCTAGCAAATTTCATATGAAATGGAATAAATTCTTTCTTTATCTTGCTGTCTCTCACATCTACAATATTACACAACGTCTCATTCCAAATTGTTTGTTGTAAATACATCCCTCATTGGCTTTACAATCTGAAGTTTGAATTATCTAGAGAGAGAGAGAGAGATATCTTTATTTTCCTCCATCTACTGCAACCCGTAGCTCCAGTTTATGCGTTCAGATTTTATTCCTCAGATCAACATCTTAAAGCCACTGGTGGGAGATTTAAAGGGGAAAAAACGGTATGAAAAACGGTGTTGTAACCATCTTTTAAAAAATCTAGCATTTCACACAGGGGCACAAATCATACATTTAAAACAAAGCAAACAAGCAAAGAAGAACAACTTGGAAGCTTTTCAAACATCCTGTTTAGCTGAGATAGTAAACTTAGCTCTACTTGGTCTCTCCAGAGAAAATGTTGGTTATGGTGGAAAGAATTTGCATAAAACTTCACACAAAATTATAATGTAGAGTCTTTCTTTGTGCATAAGCTGGTAGCTTTAAAAGAGTGTCTTATTGCTTCTTTAATCAAAGCAGAAAATGTTGGTGGGGGGGAATAGTGGGTGATACCAAGGCTAAACAAAATTTGATTTCATTGCATTTCGATTTCCCATTTTATAAAAGGCAAGTATATTTTAATATAATTCTTCTGCAGTCCTATGTGTAATAAATTCCCTCTTTTCTCCCACTGAAAATGTCAAGAACTTAATAAGAACTTCCAAAGGTCCCCAAGCACCTCACCTAACTTGTTTTGGTATGGCTTCCTTTTTAACCAAATTTAAAATCTTTTGTGGGTCCATATGATATTTGGACCTCAGGATCAAGCCAAAACTTTTGGGAGCATTTATGGCCTCAATTTGAATTCTCTGCTCTAACAAAATTCAGGAGATTTTCCAGTCTAATGTCATGTTTACCATAATGACTTCAGGGAAAATTGCACTAAGTTATATGTGCAGTCCTGTCAATACAAACCACACTTATCAGAGTCTAGGGATAAGCAACTTTCAGTGTAAGGGCTACAATATATAACCTCTTGAATCAAATATTGCAGCCACTGCAACCCCTTCTCTTTGCACTGAGTTTCACTGATGAAACTAGGGGAAAATAGTTTTGCAACCTTTTTGTCACACCTGATCTTCAACCTTTTTGAGTTGAAGAATGCAACAAACTGAGTGGCTGGGGTTTATGGAGGTGCCTTCAATTCAATGTTGACTTCAATGGTGCCTAGATGAGTCCTTGCTATTTTCTTGGCAAGATTTCACAAGTGGTGTCTTCTTGCTAGATCTGAGTGTGCGTGACTAGTCCAAGTCTGGCCTGGTGCTATAGGGTATTGTGTCCCAAAACAACTAGACACAAAGATCATGTTGTCATCTCCCCCATCATGCCATTGCTCTGTTGAACTCCTAATTCCCACAGCACTGTCTTAAGCCTAAAGATGGCTGCCCATTTCTAGTGTCCTGTGGTGGAGTTGTTGGTTTTTGTTCGAGAGGGGTGTTAATGCAATTTAGGATTGCATTCACTTTTTTGGCTGCTGTTGCACACTGCTGGCTCATATTTAACTGGTTGTCCACTAAGACGCCAAGATCCCTCTCATAGTTACTGCTATTAAGCCTGGTTTCACCCAGTCTATGTGTGTACTTTTGGACAACAGAGGATGAGATGGTTAGATAGTGTCACCAACACAATGCACATGAATTTGGGCAAACACTGGGAGACAATGGAGGACAATGAAGGGCTGGCATGCAGTGGTCCATGAGATCACAAAGAGTTGGACACCACTTAGTGACGGAACAACAACAGCATCTGTTCTGATGGATTCCTCCATCACCAAAGCTTCCGCCTAACTTGCTGAGCATTTCCGCTCTTCCAACAGTGAATCCATAACTGAAGACATGAAGAAAGAGATGGGAGGGGGAATTCTGAAGCCAGACTAGAAAAGGTGCAAAAGCTGGTTGGGAGAAACCGTGGAGGAACTCATGACAAGCCATGATAAATGGGTCGTTATAAAATTCATGTTTAGGCCGCATCGGTCTGAGGATAATGCCATTCGTCATGGCAACACAAGGGCACTAATGAGCCCTCATTGCATATTCATGTCTATGGGATGTCTGTGTGTGTGTGTGTGTGTCCCCTTCTCTGAATCCCCATCCTAAACCAATGCCTGGTAAACATCCCCACTTTAAGTAGGCACTCCATGTTTCCTCCCTCTTTCTCTCTCTCTCTCTCTCTCTTCTCTCTCTCTTTCTCTCTCTCTCTCTGTCTCTCTCTCTTTCTCTCTGTCTTTCTGACTCTCTGTGTATCTCACTTTCTCTGTCTCTCTCTCTCTCTCTCTCTCTGTCTCTCTCTCTCTCTCTCTCTCTCTCTCTCTCTCTCTCTCTTATTTGCAATGTTGTAGCAATTACACTGTAAAAGTGCTGCCCAAGATTGATTGCTTGGATCTGTAGTTCAATTGTAAATTAGAATACATATCCTCCCTGGGGATCCAGGGCCCCCGATTTGTGATTAAGAAAAAAGCCCCATAATAGACTAATAGCTAAAAGTTCTCTCTCTTTTACTTTCAAGCAATTAGCTTGATGAAATGGCCTCTTTCTGTGTATGCTTGGAAGTGTAAACCGATATCATAATGAAGTATATGATGTTTATTCTATTATTTTCACCTTCTTCGGTGCAAGGAGTGGGAAGGCGGGGTAGCAGTGGTAGTAGTAGTGGTGGTGGAGAAGCGAATGCATAAGTAATGGCCTGCTTTGTCTGGCACATTTACTAACAGTAAATAAAAACTCTTCCTTAAAGAGCCAGTGGCATTGGCTCACTGTCTTTAAATTAAGCCTGATGGGTGGGCTACGGAGTGTGGGCTACGGAGAACAAACCAGTTCCTCACCTTTTATCTCTGTTTTGGAAGGAATGGAGGCAAACAGGAAAATACCTTCAAAACCTCTTACCTTGGCAATTTCAGATTTTTTTAACAGATTAACCGAGTTGGAAGGGACCTTGTAGGTCATCCAGTCCAACCCCCCCTGCCCAAGCAGGAGACCCTACACCATTTCTGACAGATAGCAGTCTAGTCTCTTCTTGAAAGCCTCCAATGATGAAGCTCCCACAACTTCTGAAGGCAACTTCTGTTCCATGGGTTTTGTTCTCACTGTCAGGAAATTTCTCCTTATTTCCAGGTTGAATCTCTCCTTGATCAGTTTCCATCCATTATTTTTGGTCTAGCGTTCAGGCGCTTTGGAAAATAACTTGACCCTTTCCTCTCTGTGGAAGCCCCCCAAATATTGTAACACTATATGAGGACCCAGATTGCTGGGGACAATGTGCTGACTCTGTAAACCACCAGGGCTATAAAGCACTATGAAGCAGTATATAAGTCTAAATGCTATTGCTATTTGTCTTAAGCCAACTGCATGGGAGAGCAACACATCCTGCACTAGCATGTCCTCTGTTAAGTTTGCATGAAGAGTCAGATGCGGAGTGCTTCAGTGAAGAGTTTATTAGTGACTACAGCTCATAACAGACCCGATTTGGCTGGGCTGCAGATGCTACTTATAGCCAGCAGCCGCAGTTGCCAGCCAATCAGAGTGCAGGATTTTCCCGCACTTTTTAAACCAATCATATTTGACATTTTACAAGAACAGTTCAAACTAAACCAATGACATTCAAACCTGCATACATAACATCCTCCTTTAGCTATTCTTCGCTACACATGCTTGCTTTCAAACCAACAACAGTTTCAACTACACAGTCACTTATGTGCTTTTCTGGATCTTCAAATCCTTGGTTAAGGCTGATGACAAATCAGCATCGTTAAGCGTTTTGTAATGCAAATGAGTGTTTGGGCTGTCCATTTTTAAAATATTTGCATGACTAGCATTGATTGAATTGGTGAAGGCTAACTTCGGAGTGAAGGAACTCTCCACTCCTCTCTGCTGCCTTTTGCACCAACATTTTCTTTCCTTCTCTCTTTCGGGGCCTGACAGTCACAGCACTTTAAAAAATATGTTGGCGGTGACACAATTCTTTCACTAAGTGCAGACATATATCACACCGAGGATGTTCCCATAAAGAAAGCACTGGAGGCTGTGATCTTATCATTTCCCCCGCTTTCCTTCTTCTCAGCTCTGCTCAATGACAAACATGCATTTCTACTCAACTTTCCTCCAGTTTCTCTCTTTGGGGTGGGGGAAGCAGTTTGCAAGTGCGCATGGTGGAGAATGGCAAGCAATGCTGCCGATCAGGCCTGGCAAGTCATCTAATGGTGAGCAGGGACCAGCAATGTTGCAATGTGCTTTGTTGAGCAAAAAAGTAAGAAAGATTAACTCTTTCTAAGGCATGGGCTCTTAGACACTCTTCTACAAACCTCTCCTCCTCCTCCTCCTCCTCCTCCTCCTCCTCCTCCTCCTCCTCCTCCTCCTCCTCCTCCTCTTCTTCTTCTTCTTCTTCTTCTTCTTCTTCTTCTTCTTCTTCTTCTTCTTCTTTAAAACCTTAATGGGTTCCAGCTTAAGAAAAGCTACTCTACAAAGTCATGTAGACAGACTTCAGAGGACATATGAAACATATGAAGAACAGTTGTAGGAAGGGGGTACATCTTGTCTAATGAAGAGAAGGACTAGGAGTGACATGGTAACAGTCTTGCAATATTTGTGGGGCTGCCACAAAGAAGAGGGGTCAAGCTATTCCTCAAAGCACCTGAAGGCAGGACAAGAAGCAACGGATGGAAATTTATCAAAGGGAGATCCAATCTTCAATTCAGAAGAAATTTCTCAACAGTGAAATCAATTAATCAGTGGAACTGCTTGCCTCCAGAGGTTGTAGGTGCTCCATCACTGGAAGGGCTTAGAAGAGATTGGATAGCCATTTGTCTGACATGGTACATAGTCTCCTGCTTGAGCAGAGGGTTGGACTAGAAGACCTCCAAGGTCCCTTCCGACTCTGTTATTCTGACTTTCACATTGCTTATTTGCTTTGCACCCTTCTGCTTTCTCCCCAGGGACATCAAGTAGCTGAAAGAGGTTTCCACACATGTGCAGTCCATGCCAAGCCCCAGCAATTCTCCTTCTAGCTCAGGTGTTGATCTGCTGTCAGCCCTAAATCATTTCATGTGTCCTCTCCAAACTCGTTCTGAATATGATCCTTTTTAAAAAAAAAATTCATCTTTCACATGTTGAGACAGGAAACGTGAAAAGTGTGACCAAAGACTAGTGCAGGCTTAGCATTCTTTGAGAAAAGAACAAACTAATAAATTGTGCTTAGCTGGAATCGTTGCACCACCCCCTCTGACCTTTGATCCCCCTCAAAAAGGTTAAGTATGATCCCAACCACTAATCTTCCTCAATAATAAAATGTATCACCTTGTTTGAAGCACCTGCGTAAACTTTTTTCTTAACCTCTTATGCCCTAATAAGCTATTGAGTGGGTCCAGATTCTAAGACTCCGTTTCTTCAATTGTGGGTCATTGAATAAGTTTTCCTGGCCATCAAATGAAGCCATCAACCATGATGTAAAAGCCAGGGGCTTGGAGATCACAGCATGCAACTGATCAAAACTAAGAAAACACACTGTGTTTTATGAACTGGGCCATTTTTTTCCCATTGAAGTGGGGGTCTGAATGAACAAGCAGTACTGAAAACTAGATTAGAACTAGTAGCACAAGGAGTAAATATAGAATGGCAGTCTTATTTACAAATATAATCAAGATACACACAAGGCAGAAAAACATGGGGTATTAATAAAGAATTAACAATTCTGGATAAGCTATTGTTGGAGACAGAGGATAAATTAATAAAAATATTGTATAGATATTTATTAGAATACAAACTTGAGGAAGAACATGTTAAAGAAACAATGGTGGCATGGGCAAAAAATTTCAGTTATAATATTGAATTGGCTAAGTGGCAAAAACTTTGGACTACAAATAAGAAAATAACTATGGCTACGGCTTATAAAGAAAATCTTTATAAGATGTTTTACAGATGGCATCTTCCACCAGCCAGGCTTTCTAAAATGTTTTAAAATATATCTCCAAATTGTTGGAAGTGTAAAGATGTACAAGGCACATTTTTTCACATGTGGTGGACTTGCAATGCTGCAAAAAAATATTGGAGACTGATTCAAACACGGATAGAACAAATGGTGGGAGAATGTATTCCATTTAAACTGGAATTTTTTCTTCTTGGAACAATATCAGAAAAAAATTAAGGAAATAATGTATCTAATCGTATATGTATTGATGGCAGCTAGAATATTATATGTACAATATTGGAAAAATGAAATTATATCTCCAGAAACAGAAACAATAAGAAAAATTATGGCATGTGCAGAATCAGATAGATTAACTTTAGAAATAAAAGACAGAGTCTAAACATTATAAAACATGGAATAAATTTTATCAATGGTTATGTAAGTAGAAGACAAGGTCAAAATATTAGTAGTTATGATTAGATTAATTAGTAATTAATATATTAAATAAGGAGATTATAAATGAAGTAAAATGTATATATGTATAACAAGAAAAAAAAAAGAAGTTGGGGGTCAACCTATTCACCAAAGCACCAGAAGGCAGAAAATAAGTAACATTAAACTGAGGTCCAACGTAGAACTCAGGAGAAATTTTCTGACAGTGAGAAAAATCAACCAGTGGAACAGCTTGCCTTCAGAAGCTGTAGGTGCTCCATCACTGGAGGTTTGCAAGAAGAGACTGGACGGCCATTTGTCCAGGATGGAATAAGGTCTCATGCTTGAACAGGAGATTGGATTAGAAGATCTCGAAGATTCCTTCTAGCCCCTTTGTTCTGAATGGACACAGTGAAACCAGAACGAATTGCGGAAAGTGGTACAATACCCACCATCACACAACATGCTTGATGAGACCAATTAAAGGTCTTGGATTGGGTTGATCTTAGTTTGATTTTCAGAGGCTTTGCAATGTTCGAAACTGTGAGTCTTTATAGCTCAGCTGCAGTGAAAGTGTCATGACCCTGTCAGAATCTGACTCAGAGGAGGAAGACAAACAACTGACAGAGAGTGGGAGTGTGGCTCCATTGACTGTGGAAGAAACTGGGGAACGGCAAAGTCCAGCTGGGCAGATGAGGGGAGAGGAAGAGCAAGGGAGAGGGAATTCCGAGGAAGACCCAGGCCCACCCTCTCTTCATCCTAGGGCATGCAGGGAGGAACGGAGAAGAGAGCAATGCGGGTTGCGTGGCTTATGGGGAAGGAAAGGGCTCTGATTCCCTTCATTAGCTGCAGCTGGGAACGCAGTGTATAAAAAAGGAAGCTGTGCGCAGCAAGCTGTTGGGAGAAAACATGAATTGCCGAGTCTTATCTGTGTTCCTGGTGTCTTCCCAAATGTGTGCCATGCTTTCAAGCCTGAAATTCCTTCTCCTGCCCTGTCAAACTAATTACTTCAGTTTGGTTTGTTTGGATTTTAAGTTACAGTTTGTGTGTACCTTGTTTTGGATTGAATTTTCTACATTAAAGGCTGTTCCTGGAAGAGTTTTTCTCCAGCCGAAGGTAACCTGGACATTGAGGGCAAAATTGGAGATAACAAAGGGACTCTTATTGATTATCTGACCGTGTTGCCTTTGCACCACGCCCCGGGTCATCACAGAAAGGTTAAGATTTTACAGACTGGTTTTAACTAACAAATCCTGTCATTGTTGTGAAAGGCTGGGAGAGAAAATGAATGCAGGAAAAGGAGAAAATTCCTACCATTTGGGAGTTTGGACATTTGCTCGGTTTCATTCCTACTTTACAATTATTTAAAAAAAAGCAGCTGTTATCAGGGTTATTTTTTTTTTAAATCCCTCTTGGTAGCAAAGAGAGCTTTGCCAAAAGTTAATTCCTTACAATAAAATTAATCCCAGAGGTGTAAATATCTTCCAGATCTGCCAGGTCTGAGTTGTGCCAATGGCAAGATCGCGCAATTACAGTCACCCCCCCTTAAGTACAGGAGCCTTTCCACATTAATAGATCATTTTAATGGGGGCAATTTTTTTTAAAGAATTTGTATTTAATTTGCATGATTATGATGCTGAGTGTTGTTGGACAGCTGAGTCAGAGAGAGATATATTGTAATAACATCGCTGCATATTGATTCTAGCAATCTGGGCAAGAAATCTCAATTTAGGCGCCATTCTACCTTCCCTGAATGAAGAGAGGATCCATGCAAAGGTTACAAAGCATTATTAGGAAACCTGCACAATTAAGTGAAATGAAGTCTTCTACGTACAACCACAATTGAGACCCAAACTTCTGTTGCTAAGGGAGACATTGGTGAAGTGAATTTTGCAGCATGTTATGACTTTTCTTGCCACCGTTGTTAAGTGAATCCCTGCAGTTCTTAAGTTAGCAACACGGTTGTTCAGTGAATCTGGTTTTCCCCCATTCACTTTGCTTCTCAGAAGATTGCAAGAACTGATCACATGACCCTGGTACACTGCAACCATCAGCAGTACAAGTCAGTTGCCAAGCATCTGAATTGTGATCAGGTTGACCATGGGGATGCCACAATGGCTATAAGTGTGAAAAATGGCCATTTTAAAGGGCTGTTGTAACTTCAGACAGTCACTAAATGAACTGTTGTATGTTGAGGATGACCTGTCAGGATTTTCCCCTCATTTCTCCTAATTTTCTGTAGGAAATGCAAATTAACTCCAACATTCACCCTAAATTAATTTAATGTGAGAGAAAGAAGGAAAAAAAGTATTTTATTTTGGATAATTATGATAACAGAGGGATGAAATCAAGATCACATGAAGAGTTAGTCCTGATTTATACTCAACTAAGACCAGACCTAGAGTACTGCATCCAGTTTTGATCACCACGATACAGAAAAGACGTTGAGACTCTAGAAAAAGTGCAGAGAAGAACAACAAAGAGGATTAGGGGACTGGAGACTAAAACATATGAAAAACAATTACAGGATCTGGGCTTGGCTAGTCTAGGGAAGGGAAGGACCAGGGGAGACATGATAGTGGTGTTCCAATATTTGAGGGGCTGTCACAGAGAGGAGGGGGTCAAGCTATTCTCCAAAGCACCTGATGGCAGGACAAGAAGCAATGGGTGGAAACTGATCAAGGAGAGATTCAACCTAGAAATAAGGAGAAGTTTTCTGACAGTGAGAATAATTAATCAGTGGAATGGCTTGCCCGCAGAAGTTGTCCATGCTCCAACACTGGAAGTTTTTAAGAAGAGATTGGAAAACCGATTTTTGGTCTGAGACACCTATATAATTATATGCCGTTCCAAAATATCCTGTTTCTAGGAAAGGTGTTTGAAAAGGTGATAGCCTCACAGTTCCATATCCTTCTAATTGATATTTATTTTCTTGATCCACTTCAATTAAGATTTCAATTTTCTGACAGGGAGAACAATCCATCAGTGGAACGACTTGCCTCTAGAAGTTGTGGGTCACTGGAGGTGACCACTGGAGGTTTTCAAGAAGAAATTGGACTGGGTATGTCTTGCAGTTGGGAGGCTCTCCTCTTATGGACGGCTGCCAGCCACTCATTTGCTTCTCCCTCCAGTCCCATGGCCATGGCATTCACCATGGCTCTATGCGATGGGTAGAGGTGCCCATAATGGTCTAGATGGACTCCAGCAGAGTTAAGGAATAGAGCAAGTTGACCTGGGTCCCCATCAAACTTGCCCCTGAATTGGGGCAGCTTGTTCAACACTGCCATTCCCTTGTTGTGGTGGTGCAGTGGTTAGAGTGCAGTACTGTGGGCTACTTCTGCTGGCTGCCTGCAATTTGATGGTTCAAATCCCACCAGGCTCAGGGTTGACTCAGCCTTCCATCCTTCCGAGGTTGGTAAAATGAGGACTCAGATTGTTGGGAACAATCGGCTTTGTAAATTGCTTAGAGAGGGTTGTAAAACACTGTTAAGCAGTATATAAGTCTAAGTGCTATTGCTATAGCTAAACATTTCGCTTGGCAACAAAAAATTTGGGGTTAATCATGGGTCGTAATTCGAGGAGTATGTCTGTTCTGAAAAACTAAGGGCTTTGTAAATTTGAGGGTTTGAGGGCTAATGCAGGCTTTACAAACTTCTCTCTCCAAAGTGGGTTACTATATCTCCTCTCCCCCGTTTTAAAACAGCTACCCTCCTGCTTTACCCAGAATAAGACCAACTGTTCTGAAGAATCATCTTTCAACAAGAGCTAATAATTCTGTTCTACCCTCCCATTTCATGCTTGTGAAGTCAAAAGATGGTCTTTAAAAAAATGTAGACCTTGGAATACTCTGGTTTCCTTGTGCATGTCCCCCATTTATTAATTCAACTCCCTTGTACTTCGTAAGCTAGAGATCCCATTTTCTTCTCTGGCTGCCTGTCACACACACACACACACACACACACACACACACACAAACTCCTTCTCTGATGAGTTTATTTTACTTGCATATCCACAGTTCTTCCCTTCCCCTCCCTCCACCAAAAAAAGACAAAATGTCTTTTTTTAAAATCTTCCTACTGTACTGGAATTTGTGAAAGTGAAACACAAAAGAATCCTGAATATTGAATTTATATGCTGCTTTCCCCCCATTCCCCCACCCTGTTGGGGCAAATACACATTTCATCTTGCTGTCCTTTCTTTCATCTTGTACAAGAATTGTTTTGGCTTCTGTCACGCTTTCTCAGCTTTTCCACCAACCGATCTTGGGTTTACTTTCCATTTCTTTTCTATCACAAGCTGCTGGGTTTCATTTATTTACACACACATACACACCCACACACCCCAAAAAAGTCTGAAAAGGATTAGAAATATGAGCTTTTTATATTGCATCTGCCAGGAGGCACGTATTTGAAGTCGCTAGGATGGTAATTCCACTTGTTGATGGAACATGGTTTTGTCCTATGAATCACATATTGGACATTTCTCAACCTGCAGGGTCTCAAATGTTCTTAGCCAAGTTTTCCCAAGGCTCCTTTTTTTTTCCTAAGTCAAATTACAGGTAATCCAAAACTTGTTTAGTGACTAAATTTACAACAGCACTGAAAAAAAGAGACTTATGACCATTTTCACAGTTATGACTGCTGTAGCATCCGTAGGATCACACGATCAAAATCCAGGCACTTGGCAACTGGCATATATTTAGGAGGTGTGATGATCCAGGGCATGGCACAAAAGCAACAAAGTCACAAAAGTAAGCAAAGTCCCTTTAATACCTCCAACTTGGCCCCCAATGTCCAGTTATCATGGGCTGGAGAAAAAACTCTCCCAAGAAGAGTTTTTAAAGGGAAGAAATTTCGTCCAAACCCAAAGTACATCTAAATTATAAATAAAAACCAACACAAACCACACTGGAGCAATTAACGAGACAGGGCAGGATAAGGAATTACAGACTTCAAAAGATAACGAAACACACACAGTTGGGAGGATGCCAGAACCCAGATAAGACTTGACAAACCAAGATAATTCATGCTTTGCTTCCAGCAAGGTGCTGTGCGCAAACACCCTCCTTATCCTGTTTTCCCAGCTGCAGCTAATGAAGGGAATCAGGACCCTTTTCTCCCCCATAACCCATGTAACTCATGTTGCTCCCTTCTCCGTTCCTCCCTGCATGCCCTAGGATGAAGAGGAGACGGCTCTGGGTCTTCCTCTGAAGGCCCAGCCAGACTGTGCCCTTCCCCAGTTTCTTCCACAGCCACCAGAGTCACACTCCCACTCCCTGTCAGCTGCTTGACCTCTCCCTCAGAATCAGATTCCAACAGGGGCATGACAGAAGGGTTGCAATATCCAGGGTAATGTGGTCTCCTTTTGCCACCTTCTGACAAGCAGAGTCAAGAGGGAAGTCAGATTCACTTTACAACCATGTTACTAAGTTAATAACTGCAGTCATTCACTTAACAGCCCTGGGAAGAAAGGTTGCCAAATGGGGCAAAACTCACAGTTGGCTTCCTCATCAAGGAGATTGGGGGAAGCAGACAACTCGTGTCCGTGAGTGAAAGCTTTGGAAATCATCCTACGGTCAAAAGTTAAGAGAGTGATCAGATCCAACCAGACTGCAGGGAGAGAATAGTTATCACCAGAGGAAATATGGCAGTGGTCAAAAGTAGGTCAGATGCTTTCATTAACTAATAAAGGAGAATATTTGTAGCTCAGGGTTGACATAAGGAGTCCTTGGTGCTTTCTGAGCTTGCATGTTTTCTTGCAGACATTTTACTACCCTAACTAGGTAACATCATCAGTGTTAGAAGGGAGTTGGGTTTGTGAATGGGGAGAGGAGGAGGAGGAGGAGGAGGAGGAGGAGGAGGAGGAGGAACAGTTGAGGTGTCCTTGGTGCTCTCTGAGCTTGTTTGTTTTCTTGCAGATGTTTCATTACCCTAAGTAGATAACATCATCAGTTCTAGAAGGGAATGGAGATTGTGGAGTGGAGAAGCAGGAGGGAGGGATGAAGAGGAGGGGGAGGGGGAGGGGGAGGAAAAGGAGGAGGAGGAAGAGGAGGAAGAGGGTTGTGGGGTCCTTGGTGTTCTCTGAGCTTGGCTGTTTTCTTGCAGTCTTTCATTACCCAAACTAGGGACGTCATCAGTGCTAGTAAGGAGTGCAGCTTGCTGTCAATTTATTTTCAGTGGCTTGCATCTCAGTGTTGGTGGAGGTGGTCTTAGAGAATCTTTGGTTTGGTCTGTTTGCTGTTGGCTTCTTTGGCAGTTTCTTGACCAGGGTATTGTTTACTTGCACACAGAGATGGAACCTAGCTTAAGATATTGGGCACCTGGCCATTAAACAATCTTTCTTGAAGCCGGAAACTTCCTATGCCCTTCATCCATGTTCCTTGCAGTGCTTGGGAGGCCCTGCATCTTTCAAAGACCTCACATCACCATGCCATCACTCTCCCCAGTGGCTATAGATAGAGATTTATCCCTGACTTAGGGAGGGTGAATGTCGACTGTGCTGTTTTAAGCTGTAATGGCGATTAAATCATAGAACGTTCGCTATTCTATGTCCCTCTGATTTTTATCTCCATCCTTTTCCCATTTCTATTCACTAAGCGAAGGCATGAGGCTTAATGCTGTATTTCTGAAAGGTCCCTGGACAGATTTAGTGCTGGAAAGGAATATATATAGACAGCTGGAATGAGGTACCCTGTTTTTACTACAGCAAATGCCTTGTATTTTAATATGCTCTTCCAGCCAATGCTAAAATGACTTCATGACATGTTCTCTGGTAAGGTCATTGGTGTTATTCGGAGATTTCAGGGTCCCTCAATTGGGCGGATAATTTTTTTCAGAAGTCGGTAGGAAAGCCACAGAAACCACAACATTGAATTTGCAGTTGATTCCACTGTGGAGTTGGTTGCATTTGTGAATCTGCATGCCCAACTTTCCTGCAAAAATCAAGAGGAAAATTTGATCTCCCCATTTCCTTCAAGCACAAAAACAACAGTCAAGTTCTTGTTGTGAAGATAATGGATTGAAAGGGATAGGCTGCCTCCTTTAAACCAGGTCTAGGCTTATCAAGAGACCCAAGGGGTGGAGAAGGAAAGATCTTCTTTTGTCAGACATGCTTTTCCTTTTCCTTTGAGAAAATGGACAATGGAGACATGAGATGTCATGAATCCAGGAAATAAGCAGGATGTGGCCAGTGGGGTTGTTTGGAAAGCCAGCTAAGATACCTGTGAAATGTAATACTTTCAAGTATTTTCAAGTCCCTAGAATTCCCAAAGGTGCTTTTTCAACTGAACTTTCTTGTATTTCTTTGAAGACATTTCCCTTCTCATTCAAGAATCTTCTTCAGCTCTGGCTGAATGGTGAGGAATGGAAGGATTTATACTTCTTGCAGACAGCTGGTCATTTGCATCCTTTTAGAGAGTCGTTGAGGTCACTTGGAGGTTTATCTGTAGTGCAAATTGATTTGGAGACTTCTTGGAACTGCTGAAAGGACTGTGTTGTAGACTGGAGATAGAGGATGTCATATCCCTCCCCTCTCTGTTGAAAGAGGGTTGTTCCCTAGAATTCCACACTTCTTCAAAGGAAATCTCCTTAGGATCTGGGCAAGATCCCAAACCTTCTAGTGTCAGGGTTCCAAGTAACAAACCCAAAGCAATCAAAGCTCTGAGGCCTGGAGTTTCCTCAAAGTATGAATTTGTTAGGAATGTCATATTGGCACAGCTGGTGAAAACCCAACTTGGGAGGACCTGAGGTTTTCCCCACCCAAATCAAAACCCAAAGTTCTTGTCACACATCTATCACATGGTCCAATCAGGTCACAGTCCCAACCATGGCTGGCTTTTAACACCTGGTAGAGCATCCTTGGCTCCCACGGGAAAGAATGTTATTTTGGCTACACATCCCCCAGCTATCTCTGTCTCCCCCTTCACGTTCCCACAGCTCCAACCAGCCTTGCAGTGGCACCCCTGAAGATGCTCTCAAAATGGCTTCAGGGGTGTCATCTAGGCTGATTTGACACCATTCCCTGCCTTAGTCAACCATTAAGTCCTTCATAGGTCTTTACAATTTGATCAGGCTCAAGGGACCCTATTCTGAAGACTATAGAGTCGCCATCACATCTTTGTCTTCCTAGCCTTAAAATGTCTCCACACATGCAGCTAATTTTAAAACAGAACATGGAAAGCACTTTATTGTAAGAACAAAGACATGTACTATGGGATCGGAGCAAATCGTTCAAAATCATAGATGTGTAAACTACAGGATGGTGAGCAGCTGCTTTGAGCTCCAGCTAGGTATCTTCTCCACCAGGATAGGGAAACTTTGCTCTTCTGGACTTTGTTAGGCTACAATTCCCATCAGTCCTGACTATTGGCTAGGCTGGTTAGGAATCATGGGAACTAAAAGCCAAAAGCATTTGGAAGCTCCCTTGATCTTACATAGCTTACATCCATATTACATCCATCAGTGGTAGGATTCAACCAGTTTGCACCACTTCAGCCAAGCTGTTGTTAAATTGCTGGCTGGCCTCACCCCACCCCACTCTTCCCCTTCCAGGAGTCTCCACACATCCCCTTTTGGCTCCTAGGTAAGTGCAGTGAGGCCTACTAGGCCCAAAACAGGGCATAGGGATGCGACGCAGCCCCCCGTGGCCTGTTTTTGCTCCCAGGAGGCTGCAAGGAGGCCAAGTGCTGCCTGTCACACACCCTTGGCCACACCCACCATGGCCATGCCCACCCAGCTGGTCAATAGAGCAGAGAATCAGTTGTTAAATTATTTGAATCCCACCAGTGATCCATATCATTACATCCAGAACATTAGGACAACTTTGGTGGTCTCTTCTCAGAAATTTCAAACTGGTACTTCTTTTAAAAAAAAAATTGCAGAAAAATATAATTCCACACAGCTGTCACAAAAACTAAATATCTGAGCCATGCTCATTTATGGCTGATAGTGAAAATGGCCTCAGGCTATTTCAAATGGTTGAGTCAATAACGACGGTGAAATCAATTTGATTGGAATCATGGATCGTATTTGGAAAAATCAAGTAAATTCCATTTGATGGTTCATATTGAATTATTGCATCGGGACAATTTAGAAAGTCAAGCTGAAGATCTGATTGAATCTCCTTGGAACTGAATTGTGAAAACTAATGCTTCTCACCACCCTTCTTGTGAATTCTAGGACATTTTTGTTTTAAGACAAAACAAAAAGTTTCAAAGGGATGTAAAGATAATTGAGAATATCTTTAGATTTTCCTTGGATGATGTTTTCAACTTAGAACATAAAATCATAGGTCTGGAAGGGATCCAAATCAGAGGTGGTACTCAGCAGGTTCTGACCATTTCTGGAGAACCAATAGCGGAAACTTTGAGTAGTTTGGAGAACCGGCAAATACTGACTGGCCCTGCCCACATCTATCCTTTGCCTCCTGAGTCCCAGCTGATCAGCTGGGTCTTCTTTGGTTGCCCTGCACAGGAGAACGGAGCTGGAAAGCAGGTTAGTGGGGTGGGGAGAGAATGGGGATTTTGCAGTATCCTTTCCCTGCCACGCCCACCAAGCCACACCCACCAAGCCACACCATGCCCACCAAGCCACGCCCACAGAACTGGTAGTAAAAAAAATTGAATCCCACCACTGGTCAAAGTCTTCTCGTTCAAACCGCTGCTCAAAGCAGAAGACCTTATAACACCCTGGTCAAATGGTTGTCCAGTCTATTTGTGAAAACCTCCAGTAATGGAGCACCCACAACTTCTAGAGGCAAGCAATTCCATTGATTAATTCTTCCCACTGTCAGAAAATTTATTCTTGTTTCTAGATTGGGTGTCTCTTTAATAAGCTTCCACGCCGTGCTTCTTGTCCTGCTCTAGGTGAGAACACTTATTGGCTATATTATTCTTCTGCCTCCATGGGTCTCTCATTACCTATCTGGTAATGATAAATCTGATAAAGCGATCAAAGATAGAGAACTGCACAACAATGCCTGGAAAGCCCAAAGCTAGGAGGCTGCAGACATCTGCAGAGAATTGCATAATGGAAGACGGGACATTCATACGTATAATCATTTCGCTAAAAAGAAGAATACAAGAACACCACAGTCCACCTATTAGTATTTCCCTAATATTATTTAGAAATAAAATTTAAAAATGGAAGCACTTTCCTTTCCTTTGAACCGCATGAATTTTTTTTAATGTACTGCTGTCTAATTCCACTTTAATTCTACTTTAAGCAGACCAGGGTTTGGATTCATAGATGATGTTAACATACAGCACAGTTTATATAAGTTTGGCTTTGTGTTTGAATAAAATTATTGTGAATTGTAAGTTGTGATTAAGAATCAAGTGACCTACATATATACGTAATCAATTTGGCCACTGATTACAGATCTGATCTCACACGGCAAAAAGTGTAACTCTATTGGTACTCAGAGTTTCATTTTGCTATTTTTTTAATTAAAGCAGAAGGATAAGTTATTTCAATGTGCTAAGCAAAAGTTCATTTGACTGCTAACCCTAACCCTAACCCTAATGTCAGTGTTATGTTGTTTTTTTGAAAATAGACAGCATCAGCAATGACTGAGTTGCCACCATGGGTAAAAAATTGCTTGAGAAGCAGTTTACTATGGTTTCTTCAGCCACCTATGATTTATCAAAATGTGTGAACCCAGCTGGTGTATACATCCAGCCAGAGTGTACACATTTACACATGTTTAGAAATGACTTCAAATTTCTGAGTAAGTAGACAAGTATACTTCAGTTGGTTTTAACCCCATTAATTTTCATATTCCTTAGTCCATTGGGATCAGATGCAAAGTTTATTCAAACAGATTACTCTCAAGACTTGGTTAGTAACTTGGATTCTTTTTATACCTATCCACTAACATACATATAAATTGTTCGTGGGAGAACAATGAAGCAATGAAATATTCTAAACTTGAAGTTCTCTCTATCAAATCAACGTTACAGACTGATAATGCACTCCTTAATTAGACATTGCTATTAACTGGACTACTACATGATTTAAATCTTGCTGTTAATCTTTGTCATTCTACCCAGACATAGTTTTTATGACATCCAGCGAGTGATTCCTTTATGCAGTAATCTATCTAAAAACCACCTTTTTCTTCTTTCCCTTTTTTTTAGAAGAATAAAGGACATGAGATTGAAATGAAAGCTTTTTTTTTAGTCTGTCCATTAGTAATTTTCTGCTTAGTATTTGAAAAATGGTCCGTTTTAATTGCTTTACAGAGGAGAAAGCTATCAAAGCTAATGCTCTTTTTTTCCCCAAACTTTTGTAATTATTTCTCATGGACTCTTATTTGAAATGGCTTGAAAATATGTTCATTAAAATGTAGATTTTGCTCTCTTTTTTTTCCCCTCTTTCTGCGGCTCTCTTTCAAATGGATTTCCATTTTCCAGTGTTAGCCTCCCCCCATATTTTCTTTTCTTTGTTTGGCCACTAGCTTTGTGCAATAAAACATTTAAAAATAAAAGTAAGTCAGACTAGCATTACCATTGCTAATCTTCAGCGGGATTTTATTGTGTAATCAAACCATGAGCCTCCAAGGGAAATATGTCTTTATAAGAATACTTGCTCAAAGCTCATGCCCCCTCCCAAGATTTTGAAGGCTCAGTGAAATAGTTTGACCCCAGTTTTGTCCTTCTTTGGATACACTGCCTTAAGCACCTCACACAGAAGGATTGCAACAGCACTTAGCACTTAGAATGATATATCGCTCCCTAGTACTTTACAGCACTCTCTGAGAGGTTTACAAGGTCAGCATATTGCCCCCAGCAATCTGGGTCCTCATTTTACGTACCTCGGAAGGATGGAAGGCTGAGTCAATCTTGAGCCCGTCAGGATCGAACTCCTGGGTATAGGCAGAGTTAGCCTGCAATGCTGCATTCTAACTACTGTGCCACACAGGGGTCCTGGAACAGGGATGGGGATCAGCAGTGGCATCCTGCCTGTTCCACTATCAGTTCGGTGACTGTGCATGCATCTAATGCACATGCACACACCTAAAGCATGTATGCCTATCGCATGCACGCAGCTTTCCCCACCCCAGCTGAGACCTGCAACACCAATCAGCTGAGAGGATAAAGAAGAGAAAAGCACAGGGGTGGGTGGAAGGGCCAATCCTGCACCTTTCTCCTCTTTCTCATCTCAGCTGATCCTTGGAGACTTTTTTTACTACCAGTTCAGCTGAACCGGTCCAAACTGGTAGCATATCACCACTGATGGGGATGAAACAGAGAGAGATCTGAATACAAACCACCTTGAATTCCCAGAGGAAAGGCAGGATAGTAATCTAAGAATAAATAAAGAAATAAAAAATATCACAGGTTTTTGTTGCTGTTGTTGATCAGTCGCTAAGTCATGTTCAACTCTTTGTGAACCAATGGACCATAGCGTGCCAAACTCCCCGGTCCTCCATTGTCTGTCTGATCTGCCCAAAGTCCTGCCCACTGTGTTGATGACACAATCCAACCATCTCTTCTTCTGTTGTCCCCTTCTCCTTTAGCCTTGTGTGGCCTAGAATCTTGCAATAGATATAGAAGATAGAATAACAGGGTAGGAAGGGACTTTGGAGGTCTTCTAATCCAAGCCCCCTACTCAAACAGGAGACCTACAGTGATGGAGCACCCATAACTTGTAGAGAAATGGTCTCCTTGAAAACCTCCAATATGGAGCATCCACAGCTTCTGGAGGCAAGTCATTCCATTGATTACTTGTTCTCACTCTCAGGAAATTTCTCCTCAGTTCTAGCTTTATGAAAGGAAATAAAGTCATTTTCTTCTCCTTTCCTTTCTTTCTATGTTTGGGCACTGTCACATGCTACAATAATTGTCATCATCATCATCATTGTCATCATCATCATCATCATCATCATCATCATCATTCTAGCTTTTTTCTATCCACTGCAAGATGAAGGCCTCTTCTGCATATTTCCAACCAACACGGTCTTCAGCTTTCTTTTGCCAGTTGGGCCCACAATACTTGCCGATGTCATCGATCCATTTTAATAATTAGTTAATGATTAAATAATTAACAATTGTTGTACGCTCCCCAAAGTCACTTCCAATGAGATCCACAGCTATATAAATTTAATAAATACACACATGCTTATGTACAACAAAGCCCATCAAACAGGATCTCCAATCCAGTGGTGAGATTCAATTTTTTTTTACTACTGGTTCTGTGGGCATGGCTTGGTGGGCATGGCAGGGGAAGGTTACTGCAAAATTCCCATTCCCTCCCCACCCCACTAACCTGCTTTCCAGCTCCGTTCTCCTGTGCAGGGCAACCAGAGAAGACCCAGCCGATCATCTGAGACTCGGGAGGAATTGAATAGATGGGGGTGGGGCCAGTCAGAGGTGGCATTTGCTGGTTCTTTGAACTACTCAAAATTTCTGCTTCTGGTTCCCTAGAACTGGTCAGAACCTGCTGAATACCACCTCTGATCCAATCCCACCCAAAAATAAACCAATGAATAAATCCTGGCATGGGCACCAAGTTTTTCCCTTGAAAGCTGTGGGAGAACCCTTGGTAATTATAATTCCATACCTAGGTGGCCTCCAAAGGCTTGTAAGTTGAGCAGATACCTCTCCTCAAGTGGGTTGCTTGAAGGCTAAATATTTCAGGGAAGGGAACGTAGAGGCATCTTGTTCCTGTTTGTTTGTTTTCTTAATTATCAAGAAAATGTTGAGGCCCTTAAGTGTCCTAGAGTGACAATGTTTACATCCCAGCAGCCATTTCTAACATTTTCCTTCAGAGACAGATGTTACAGATAAGCACCTGCAATTATGGATTTGGCTTCCTTAAAAAAAGAGAGAGAGAGGTGGGAAAGGGAAGAAAGGCCATGGATCACACCTAGATGTGGCAGCAGGTGTTTATTTTATTATAATATACAGTATAGGGCCACAGTGTCAGGTTTCCAAGTGATGAAACACATTCAAAAAGAAATAAGCAAAGTCCATCTTCCAAAACAAATTTCTTTGTTTTGGAAGATGGACTTCCAAAAAAAGGTATATAGGATTATAATATAGTGCTAAATAAAATGACTACATATATGTCGATTTCAGGCTCAACACACAGCTCGTTAAGCAGAGGGACAGTCAGTACACCCATGATCTGATTGTGTTCTTTTTCTCAGTTGTGTGTCTCTGCATGTTCTCACTGGAATGCCATTGCCTTGAAGCCATATTAAAAGATGCTTTCATGTAGGGGGCTTTCATTCACAGAGAAGAGAGGGGTCAACCTATTCTCCAAAGCACCGGAGGGCAGGACTAGAAGCAAGGGATGGAAATTGATCAAGGAGAGGAGAAACCTGGAACTAAAGAGAAATTTCCTAACTGTGAGAACAATCAACCAGTGGATCGGCTTGGGGGCTCCATCACTGGAAGTGTTTAAGCAAACATTGGATAGCCACTTGTTTGAAATGATATAGGGTCAATCGATTAGAATAGAGCTGGAAGGGACCTTGGAAATCTTCTAGCCCAGGGGTGCCAAACTTGTGACTCACAGGCTGAGTGCATTACATGCCCACCCTCATTTTAGCGAAGGGAGAAAAAGTTATGATATGTCACATGACAACAACTTGTCATCGCAAGGTTGACACCCCTGTTCTAGTCCAGCCCTCTGCTCAAGCAGGAGAATCTATACCAGGGGTGTCAAACTTGTGTCATCATGGCTTACATGACTTATCGGGACTTTTTTCCCCCTTTGCTAAACCAGACAGGGATGGGGCCAGCATGTGATGCATCCGGGCCCCAGGCTGTGAGTTTGACACCCCTACCCTACACCAATTTAGACAGGTGGCTATCCAATCTAAGGTGCAAAACAAAAATAATAAAACCAAAATTTATGAAAGGTGTCATGCCCCTGGTGAAGACTGACTCTGAGTCAGAGGAGGAACAGCCGACAGGAAATTGAAGTGTAGCTCCGGAGGTTGTGGAGGAGGCTGGGGAAGGGCAGAGGCAGGCTGGGCAGTCAGAGGAGGACCCAGGCCCATCCCCTCTGCATCCTAGGGCATGCAGAAAGGAGAGGATAAGGGAGAGATGTGGACTACTTGGGAGGAGAGGGCCTTGATTCTCTTCATGGGCTGCAGCTGTGACAACTGAACAAGAGGACGGAGATGTGTGCAGGCAAGCGTTGGAAACAAAGCATGGAAATATCTCTAGTTTATGGTTCCTCTCTGAGTTTAGCATCCTTCCCAGTGTGTGTTCTGATATCTGTGGACGTCTTCCAGCCCTCATCTTGCCTGGTTTGTGTTGTTGTTTTTTTCCCTCCTTGTAACTGCTTGTGTGGGAGTTTTTTGTCTCCAGTCAAGGATATTTGGATCTTGGAAGCAAAGTGAAGAAATAAAAGGGGCTTCACCGAGTTTTTGTGACTGTGTTTGTTTTGTATCCCCACCCTGGGTCATCACAAAAGGGATACATCTGACATCGAGTCAAATCCTTCATGCTGGAGCCATATTATTAAGGACATGGCATTACTTTTTGTGTTTTAAATCTAGGAGTAAGAGTGAGATTAGGATTAGATTGTCCATTCCAGTGGTGGGATTCAAACTTTTTTTACTACCAGTTCTGTGGGCATGGCTTGGTGGGCGTGGCAGGGGAAGGTTACTGAAAAATCTCATTCCCTCCCCACCCCACTAACCTGCTTTCCAGCTCAGTTCTCCTGTGCAGGGTAACCAAAGGAGACCCAGCCAATCAGCTGGGACTTGGGAGGCAGAGTATATATGGGGCCAGTCAGAGGTGGGATTTGATGGTTTTCCAAACTATTCAAAAATTCCGCTACTGGTTCTCCAGAACTGGTCAGAACCTGCTGAATGCCACCTCTGGTCTGTTCCATGTTGAAAAGTCATGATGGTTGCAGATTGGACAAGTTTTTAAAAAGAAACCAAAACAAAACACCTCTTCCCAATTCAGGGCATTAATTGGCTGTTTGCCTCATCTGGCAAGCAAACTTTTCTAGACCCACAAAACTAAAAAAAAAGTGCCTCTAACTGAATAAAAGAGCTGTGTTTCCTGGCTAATATTTGTACAAGTTGGTTCTTGCCCTCAAAATACATAGTCATTGGAATGGTTTTGTGCCAGCTATTCTTTGACACTCTTCTGGTAGCATTTCTTTTGTCAGTCATGAATTGCTGTTGAAGTTGTCAATGGTAACTAAATAATTGGAATTCAATTAGGATACCTGGCTAATTAAATGAAAAATACCATGGACGGTTTCCCTATCTCACTGATTTATTTCAAAAGCGTTATGGTTGGTGGAAGTGTTCCCATTGTAATCATCATCAATGAAATTGGCAAAATATCAAGCAAAAGATGGAGCAAGGAGGAAGAATTGGAGGATTTTATGAGTTTAAAAGAAAATCAGGTCTGGTTAATAATGCAATCAAATAAACACATACACACATACATACATACATACATACATACATACATACATATGTATATATATATGTATGCAGTGAGGTATGGTGGTATATATATATATATACACACACACACACACACACACACACACACACACATATATATATATATATATATATATATGTAGATCTTGTATTGGTCTTGTCCGTGTAAGGTTGAGAATACCTTGGCAGCGTTTGGAAATCTCATCCGTCATCTTCAGGCTGGTGTCTTCAGCTTGTTCTCCTGGGAGAACGAAGCTGAAACATAAATCTCAACCTCAATACAACTATATAATATATATATATATATATATATATATATATATATCACGATACCTCAGTGCAAAATCTGGAGGACTGCAGGTCAAATCATCACTTTAATATTCACTCATCTGTAGATAAATAATAGATAGATAGATAGATAGATAGATAGATAGATAGATAGATAATAGATAGATAGATAGGTAGGTAGATAGATAGACAGATAAATAGATAGATAGATGATAGATAGATAGATGATAGATAGATGATAGATGATAGATAGATAGATAGATAGATAGATAGATAGATAGATAGATAGATAGATAGACAGATAATGGATAGACAGATGTGCCATTTTAATATTCATTCATTTGAAGATAGATAGATTTGCCATTTGTCTGGAATGCTATAGTGTCTCCAGCTTGAACAGGGGGCGGGACTACAAGACCTTCAAACCCCATTATTTTCTGATCTATGTTTTAAGTAACGAAATATCTGTGAAATGATGACCCAACAAGTCATGAGTTGTCTACTGTATACTGTTTTTATTAGTCCCAGACTTGTGGCAACTCATGGCATGACAGCAGTATGATGATTTTGCTTCTTTTTCCCATGGCATATTTTCCATTGGCTCTTTCAGGATTAGGAAGTGAAAAAGGCGATGAAAACTTCCTTAGTTTTCTGCTTGTAAGAAGTTTCTTTTGCTTTGAAGACAGGAAAGCATTCAAATTGTCCAATCATCAGTCTGCAACCCAAGCAATGGTTTAACCCATTCCGCCACATCATCTTTCAGAAATAGTACAGTCCATTCCACTCTACCTGTTAGACCAGATAACAAAATCAGTAAAGGGATATCCAGAGTCAGCATCCCTTGCAACTTTCTCTGTGTTCCTCCTCATTGCAGCCCCAGATATCTCTGTTCCTGTAGGTTTAGATTGCTACATGCTCAACTTCTGAGAAGTCTTTCCAGCCTTCATTCAACACACACTGTTATCATTCCTTGTTATGGCTTTGTTGTTCTTTGTCTAATTTTTATAAGTTGACAAACATGCTCACTACTTCCGAAAGAGGTATAATTGATATATATCCTTCTTCCCAATGTTTGATTTTGTTGCTAATTTTGTCACAACTGGTCAAAAGGTCTGGAAGATTCAACCTAGAGAGTTTTAAAATAGGAAAGCATCCCAAATATTTATTTATTTATTTATTTATTTATTTATTTATTTTATTTAGTTTGTCAAGCATGTATGAGAAAACAAGTATAAGTATGAACATAACATGTAAACATATAAGTATAAAAAGGTATAAGTATATATGTAATAAATGAGTACGAATAAATGGCAACTGTAGGACAGGGATGGTAGGCATGCTGGTGTGTTTATGCACGCCTCCTTACAGACCTCTTAGGAATGGGGTGAGGTCAACAGTAGACAGTTTAAGGTTAAAGTTTTGGGGGTCTGAGGATGTAACAACAAAGTCAGGTAGTGAGTTCCAGGCATTGACTACTCTGTTGCTGAAGTCATATTTTCTGCAATTGAGTTTGGAGTGGTTTATTGTCAGTTTGTATCAGTTGCTTGTCCATGTGTTATTGTGGTTGAAGCTGAAGTAGTCATTGATAGGCAGGACATTGTAGCAGACAAATTTGTGTACTAAGCTTAGGTCAGATCATAGGTGGCATAGTTCTAAGTTGTCTAGGTCTAAAATTTCAAACCTGGTGGCATAAGGTAATCTATTGTGAGTTGAGGAGTGGAGTATTCTTCTCATAAAATACCTCTGGACTCGTTCATATCATATGAAGTTTTTCTGTGGTCATCTTTAAGCACACAGTTCCTTTCTTCATTGTTGTCTTCTTTCTCTCTTTCTCTTTTTTTTTTAACCTCCAGTTGGAATGAAGGAGGCTAATTAATTTCAGACCATACTTGATGAAGTCAGCACCATAGGAAGGGATGCGTGCAAGACATGGCTGATTTCTTTCAGCTGAGAGTGATGAATTAAAGATGAAGCTTTGCTTTCACAACTCTAATTTAAAATGTATATATATATTTTTTTAAAAAGCTATAGCAAATAATGCTTATATCCTCCATAACAAAGAAAAACTTGTTCTGGCAAGCTCCCATCATTTGTTGAGCTTTGAAGAAATCTTTGATTCTTGTTGGCAACTCATCTGTGAATGGGTGAAACAGATCAGAAAATACACAATTTTTTTCCCTGCATGTTTTGCATAAGTGTGTGTTTGTATGCATTCATGCATGTTTGATTATATACTGCTTTAACTCAGGGCCTCTTGCTAAGGCCTATTAAATATTGTTTAAGGGTGCATATGAGGCAATTTAAAGATGGTGTCTTAAAAATGTGAATTGCTTGATAAATTAAATGAATGATAAAAGACAGGATTGGCCAATCCCTAGACAAAACTGGAGTAAAAAAAACCTATTTGTACATAGATAGTGCATTTTTTTCAACCAACTTTCAGAAGACAGGAGGAAAGTTGGAGAAACAGAGTAATTCATTCTATAACAGCAATGTATTTTTGGGTGGGATTTTATGTGACATCACTGTCCAAAATTCTTCAGCCTAGATTTTCACATTTCCTAATTCCATCCTGATGTCTCACCTTGATGAACTCACCAAGAACAATTTTTTAAAAAATGTCTCCTTATACCTGAAGACAACCTAGAGGAATATTTAACCTTGCAGACCATGTGACATACTTTGAATCTTTCTCACATCAATGAATCCCAGGTGCTTTTTTGGACTGCAAAGACTATGATCCAGAGCTGAGGTGATTTATGATGCCAGAATAAATAGTCCAATCCAATGATATCTGGAGAAGTGAAGT
This sequence comes from Naja naja, assembly GCA_009733165.1. NCBI lineage: Eukaryota > Metazoa > Chordata > Lepidosauria > Squamata > Elapidae > Naja > Naja naja. The sequence goes on from CM019163.1 coordinate 18,046,265, forward strand.
TGCATCTGGAGAGTGAGGAAGTACACAGAAAGTAAATGAATGCTGGCCTGTACAATACAGGTCATCCTCAAAATACAACCATTCCTTCAGTAACCACTGAAGTTGCAAGGGCACTGGAAAAAATGACCTAAAACTGGTCCTCATACTATTACAGCATTCCCATGGTCATGTGATCAAAGTTTGGGCACTAGGCAACCAGCATGTATTTACAATGGATGCAGCATGCCAGGCTCATGCAATTGCAACCTAGCTTCCAACCAGCAAAGTTGATGGAAAATCCAGATGTGTTTAACAATTGCACACTGCATTTAACTGCAGTGATTCAATAACAACTGCAGCAAAAAAAGTCATAAAATCAGGCACAATTCATTTAACAACTGTCTTGCTTAGAATGGACATTCTGGCCCCAAATGAGGTTACAAGTCAAGGACTACCTGTAATCCCAATCTTCTTTTGAAATATTTTTTTTCTCAGTGTATTCCTTTACTTTTATATCCACTATGCACTTACTGAAATCAGTTAGGTATTTTTTTAGTAGATATACTCATATAGGATTGCTCTTTTTAAACGATCATCAAAATCCTGTAAAAGGCATATCACACAAAGATTTTCAGAAATCTGCAATTTTATTTCAGAATATTCAGTCAATTAAAAGGCTGCAAAATAAGCAACTAACAGGTCTTGGGATCAAGTGATCCCCAGAAAAACCTTCAGTACATTTTGGACATCGTCAGGTGAGCTGTATCTATGTTGTACCTTGTTTTCAGGTATATTTCTACTGCCCCCATCCCAAACTTGGAAAAAGCCAACAACAAGTATCAGCCTTCTTAATTACTTTGCTTACTAATGTCATGTATATGTCCATGGGCTAAGTCTTCCATAGTATCTTAGCAGGTATCCATGATGTAAATAGTATAGCAATAGCACTTAGCAATAACACTTAGACTTATATACTGCTTTACAGCCCTCTCTAAGCAGTTTAGAGGATCAGCTTCTTGCCCCCACAATCTGGGTCCTCATTTTACCGACCTCGGAAGGATGGAAGGCTGAGTCAACCTTGAGCCTGGTGAGATTCGAACTGCCAAATTGCAGGCAGCCAGCAATCAGCAGAAGTAGCCTGCAGTACTGCACTTTAACCACTGCACCACTATGGCCCTTGATTGCTTTTATCAGTGATAGCTTTTATCAACTCTGTTGATAATAATAAGACCATCTACTAAGATCTGGCTGATAAAATGAAGCATGAGAGGGTCAAGTTCATTTTCACCTGGGATGCAAAGAATCATTCTTGAGCTTTTCTTGGGACATCTTATGCTAGCCTGCTGAAACTGAATAATGGACAAGAAAGTGACTTATGTTATAAGCAATGTGCATAATGTGAACGCATTCATTTCATATATAAAGCTGCTTCAAGGTAGACACATGGCTTCTACCCATGAGAGTTGGGGATTCAATCCCCTCACCAAGGAAGCCCGCTGAATGTCTGGAGGCACCTCACTAGCTTTCAACCCAGCTTTGCTCACAAGTTTTATTTATTATTCTCAGCATAAAAGAAGAGAAAAGGAATACAACACACACCATGTTGAGCTCCTGGAAGAGAGGCATGACAGAAATGGAATAAATGAATAAAACATTGGTCTTGATTTAGAAGATCTTAAGCAATATAGGTCCCCAGTTATGTCTTCATATGCTTTGTTATCTGTAATTGTAGTAACAGCGGTTGGCAAAATGTATGATTGTAGTTTCTTATGTCATAGCTTTCTCAGAGGTTTGTACATGTTTGAAACTGTGGTCTGAGCTAAGCTATTCATCTATCAGTAGCTCTTTGGGCCCAGTTCAAAAAAGACCCTATATGTTTCCATAAACAAAGACATTTATTAAATAAATAAACCCTTTTAAAGTCTCAGGATCTTGATTTTGAAGTGAAGTCCCCATCTTTTCTTTGCTACCCTTGTTAATGGAGAGTTGAACACAATCTTGTGTACTTTGGCTGAAGATGGTTATAATTCTTCAAGCAACCAGAAGCTGGACAGCTCAGGTCTCCAAACTGGGGAAAAGATAATAAAGTCAAGATTTTAATTTCATACTTAGAAATGTGAGCCTGAGTAGGATTTCAGATGTCCTACTTTAAGGTCAGAATGGAAACTTGCATTGTGTATTGAAGGAAATACTTGTCAATATATTTATATATTCAGGGCTAAGGCAGAAGTGGTCGACCCACATGAATCAATCTATGTTCACCAAAATCTGCCTTGTAATTTTCTGAGTGTTCTTTTCTTGAAAAAACAGCTTCTGTTTTTCAGTCATCTTCTCAGAATTCTGGATAATTTATTTTTAATTATTCTTGGTAGTATTATCTTGGACTTATCTTATTCTCAGTTGTGATAGAATTGTCTATGGAGATCCAGGTCATGGTTATTGATGTTTTTTTTTCCAAAAGGCAGCTAGACTTTCTTGTGTTGTTGATGTTTTTTTATAAGGTTTTGCTTCTCATTCAAGAAGTTTCTTCAATTCCGACAGAATTATTACTGGTGGGATTTTGTGTGACATCACTGTTTAAAATTCTACAGCCTGGATTTTCACATTTCCTATTTCCATCCTGATGTCTCACCTTGATGTCTCACCAAGAACAATAAAAAATTGTCCTTATACCTGGAGACAACCTAGAGGAATATTTAACCTTGCAAACCATGTGACAGACTTTGAACCTTTCTCACATCAAAGAATCCCAGGTGCTTTTTTGGACTGCAAAGACTATGATCCAGAGCTGAGGTGATTTATGATGCTAAGAATAAATAGTCCAATGATATCTGGAGAAGTGAAGTTGCATCTGGAGAGTGAGGAAGTACACAGAAAGTAAAGAATGCTGGCCTGTAAAATAGCAGATTTTAGAGATATTGGCTCTTGTTCTATAAATCTAATCTGTGATACCCCAAAACATATGCAATGGTTGAGTTTGCATATATACTAAGGCCTACTTTTACGCAACCATGATTTATCTTTGATGGCTTTCCTCACACACTAAATGATAAAACATGATTTCGTGCCAGTGAATTCTGCTGTGAAGTCTCGTTGGGGTGCGGAGGTGAAAGAAGGAAATATTATTCCATTATTCCACTACTATTCTGAGTTAATCAGATTGTTCTGACATTTTCAACTGGTGTTTCTACACAGCTGCCTAGCTTTGCATCTGAGTAGTCCTCGTTTGAAGAAATCTGTTTTGCATTATGGCTGATTTACACACGGAATCAATCATCTGATCCATTGATTGCTTCTGAAATTATTTTGATTCTTTAATAATGCACTTTTCGTCCCCTACCTTCAGACTCTGATTAAAACCAGGCAAAGCCCATGGGGGGGATTCCTTGGGACAGGAAAGGACAAATAAGATCCCAGCTTTTTCTTATTGAGGTGCCATTAGAGCATATAAATCTAGTCAAGGTTGTGATAAATGCAGATTGATGCATTATGCTAGCCAAAAGGAGTTTATGGATTGTGTCTCATGATTCACAGTTCTCTGAGGTTGTGCTTCTGAACTAGATTCTTGCTGTAGTTTAGAAGAAGACAGCGTTCTGAATGAAGCATTGTTATTCCTCTTCCAGATGTAATCCTTGGCCCCATCAAGAGACAATTCTTTGAGGAAAAGATGGGCAGTCTATAAATTTTTTAAATAAATAAAATGATTTGTGGTTCCCTTTTAAGGGAACCCAAAAACATATCAGTGGGTTCATTCCATCACACAAAAGCAGTGAGGAAGGACTTCTGATTCTAGGTCATAATATGTGGTATAGTTTGGAAGGACCGTCCATAAACAAAGAAAAACAAACCAGGTACAGATGGATACATTTAGCTGAAGAAATTCAGGGCCAAATGTCAAGCTATTAGGTGCATTAAACCAGCCAGATGTCTAGAGAAATACTAGCCAATTTTCAGTGCATTTGCTAGACCTGGTCCCTGAAGCACTTAGTTGTTTGTTTTGAACATTGGATCCCCACATCTTGATTCAATATGAATACATTCACCAATTTAGCATTTTAAAGAAAGTTTAGAACCAGTCAAGGGTAGGCCACCTGGTGTCCTCCAGATGCTGTAGATTTCAACTTACGGCCACAGCAAACAATGGGGAAGGACTGTATCTAATCCAAATATCTGAAAAACACCAGGATATCTGAAGAATAACTTTGTGGGCATAAGAAACTGGTCTCAAGTATGCCGTTCAATTTATCTAGTTAAGCTATGGACTGGCCATGGTTCTACCACAAGGACTGGAAATCTGCAGTCACAGGACAGCGTGTAGTTTCTAAACTCACATTCTATAGCCTTCAGGGTCCCTTTAACCATAAATGCTGAAAACATGCCATGTTGAGGTGGGAAACAAATGAAAATTGTGATATAAGCAGTAAAATAAGTGAAGCACAGGTAAATAACAAAGAAAAGCCTTAACATAACTTGAAGAACCTGCCCTACTACATATGTGATGTGATTCCATCGCTACAAAATATTCAGTACTTCACTATTGAAACTTATAGCCCACAACGTTTTTCCTGCACTAATTGAAGATTCTGAAGATTGAATCTGGGACTTGGAGCATATGAAGCTTGTAGTCTTCTATTGAATCACAGCCCTGTGATCAGGCTTTCCCAGTCTGATGCCTTCTAGATATACACTTGGGAGGTTTGAAAGTTTGGAGATGACTAATGTGGCCTATAGACATCCAAAGAATGTCATACTGGAGATCCAGCATTGCGTTATGGTAAAGATATCAGATTAGGCAAAAGAAGACTCAGATTCTAAGTCCTCCTTTAGCTCCGATGTCATCTGGGTGACTTGCGGCCAGTCTTTTCTTCTCAGTTAATGGAGAGTAGTTGAGAAGGTGCTTGAAAAGAAGTTTCCAACATCTAAACTACAATGCCATGCTGGAACACTCTTTTTCTCTCTTCTGCATGTTAAAATTTGAAATAATAAACCAGAAATTCCACAAAATTTCAGAAGTTAATATTATGCAACATTAACTCCTAATTCTTAAATGTATGCCATCGTGGATCATTCTCCTTCATCAACTTTGTTTATGACCTTTCCCCCCCCCCCTCAAATAACTGGCATTATACAGTGGCTTTCATCTGAAGGTTTATTTTAAAGACCATTTGATGGAATCGCCCATTTGAACCCCAGACCTTCACTGATTGAGTTGACTTGCTGAGTTAGATCAGGGGCCTTCAAATCCTTCTTGCCAATTTCAATAGCGTTTTGAAACAAATGGTTGTGAATCAATTTATTCAGATGAGGTCTGATCTGATTGTCGCATCTGTTCAGCAGATTTATTTTGTGATTCCTTTCAGTGAGGCAAAGGGAGTTCCAAAATTCCAACGAAGTATCTAAAGAGGTCATGAGTACAGTTTGCCCACTCCTGGTCTGGACCTTAGAATTAAATCAATTGGCAGTAGAGACAGGGCAGAGAAGATGATTCTTTCTTCAGACTAATTGTCACTTGCTTGGGCATCTTTAAGAAGATATTTAGACAAATTAACAGAGATTAGGCATATTAACAACTAATGGCCACGTCAGTTAAACTTCTAGTTTCAGAGCTAGAAATCATATACCTTTTGATATCTACTGTGCTGATGGGCAAGTCGATGTATAAGCTTTCATTCCCACCAATAGTCTGCTGAAACACATCTGGGTTGAAGTTTGGTCTTGGTGATTTTTTATTCTTTTCCCAAAGAACATTATCTTAGCTAGTTTTCTGAAAAGGAAGGAAAGGCCATCAGAACATGTACAGAGATTTTTCATCATTGTGTTAAGAGACAAATATGGTTTTGCCCATGGCAGGTCATCTCCCAGAGGTTCTCTTTCGGAATAACAGAGGTAGAAGGGACCTTAGAGGTCTTCTAATCCAGCCCCCTACCCAAACAGGAGGCCCTATATCATTTCAAACAAATGACTGTCCAATCTCTTCCTAAAAAGCTCCAGTGATGGGATTACCCACAACTTCTGAAGTGAAGCCATTCCACTGGTTAATTGTTCTCACGGTCAGGAACTTTCTCCCATTTCTAGATTGTTGGGTTTTTTCCTTCACTGGCTTCCATCCCTTTGCTTCTTAGGCCACGGAAAAGAATGATTCTGTCCTCAGCTTAAAAGCACTTCCCTTTCGCTCATGCTTAAGGCAGAGAAAGCATGGTTGCATGCCATGGTTTTATTGATTAAAAAAAGACTTAAGCCAAAACATGCACATTACCTTTTTTAAAAAAGGAAGAAGAAAAAAGAGGAGGAGGAGAAATTCTGATTGCAGATAAGCGCTCAATTTGATTTAGTGTCGAATGATTGTGATGGGGTTGATAACTCGGCATTCATCAGTAATTCATCTTCTCTTGGTAGAAATTTACCGCAAACCCAGAGCTTTCCCATGCCTGACAAGTCCTATTAATCTTCTTCAGACACATTTCAATAGGTGTCTTCATCTCGGCCCTTCATCTAAACACTCTGAGTGTTGCCAGAGACTGGGAGATGCCTTTATTTCAGATTCCACAAGGAGGGAAGAGGGGACTTTCTTAGGGTGGGGGGAGGTGGAGGATTTTTTTTAATGCTCCCTGTCCATTTAGTCTTTTATCATTCCTGGATAACTTTCTTTAACCCAACCTGGAAAGGAAAATATTCCTTTTCCTGAAAGGGCAACCCATTGAGTTATATCAGACTTCTGTAACCAGCCACCCCTCAATGCTTGGGATTCTACCCCTTGCCATACCCAACTTACACATATTAAGTAGCCATGGAGTAATAAATGCTTTCTTTCGTGTGTTACCCTAGCGAAGCAAGTTGGGAAATGTTGTGCTCTTTAGGAATAATCGGATGCAACCCACACAATTTAGTCAACTTTAGTCTGAAGTTTAGTCAAGTAGCAAACTTGAGATGAAATGGACTATATCTCCCGGCCTTCTCATCCAGTTAATACACTGGCTGGGCTCATAGTATATGTAGTTTAGCACATTTAGAAGGTGTCAAAAGAATGATAGGAAAAGTTGAGTTGGACTGTGTAGTTTAAGAAATCCATCAATGCTTGATTTGAAATCTCTCTTTAGAAAATAGCTATCTTGTTCACTAAGACTAAGCCATATAATTCTCATCCTCTCCAGCATGAAAAGGTGACCATACTGTCTTACCTGGTAGAAGTACAGGATAATCCTTGACTTATGAAAGTTCTCTTAGTGAGCCTTCAAAGTTTCAACATCCCTGAAAAAAAGCGACTTATCATCATTTTAGGACCATTGCAGCATTCCTCTGATCAAAATTCAGATGCTCGGCAACTGACTCATATTTATGATGGTTGCAGTGTCCCGGAGTCACGTGATCAACTTTTGAGACCTTCTGGCAAGCAAATCCAATGGGGAAACCAGACTCATTTAACAACCATGTTAAGAAGTTAATGACTTACCACCATGGCAAAAGAAAGACCATAAAATGAGGCCAATGGTCTCGCTTAGCAATAGGCATTTTTGGGCTCAATTGCAGGGGTGGGATTCTACCAGTTCGCACCTATTTGCTAGAACCAGTTGTTAACATTCTAAGCAGTTCAGAGAACCGGTTGTTAGAAGAAATTACTGGCCTAATCCTGTAAGGAAGGCAGGAAGGAAACATTCTGGTGTTGCTCACAGAAACTGCCTCTCCATTAACCCTTATTACATTCTTGGCAGGACTAGACTTCCTGTCTCAGGAATATCTCTGGAGATTTTTTCCCTCCTTTGCTGGTACTTTGCTTCTGTGGAGTGACCATTCAAAGTTACAATGGCACTGAAAAAAGTGACTTATGACCATTTTTCACACTTACAACTGTTGCAGCATCCCCACAGTCATGAGAGGCCAGGCGAGGAAATGCGTGCCTCAATGTGAGTGATATTGAGTTAGCCACATGCAGCCAATAACATGACCACCAATCCATGTCCACCCAGTCACATGACCACCAAGCCATGCTCACCAACTAAGCCACACCCACAGAACCGGTTGTTAAAAAATTTGAATCCCACCCCTGCTCAATTGTAGTTGTAACTCAAGGACTCCCTGTATAGTAATATATGACTAATGTCTTAAAATTTGTTTCCTTAATATGGTGTTAATAACGAAAGAAATATCATCAGGGTCTTGTTAGATGTGACCCCTTGTCCCATTTAATCCAACAGTCTGTCTTCATAGTGGCCAAACAACTGTATAAAGAAGCTCACTTTACCTCTGTGTGAAGTAGGGATGGGCTTGTCTGAGATGTTTTCTCACATTATCCTTTTTATCTGACTGTTGCTTTGATAGCAGCTTTTCGTCCTGCCTTTCAAGGCTCTTCCCTATGCCCTCTACATTAACCCCCATCTAAGACATTTTCTACCTTTCCTGTAGAAGATGACCAAGCTGAACCCGAGGGAGGGGTCAAGTTCATCATTAGTCTTGAATCCCTTCATTCCCACAAGAGATTTAAGTCCAGCCCACCTTGAATTCCATTGACTCTTATCTACCACCAATTTGCTTGGACTGTTCGTAGTTCAGATTCTTGTAGAGAGATTAACAACAACAACAACAACAATAATAATAATAATAATAATAATAATTTATTAGACTTGTATGCTGCCCACTCTCCCTAAGGACTCAGGGTGGCTCACAGTATAAAACCCAATACAATAATTTACTTAAAAAACCAATTAAACATTACAAGCCTAATAACAATAAATAATTAAAATTCATTAAAATTACTCTAAAACAACGCCCCCCCCCCCTTGGCTCAGTCCAGACCGGCCTGTTGAAAGAGCCAGGTCTTCAGGGCATGGCGGAAGGAGCGGAGATCAGGGGCCAAGCGAAGGCCCAAAGGGAGCTGATTCCACAGGGTGGGTGCTCCCACAGAGAAGACCCTACCCTGGGCACCACCAGCCAACAGTGTCTGGCAGATGGTACCCCAAGGAGGCCCTGCCTGTGGGAGCGTACATGGCGATCGGAGCGTGATGCCAGCAGGAGACGCTCCCGCAAGTACCCCGGACCCAAGCCATGTAGGACTTTATATGTTGTTACTAATACCTTGAATCTCACCCGGAAGACAACCAGCAACCAATGCAGGTCGCGCAGGAGGGGTGTAACATGGGAGTATCGGGAACCCCCATCACAGCCAGCGCGGCCGCATTCTGTACTAACTGCAACGTCCGGGTGGTCTGCAAGGGCAGTCCCATGTAGAGAGTGTTGCAGTAGCCGATTCGGGAAGTGATGAGTGCATGAGTGACTGTCCATAGGGCATCTCGGCTCAGGTAAGGGCGCAGCTGGTGAACCAGCCGCACCTGGGCAAATGCCCTCCTGGACACAGCTCCCACCTGTTCCTCCAAACTAAGCTGTGTATCCATATTGGAAGCCTTCATATTAGAAGCTTCCAATAAACCCTTATATTCATTTGAATTGCCTAGATTCCTGTTTTCCTGCACTTGAAAATTCCAGTATCTCTGACTTTTTTTCTTTTTCTGCCCTCTGGACAAATGGAGGTATTTCCAAAGAAAATCCTGAGTTGCAAGCACCTACCATTTGAGGGGATATTTTCTGGGAATACCATTAACTTTCCTGGAAATAAGGGAAATGCCAGAGACTGAAATTAGCAACATGCTTTTAATTACTTAAATTAACACTGTTTTTCTCTCTCTCTAATTCAAGAGGCTGGCAAGTCCCTTGGACAACTCATTGCTTAACTCTAGCATAACCTGATAATTGCTGGATGTTCACATTCAACAAAGATTCTGAATCTTAGAAATATTGAAGGCCTTCATATTGGAAGCATTACTGCAAAAAGTTGGAGAGGACCTTATCCCATTCTTCTATGTCCAAACACCATTGATTCAGTCTATGTCTCAACTGGCCCTACTCCCACAGAATACGTAACTGGGTCAGAATGGGTGATGGATGTGGGAATGCCCACAGGGAAATCAATTGCCCCAATCAATAATCCTGCAGGTTTAAAAATGTAACACCCAATATGTATATCTAGTGATGCAAATAGTTAAATTGACTCCACTCAGCCAGTCAGGATTGTAGGACAAGCTAAACCTAGTCATTCAATCCCTTTTTACTATTTAGTCATCCCGGAAGAAGATCTAGGGAGAGGAAGATCCAGCCTTCTGACCTTCCAAGGTCAGTAAAATGAGGACCAAGATTGTTGGGAACAAGATGCTGAGTCTGTAAACCATTTAGAGAGGGCTGTAAAGCACTGTGAAGCAGTATATAAGTCTAAGTGCTGTTATTGCTGTTGCTGGTGCTATATCCCCATGACTAGTGTTTGTTTTTTTAATTCGCATTTATATGCCGCCCTTCTCCGGAGACTCAGGGCGGCTTACAATCTTTGGAGCACAACCCAATGTGCTCCGCAATAGCCTTCATTCTATTGTATATGCCTGTTGTGTTGGATGGTCAACTTTTTCAACCAGTACTGATCCAACTGAGATATGTGGAAAACCTCCTAGAGGTCTTCATTTGCAAGGAAAGGGTTCACATTATCTCTATTTTAGTATTGTTGCTCATGCTCTTTAGAACAACCCTCCCTGTGAGAAATTTGATCTGCTCTCTCTTCACTGGATTTTCATTTGAAAATGGGAAAAAATGCCTTTTTTTTATGATCCGGAATTGTGGTCAGGGAGATATTCAGCTATGTTAAAGTACAAACACCATTGAACGTCTTGTGAGGGACCTCCTCTACTACCATGGAGTTTGATGGTGCAATGGTTAAAATGTTATTGCAGTCTAACTCTGCCCACTGCCAGCAGTTCAGTTCTCACCAGACTCAAGATTGACTCAGCTTCCTTCCTTCTGAGGTCATTAAAATGAGGACCCAGATTGTTAGGGGCAATATGCTGACCCTGTAAACTGTTTAGAGAGAGCTGTAAAGCACAGTGAAGTGGTATATAAATTGCTATTGCTATAAATAGCAAGCCATTCCATTATAAGAACTCACTGCCAAAGCTGCAGTGGTCTCTCTCACACACACACAAATATACACACACATACATACATGCATACATACATACATACATACATACCCCCCCCAATATTATCAAAACTGGATTTGAAACATAATCCTGAACCACTCAATTAAACTGTACATTTCAACTTTTAACTTGTAAAGTTTGCAAACAGGATGACCCAAAATAAACTTGATCCATCCAGATTTAGCCCAATTCTCCTGTCCAAATTCAATTTCCTTTCCTTAGGCCATTCTTAATGAACCTTTGGTGGGAGAGGTAACAGGTTACTTTGAACAAGGTCTGGCACATGCCATGATTGTGTGTTGTTGGGCAATGGCAACAACACTGTGGAGAAATCAAAACCTTCTCTTCCATCTTGATCCATTTTTAACACACATCAGTCAAATGCCATTTGAGGCCCAAGGACCAAAATATATCTCCTGGGACCCTCTCTCTCCCCTATCACACATTAGCTACCAAAGCGTGAACAAATATTGCTCCGTCAAATTAGTTCTATGTAATATTTAAAGATGGATTAACTCTGGGATCTCTTGCAGCAGGCAAAGGAGATGGATGCAAAATGTGTGTGTGTGTGTGTGTGTTGTGCCAAATAGCTGTTTGGAATTTAAATTTGATCATGAATAGCTGAAGTACTTGGCTAGCAGAACAGAAATATGGTATTATCCTTCTGAATGAAATCCTCAGATTGGTTTTAATGCATCAGACTTGGCACCTTTGAATCAATTCACAGATTTGATGCATTATTAGCATAAATCCTTTTTTCCTCTGAATTGTTGCAATTCATGCAATCAGTTATTTGAATATACTAGACTTACCATATGGATTTGGGGAGATTCACAGACTCCTAGTGTTTCAGGCTAATTTCAATTTGTTATAGAATTTATAGAACTAAGGAGAAATTTCCTGACAGTTAGAACAATTCATCAGTGGAACAGCTTGAGTCCAGAAGTTGTGGACTTATAAATTTTTAAGAAGAGAGTGGACAGCCACTTATCTGGAATGGATAGAGTTCCTGATTGAGCAGGAGGCTGGAGTAGAAAACCTCAAAGGTCCCTGCCATCTCTGTTATTATGTTATTCTGTTTTGTTATTCTAATGATTATTCAAATATAGACAGGAAAAATACATAGTGGGGATAAAGTGAATCAACATTTTAAGTCACCCAGAATCGCTTGAAAGTGAGATGGGCAGCACATAAATTTAATTAATATAGTAATCATGTTATGTTCAATCTTACAGCTGATCATATTTTTTGCAGTTTTACCTCCATCCAGATATTGAAACAAGTAATATCTAAATGCCAGCTGATAAACTGCCACTTACCTGGTTCCCTATGGCAAGTCAAACTCACATTCAGGTAACTAAGCAAATAGGCTATTATTAATAGATGCAGATGATACCACTCCTATGGCAGAAAGTTGAAGAGGAGCTAAAGAGCCTCTTGATGCGAGTGGAAGAGGAGAGTGCAAAAGTTGGCTTGAAACTCAACATTAAGAAAACTAAGATCATGGCATCCAGCCCTCTCAATTCCTGGAAAATAGATGGAGAAGAAATGGAGGTAGTGACAGATTTTATTTTCTTGGGCTCCAAGATCACCATAGATGGGGACTGCAGCCAAGAAATTAAAGGGCGCTTGCCCCTGGGGAGGAAAGCTATGGAAAATCTAGACAGCCTACTAAAAAGCAGAGACATCACCCTGCCAACAGAAGTGTGTATAGTCAAGGCTATGTTTTTCCCAGTTGCAATGATATTGGTAACAACATACAAAGTCCTACATGGCTTGGGTCCGGGTACTGGGGCGTCTCCTGCCAGCATCACGCTCCAGTCGCCGGGACGGTCCCACAGGCAGGGCCTCCTTGGGGTACTGTCGGTTAGACATTGTTGATTGGTGGTGTCCAGGGGTAGGGCCTTCTCTGTGGGAGCACCCACCCTGTGGAACCAACTTCCCTTGGGCCTTCCTTTGGCCCCTGATCTCCACTCCTTCCGCCATGACCTGAAGACCTGGCTCTTTCAACAGGCCGGTCTGGACTGACCAAGGGGGGAGGGCTTGTTTTAGAGTTATTTTAATTAATTTTTATTTTATTATTTTATTATTATTAGGCTTGTAATTGTTTATTTGTTTTTTAATGTAAATTTTTGTACTGAGTTTTTTATTGTTAGCTGCCCTGAGTCCTTAGGGAGAGAGGGCGGCATACAAGTCTAATAAATTATTATTATTATTAATGTATGGCTGTGAAAGTTGGACCATAAGGAAGGCTGAGTTGAGGCTGAATTGAGACCTTTGAACTATGATGCTGGAGAAGACTCCTGTGAGTCCCTTGGACTGCAAGGCGATCCAACTGGTCAGTCCTAGAGGAGATCAACCCTGACTGCTCTTCAGAAGGCCAGATCCTGAAGTTCAAACTCAAATATTTTGGCCTCCTCATGAGAAGGAAGGAGTCACTGGAGAAGAGCCTAATGCTGGGAATGATTGAGGGCAATAGTAGAAGAAGGGGACAACAGAGAAGGAGGTGAATAGATGGAGTCACTGAAGCAGTCGGCGTGTGCTTCAATGGACTCCGGGAGATGGTAGAGGACAGGAAGGCATAGAGGAATGTTGTCCATGGGGTTGCAATGGGTCGGATACGACTTCGCAACTAACAACAACAATAGATGCAGAGATGCTTTCATTCTCCCAAACTATTATTTTTCTTTCCTTTTCAGTATCTACAGTCCATAAATTGCAGATATAGGAATGTGTTCGCCGTGGTTTCTCATTGCACAAGTAATGAAGTTGTTGTTTTTGTATTTCTGCATTTCTTAGATAAATTTCTGGCTGGAACGCATGTGGCGTTTCATGCTTCAGTAATGACATTCACAGGTGCATGAGAAAGAGGGAGAAGGGAGAGTTCAAAAGTCCATTTTATAGGCCACATGGCAATGTCCTTTAAGGACCACCCAGGTAGCAGGCAATTCATTGTGTGTGGGTCAGTGGAATGAATATGTGGAAATCATATGTTCCTTGCCTAATCCGAGATGACATTTAGCCTTGATTCATGGAAACAATTGCAAGCCTTACCTTTTGTTTATGGAGATGACCAATGTTCTGCCATCATCTTGAGAAGTTTCTCAGCTGTCCTTCTTTGTCCTGCTTCCAGAATGTAGGTGTGTTCATCACTGAGTGCTTCCATCAAAACCACCTTGAGGGATTCCTATAATAAAAAGAGGGGGCTTCAATAGAATCCCTCTTGTCTCAACACATTAAATTGAGAAGGAATGGACAAACTTCTGGTTTATTGTAATTCCTTCTTGTTTTGAGCTGAAAATTTCACCTGCACTTTTTTCCCCCTTGTCATTTTATTGCATCAAAGAGAATTTGTTTCTGAAATTTCCTTCAAAGAACATAAAACCAGACAAAATATTACAAGTGAAATGTGATCTACCTAATTATATTCCAAATACAAATTAAAAATCATTAAATAAATGAGAGAGAGAGAGAGAGAGGAAGGAAGGAAGGAAGGAAGGAAGGAAGGAAGAAGAGAGAGAGAAAGGAAAGAAAGAAAGAAAGAAAGAAAGAAAGAAAGAAAGAAAGAAAGAAAGAAAGAAAGAAAAAGAATTTTCTCCAAAGCACCAGAGGACAAAAAATAATGATTGGAAACTAATCAAAGAGAGAAGCAACCTGGAATTAAGGAGAAACTTCCTAACTGTGAGGACAATTAACCAGTGGAACAACTTGCTTTCAGAAGTTGTGGGTGCTCCATCACTGGAAGTTTTTAAGGACACTAAACAGTCACTTATCTGGAATGGATGGACTAGAAGACCTCCAAGGTCCCTTCCAACTCTATTCTATTCATGTTAAATCTAATAAAGTTTAAATGCCTAGTGAAAGAGTAGTATCTTTATAGATTTCTTAAATATTGAAAGAGTGGCAATTACACATAAATTGGGAAGGGACTATGCTTCTTATTCTGAGGGCAGTGCAAGAGAAGGGTTAATGTACAGATAGAGCATTAGATATCATTATGAAAAGGCATTCTTACTGCCAGAGCCATCACTTGCAAATCCAGAGACAAATAAGAATCATGGTGCACTCCCAAAATATAAGCTAGCTCTTTCGGGACCCCATGGCCCCATTCATATCAAGTTCAATTTTATTAATTAATCCACCGGCCAACAATATCCTCATCTTGTTTAGATGCAATTTAATGTGTTCTTATTCAACCTGTTATCAGATACAAGTAGACCTCAACTTACAACCATAACTGAACCCAAAATTTCCATTGCTAAGCAAGACAGATGCTGAACTGAGTTTGGCCCCTCTTT
Source organism: Naja naja (assembly GCA_009733165.1). Classification (NCBI taxonomy): domain Eukaryota; kingdom Metazoa; phylum Chordata; class Lepidosauria; order Squamata; family Elapidae; genus Naja; species Naja naja. Next base: position 18,061,554 of record CM019163.1, read on the forward strand.
ATGACCTTTTTGGCTACAGTTGGTAAATGAATCACTGCAGTTGTTAAGTAAATCTAACTTCCCCTATTGACTTGTCTTGTCAGAAGCTTCTCAGAAGGTAACCAATGATGATCAGATGACCCCAGGACCATGTAACCATCATAAATACATGCCAGTTGCCAAATACCTGATCATGTGACCATGGGAGATGGTCATAATTATGAAAATAGAATAGAATAGAATAGAATAGAATAGAATAGAATAGAATAGAATTGTTTATTGGCCAAGTGTAATTGGACACACAAGGAATTTGTGCTTGATGCATATGCTCTCAGTGTACATAAAAGAAAAATAAAATACATTCATCAAAAATCATAAGATACAACATTTAATGATAGTCATAGGTTACTAATAAGCAATCAAATCATACTAGGTGACTAAATAAAACAATATAAATCATAGAGATACAAGCAACAAGGTTATAGTCATAAGTGGGAGGAGATAGGTTGAGGATCATCATGAAGAAGAAGAAGAAGAAGAAGAAGAAGAAGAAGAAGAAGAAGAAGAAGAAGAAGAAGAAGAAGAAGAAGAAGAAGAAGAAGAAGAAGAAGAAGAAGAATACAGTCTTAGTAAATAGTTTGAGAGTGTTGTGGGAATTAGTGGTTTAGCAGAATGATGGCATTCAGGAAAAAAATGCCCTTGTGTCTAGTTGACCTGGTATGCAGTGCTCTATAGCATCATTTTGAACTGGTCATAAGTCACTTTTATAAGTGGTGTTGTAACTTAAAATGGCCATGAATGATTATAAGTTGAGGACAACCTGTATAGCTAATATCCAAGAGCAGAGAATGTTTCCTTGACAATGGATAGAAAAAAGAAACAGAGTTGACACACACTTCTCTGAAAGTTGAATCACCATTCATATAACTTTTCCTCTGGAAATTTCACGTAAAGGTTGACCATAGGGACAATATAAACTTCTGTACAACATCAATACCAAGCATAAGACGTCAGAATTACTTTCTGCAAAATTCTCTGGCAAAAGGGTCCAGAACTTCTGTAAACAGAGTATACACGGTTCAATCCTGCTAGACAGACTAGAAAGTTACTAAGGACAAAGGAACAGAAAGTTGCGAGAAGGTCTAGAACAGCTAATAGTAGGACCACATTTCCCCATCCCTTTATTTCCAAGCTCCATTTCCAACTGTTAAGACATTTTCTGTACAATACCCCACTGAAATCTTAATTGAAGTGAATCAAGAAAATAAGTATCAAGCAGATGGATATGGAACTATGAAGCAATCACCTTTTCAAACACCTTTCCTAGAAACAGAATATTTTGGAATGATATATAATTATATAGATTTTTCAGACAAACAAGTGGTTATCCAATCTCTTCTTAAAAACTTCCAGTGTTAGAGCATTCACAACTTCTGGAGGCAAGTTGTTCGACTGATGAATTGTCCTCATTGTCAGGAAATTTCTCCTTAATTCCAGGTTGTTTCTCTCCTTGATTAGTTTCTATCCATTGCTTCTTGTCCTGCCTTCTGGTGCTTTGGAGAATAGCTTGACTCCCTCTTCTTTGTGGCAGCCCTGAGATATTGGAGCACTGCTTTCATGTCTCCCTAGCCCTTCTTTTCATCAAACTAAGCATACCCAATTCCAGCAACCGTTCTTTATAAGTTTTAGCCTCCAGTCCCCTAATCATCATTGTTGCTCTTCTGTGCACTCTTTCTAGAGTCTCAACATCTTTTTTACAATATGGCAACCAAAACTGGATGCAGTATTCCAAGTGTGTCTCGAGTGAAAGGAGAGTTCAAGCATCAGGAAATACACCCCTCATGGATCACTCTAACCATAATATCAATTCAAAACACCAACAAGATAGATCCAAAGCTAGTTCTCAGCCTATCAGATAATAAAATTTAAAAAACAGATGCTTGTTTTACAGGGAAGAAGGTTTCTAAGAAATCACAATAGTAAAATTGCAGACTACAGCATTAATAAAACATTGCAAGGGCTGGTGTAAGAAACCACACACTCAGAAGGAAAGAATGTTGATGCCTAACCATATAATCTAAGTTTTAAGGAGGAAGCAATGGGGAAAAATATCCTAAATTGGAATTGGACTCTTCCAAAATGTGTTTTACTATTTAGAAATAACTACACAACCCATGACTCATTGAGTCAATGTTTCAAAGATATGTCTTTATCAGAGAATCAGAATGACAACGGGTGGACAAAAAAGCAACTTCCAATTTCCCAATGGTTGGACAGGAACATCAGAAATTTTCCTTCCTTCCTTCCTTCCTTCCTTCCTTCCTTCCTTCCTTCCTTCCTTCCTTCCTTCCTTCTTTCCTTCCTTTCCTTCCTTCCATGAATTCAATGCTACTTTTTTCCTATGGTAATGTTGCATCTTTCAATACTTTGAATGGCCATGTTCACAAAATGCCCCAAAACGGACAATGCCAAACCCTATCAGATATATCTACAAGCTTTATTAGCCTAGAACATTGATCAAATCCAGCCTTCTGGGTTTGTTTATGATTCAATGTATCACACACACACCCCTCAAAAAATAGATTAATTCAGTAATCAGGTGAAGTGTGCTGTTGAAGGCAGTTACAAAGAACTCAGCATGACTGAGCTCAGCAGGATTGACTTCCTCTGACCTCTAGTATGAATTCAGGAATTTATCTCTGAAGCAGGCCTACCATTCTGCAACCCCTCTGCCCAACATACAATTGCCCCAGAGACACTAGCTAATCTTACAGGGCCATGGGAAAAATATCCGAGCATGACTATTAAGGGTTTCAGAGATCATTTATACAGATAGTCCTGTGTAAGGCCACAGTTGAGCCCAAAATTTATCAGGCTAAACGAGACAGTTCTTAAGTGCGCTTTGCCCCATTTTACAACCTTTCTTGCCATGGATGTTAAGTGAATCACTGCCATTGTTAAGCTAGTAAAATGGCTGTTAAGTGATTCTGGCTTCCCCATTGACTTGATTGGTCAGAAGGTCACAAAAGGGGATCACACGACTCAGGGATGCAGCTACAGTCCTAAGTATGAACCATTTTGTCAAGAAATCTGGAGGGCTGTAAAAGCACTGTGACACGGTATATAAGTCTAAGTGCTTTTTTTCTATTCGATCTTCTATTCTATTCTATTCTATTCTATTCTATTCTATTCTATTCTATTCTTCGATTCTATTCTATTCTTCAATTCTATTCTATTCTTTGATTCTTCTATTCGATTTTATTCTTCGATTCTTCTCTTCTATTCTTAGATTCTATTCTATTCTTCAATTCTATTCTATTCTTAGATTCTATTCTATTCTTCGATTCTATTCTTCGATTCTATTCTATTCTTCTATTCTATTCTACTATTCTATTCTTCGATTCTATTCTATTCTTCGATTCTATTTGATTCTTCGATTCTATTCTTTGATTCTTCTATTCTATTCTATTCTTCTATTCTTCATTCTATTTATTCTTGATTCTATTCATTCTTCGATTCTATTCTATTCTTCTCTATTCTATTCTTGATTCTTCATTCTTTATTCTTCAATTCTATTCTATTCTTCGATTCTATTCTATTCTTCAATTCTATTCTATTCTTTGATTCAATTCTTTGATTCCATTCTATTCTTCTATTCTATTCTATTCTTCTATTCTATTCTTCGATTCTATTCTTCGATTCTATTTTATTCTTCGATTCTATTTGATTCTTCGATTCTATTCTTTGATTCTTCTATTCTATTCTATTCTTCGATTCTATTCTATTCTTCGATTCTTCTATTCTATTCTTCTATTCTACTCTATTCCTCTACTCTATTCCTATTCCATTCTTCTATTCTTCTATTTTATTCTATTCTTCTATTCTATTCTATTCTATTCTATTCCTATTCCATTCTTCTATTCTTCTATTTTATTCTATTCTTCTATTTTATTCTATTCTTCAATTCTATTCTATTCTTTGATTCTTCTATTCTATTCTCTTCTATTCTTCGATTCTATTCTATTCTTCGATTCAATTCTTTGATTCTATTCTATTCTTCTATTCTATTCTATTCTTCTATTCTATTCTTCGATTCTATTTGATTCTTCGATTCTATTCTTCGATTCTTCTATTCTATTCTTATATTCTATTCTATTCCTCTATTCTATTCCTATTCCATCTTCTATTCTTCTATTTTATTCTATTATTCTATTCTATTCTATTCTATTCTAGTGCAGTAGTTAGAATGCAGGATTTCCCTCTTCTTTGTGGCAGCCCCTCAAGTATTGGAAGACTGCTATCATGTCACCCCTAGTCCTTTTTTGCACTAGATTAGTCAAACCCAATTCCTGCAAGTGTTCTTCGTATGTTTTAGTCTCCAGGCCCTTGATTATCTTACTTGCTCTGCTCTGCACTTTTTCCAAGGTCGGCACCTTTATATAATGTTTAAATGTTGTAATGTTTATAATGTTTAAAATTCACATTATAATCATTCAAGAATCCTTACTATTCTTCCCACTTTGTGGATGGAAAACTGAGGTGCCAAGCTAGGGTTTCTCAAAAGAATTCCAGCTAAGATAATCCAGGTTTTTTTAGCCCAGGGAAAAGATGTTTCCATGGGATGAATTGCTGTTCCCACCCGGCTTCCTCTCCTTTGAATACCATCTCAGACTTTGCTTCATATTTCCTTCAAGCACCCTCAAATCCATTCTCCAAATCGTGTAAAGATCTCAATGACCTTATTGTAGGTGGCAAGTTTAAATGTGCCATATTAATAACTTCTTATCCAAGACAAATTAAGTCCTTATGTGTCAAAAGCTCTCAGTGCTGGATTACCTACAAGAGAAGTATTTATTGAATAAATGTTAGATCCAATTTCATTTTAATGTGACTGACAGCAGACTTCGGCCTTTGCAAATGAGATTTAAAAAAACACTCAGATTTGAGCCTGCATTGCAACTTTACACCGAACTTGTCTTTTCCTATTATGGTCTTCTCAAAAAGGAGATATCAAAAGCGGTTTGGTGATGAGGAGAGCGGTTTTTTTCCCTTTCATTCTTATTCTTATTCTGAAGAGCAAGGAGAGAGATAGAAAGCACAGGGAAGGAGGGGGGGAGGCCTGGCATTCAGCCTAAAGAGAAATCATTGAAACAAATTAATCCTATGCCGTTTAAATTGACATGGTAATCCATCATCAGCAAACTAAACTCTGAAAGCAATCTAGAATCGGCAGTCCTCTTTCACTGCCCCTGAAGGCACAAAGGCAGATAGTTTTTTTTTTAAAAAAGAGGAGGAATAGAAGGGAAGAAATACTATAAAAGTAAGCAATGTCTTGAAAAGAAGGGGAATATGGATGGATAGATGAGAGAAAGAGAGGAGAGAGAGATGACAGACAATAGGTGATAGATAGATAAATAGATAGATAATGATGATGAATGGATAGACAGAAAGACAGAGACAGACAGACGGATAGAAGATGGATGGATGGATGGATGGATGGATGGATGGATGGATGGATGGATGGACACAGACGACAAAATGATAGATGACGACAGATAAATAAAGGCAAGTGGATAGATGGATGGACAGACAGACAGATGACAGACAGACAGATAGATAGATAAGGAATGGATAGATGATAGATAGATAGATAGATAGATAGATAGATAGATAGACAGAAGGTGAATCAATGGATAGGTAGGTAGATGATAGATGATAAATATAGATAGATGGTGGATGGATGGATAGATGGATGGATAGATAGATAGATAGATAGATAGATAGAAGGAATGGATAGATAGATAGATAGATAGATAGATAGATAGATAGAAGATGGAATGAAGGATAGTAGGTAGAGATAGATGATGAAATATAGATAGATGTGGATGGATGGATAGATGGATGGATAGAAGACAGATAGATGGACAAAAGAGAGAGGGGAGAGAGATAGGAGAGAGCGGGAGAGAAGATAGATCATTAGTGCTCTTTCCAGACGCTTCATTATTCAACTAGGTGAGATCAGTGCCTGATGATGAACTGATGGGCACTGATGATATTACCTCGTTGTGTAATGAAATGTCTTCAAACCAACAAGCCCAGAGAGCATCAAGTGCTCCATAATTCAAAAGAGAGGAGAGAGATATGGAGAGCTATTTGAGAGTCTTCTGCCCTCAACTAAAAAAATTTACCCTTCCAAGTGGAAACGAAATAGATAAATCAGGCAAGTAATGCTCCATAATCTTCCATAAGTCCTCTCTGCTTTTTAACCCTTTCTGCAGGGAGGGAAATCTCTGTGTTTTTATCTTTGGGTGGTCGCTATAGCATCTGTCTCTCTCTTTCATGCAAACACAGGTGCATATACAGACAGGACCATCCATAGAGACATCAAAAAAGTCAGGATGGCAGTCATGAGAGTGTAATTAAAACCCCTCCTCCTTTTCACATGAGTCATAAGGCATGTTAGAAAACCAGTTTAGTTTTAATGGTCTTTGCACAAGACTAGAAACTAGGAGACTGTGTGTTTTAGTCTTGCTTTAGGAATGGCCAGCCACATGACCCTGGGCCAGTAATTTTCTGTCAGCCCACGGAAGAAGGCAATGGCAAACCACTTCTGAAAAACTTTGACAAGAAAACTACAGGGAGTCATCCAGAAGTCAACACTGAAAGTTGGAAGCATACAGGTAGCCCTCAACGTAGAAACATTGGTTTAGTGGCCATTCCAAGTTACACTGAACAGTGACTTATGACCATCTGTTACCCTTATGACCATTGAAGCATCCTCCCTCATGGTCACATGATCAAAATTTTGGACACCCTGGCAATTGGCATGCATTTATTGCAGTGTCCCTGAGTTCTGTGATCATCATTTGTAACCATCTGACATGCAAAGTCCATGAGAAAGCCAGAGTCACTTTACAACCATGTTACTAACTTAAGAACCGCAGTGATTCACTTAACAGCTGTGTCAAGAAAGTCACAAAATGGGGCAAACAAATCACTTAACAACTGCCTTGCTTAGCTTCAGGAATTTGGCCCATAGTTAATGGTGAGAGCAATCAGTCAATGGAATAGCTTGTCTTCAAAAGTTGTGGGTGCTCCATCACTGGAAGCTTTCAAAAAGAGACTGGATAACCATTTAGACTTTAGGTTGGACTAGATCAGGGGTCGCCAATCTTTTGGACCTCGGGGACTACCAAAATCATAATTTTAAATCCCGTGGACCACTAATATGAATTTTGACTGACGGTGGCTTGCTGACGTTGGTGGGAAAGTCAGTCCCATATTCCAGAGCTGCAGTAGTCACAGAACTGGCCCTTTGGTCATCCCGGAGCATCTGCTCCTCCACCCAGGTGCACCGGCCTGCCGTGGACTGGAGCAGCTGCTCCGGGATGACCAAAGGGCCAGTCCTGTGACTACTGCAGCTCTGGAATACGGGACTGACTTTCCCACCAACGTCAGCAAGCCACCCTGGGGCAGATTTCCCTCCCCCGCCGTTGGTCTTACATTCCAGTTCCAGCTCATATGGTTCTACTCAAGGTAAGTTTTGCATACTCGGCTGAAGGGTGGGGCCCAGTGGGTGGGTGGGCCATGTGGGCAGTGCAGCCTTGTGTTCCCACACAGCCTGGGTTAATTGCTTTGGGGGGGACATTTCTCTGTGGACCACCAAAATTTTCTCTCAGGCCACCAGTGGTCCCCAGCCCACCAGTTGGCAATCACTGGACTAGAAGACCTCCAAGGACCCTTCCAACTCTATTATTCAACTTCTATGTCTATGACTACCTGTATACACCCAAACACACAATGCATATTTAAAGGATCACTACATAGGTGATCCTGCCCGTTAACTATTTGAATTTTCCTGCAGCTGCCTCCTTGCATTCAGATGCTGTATCTTTAAGGGCATACCTTCAGAAGACAGGATCCTAGGGAGCCAATGGCACACAGACTTGATCCATCAATCAGACAAAAGAACAGAATCACTAATACTAGACACGGGTACTGATCTTTAAGAGGCTCAAATATGGAGATTTCTCAGTCCTCCAGATCATGGTTGTCCCAAAGCTGCTTTTTCTCCAGGCAAACTGGACTTCCCTTGTTTTTCTTTGAAGATGTTTTGCTTCTCATCCAAGAAGCTTCTTCAGCTTCAAAGAAAAAACAACAGAAGTCCAGCTGCCTCTTGAAAAAGCACCTTTGGGTCAACTAAGCGTTGTTAAAGAAGGGTCTGAAGTGGGTTTTGCCAGTGCTGGTATTGTCTGGAAGTGTGGACTTCAACTCTCATCATTCCCATGAAGGGCTGGGGAAAACCAGCATGGAAGCTCAAATCATTGCTCTGAATCCCATGAAGGCTTCATTGCTGAAAACCGTAGCAATAATATCATTAGAGAGAGCCATTACATGACTACTTCTCTTCCTCTACCAGTGCAGTTAGGAAAAAAATGGACCATCATGAAGCCATACAGGAATGTGGTCATTCAGGATGATGTTAAAGTGTCAAATCCCTGATGCGGTAAACAGATGACAGAATGTCCTTCCTGTTCTGGATCTTCTCTATCCTGTGCAGAGAAAAATTCGTATGAATCCTTATTTTCTCAAAACAAAGAGCGATCTCATAAAAATTAGACGCCACTCAGTGCCAGCAGCAAGGGACATTCAATTACTGCCTGGCAAATTAAATATTTTGTGTGTTTAAATCCCAGTTCCCATTCCATTAGGGGAGATAAAAACTCGTTCCTGGAATGTCTTCCAAAGAAATTTTTTTAAAAAAATTCTGCGCCGTTCTCGTGATGGAGTCCAGAGTTTTGAGGCTTAACGGAATAACACTTGGAAAGGACCTTGGGAGTCTTCAACCTCCTACACAAGTAGGAGACCAGTGGTGGGATTCAAAATGTTTTACCACCAGTTCGTTGAGCGTGGCTTGGTGGGCGCACTTTGCACACATGATCACACTTTGCGTGCATGTGCACATCAAATGTGCACTTTGCGCAGGCACAGAGGCGTTCCAACTCACCTCCTGCAAGCCTGCACTCTCCTGGTCGCTTCAGCAGCTGCCACGTGGCACTATGCTGTGCCGCGCAAAGCAGCTATGCTTCAAAAGCAGAGGATAAAGGTGAGTATGGGAGCCCAGGTGGGCAGGTGGGCCCAACAGCAGAGTGGTGGAGGAAACCGGTTCAGTGTCCACTACTCATCGCCGCTACTGGCTCAGCAGAACCGGGCTGAACCGGTAGAATACCACCATGCAGGAGACCTTATATCATTCCAGACAAATAGCTGTTCAGTCTCTTCTTAAAATCTTCCAGTGATGGAACACCCACAAATTCTGGAGGCAACCAATTCCATTGGTTAATTCAGGGGTTGGCAACCTAAACACTCAAAGAGCCACAAAGGTTCTAACCGGAAGCCCCCCTCCCCCCATTCAATTCTGGAGCCGACCAGACTCTATGGCAGTTCCCTCACCATACAGTCTCCTCCTAGCATGGTGTCCTTTTTCCTCTACCTGTCCTAACCAAAAGCCCCATCAATTGTGGAGCCGACTGGCAACAGGGAGCTGCAGCAGAGGGATGAAAGAGCCACATGTGGCTCCAGAGCTGCAGATTGCCAACTGCTGGGTTAACTGTTCTCACTGTCAAGAAATTTCTCCATAGTTGTAGATTGGTTCTGTCCTGGATTAGTTTCTTCAGTACAGAAGTGGCCAAGAATACACAGGGATGTCCTGTTTTCATTGTCATCCATTTGAGCCTAACATTTATCTTACTTATGAAATCTCAGCATCGCATGTAGATATGAACCATAATTATGACATCATTATTTTGCTTCTAAAAGCCTCTAACCCAGTGATGACTAACCTTTCCGTCCTTGTGTGCCAAAAGTGTGTGCATGCACATGCACATGCATGCCAGCACCCATAAGGCATGCACATGGGAGGCCCCATGCCCCCTGAGCATGCATGCATAACTCCTGCACACACACCGCATGTCTCTCTGCATGCGCATGCAGGGGGGCCCCTGCATGCCATGCCATTCTGCACATGTGGTGCATCTCCTCCCCCACACATGCACAGCAGCTACCTGACAATCAACTGCTCTGGGGTGATGGCTCGCATGCTGGCGGAGATGGCTCTGCGTGCCACTTCCGGCACACGTGCCATAGGTTCACCATCACAGCTCTAACCCATGATGGGATAGGCTACTTGGAAGACTGAGTCTGTTGCAATGACATTAAACCATGCTTTAACCTGATACTTCTTCAGATGGAGCTATAGTTGATGACCCAGAAGGAGAAACGTTATTTTGGATGCCTCTCCAAAATCTCAAAGAACAGAAGAAATCATGATTCTTTCTTCTCTTCTCTTCTCCTGTGATTGGATGCTGCTCCTATGTTTGTTTGGGGGTTTTTTGTGCCTGCTTTGTTGTCAGCCTTGTTGTTTGTTGTTGTTGCTGGGTTGCTGAGTTGTTGAAGCATTAATGTACCTTATCTTCTATGATTTATAATAGGGAACTTTCAGGAGAAAGGGAGATTATATGCAGCCTGGATGTGAACAGAAAGTTAAAAGATAAAAACCCTTGTTCTAGACACGTTCAAGCATTAGCTGGATTTGCACAATTAATAGTCAGCTGGAACCATGGTTTAAATCATGGTCTGGCTTTGGACAATCAGGTTTTTTTCTCCCTCGCTCTCCCTCCCAAATTAGAAACAAAGAATTGTGACAAATATTTTGATTATTATGCAGAGCTAGTGTTAGCCTCTATTATATAACCTTATGAATATCAGTTTTTTTAGTATAATAAGAGACCATACAACCGCCTAAAAATACAAGTCTTTGCTTTGAGGTTATGTGTTCAGGAAATAATTCATACCATACCATCAATGGCAACCAAATTATAAATCCATAATTCAAACCATATTTAAAATAAGAGGGTTTTTTAAAAAAAACAGAAACATGAAACAAAAACATACAATCCCTCCTCTCTAACATTATTACAGTTGCTACTGAGTGTGTATGACTAAACTATAATTTTGTTTGAAAAAATAATATCCAGGATGAATATGCTGCTCCTTTCTGTTCCCTTTGTTTATTTCAACAACAATCACTTCAAAACTATGAATTAGCAATTGGCTAATAAGCATGAGAAACAGTGCAAAATTCTGTAAAAAATTGTAACAACTTTTTAAAAAATAAATGACATAAACCACAAAATTTTTTTGCACCACAAAGCAAAACTGTAGATTCTCCAAAGTGTAAATTATAGTCTAAAATGCCACAAATACACAGTATGCTATAATGGAAGGAGAGGAGGAGGAGGGAGAGGAAGAGGAGGAAGAAGAGAAGAAGGGAGAGGAGGGAGAGAAACAGGAGGAAGAGGAGGAGGAGGAGGAAGAGGAGGAGGAGGAAGGAGAAGAAGAAGAAGAAGAAGAAGAAGAAGAAGAAGAAGAAGAAGAAGAAGAAGAAGAAGAAGAAGAAGAAGAATTAAATAATAGAATCGTACAAATTATTCTCACAGATTTAAAGCAAATCCAGATTTGAAAGTAAGAAGATACTGATGAAAGAAGAAAAATATTTGGGGGGTCCAAGCTCACCCTTGAGTTAATAAAACCTAAATGCTAGTCTTTAATTATGAAATTTATCATCATATGTCTGTTTACTCAGGACTAAACCTTATCAAACTCAAAAGTTATTTCAAGTCCATATGAGTAAAATGCCCAATTCCTAGAATTTCCCCCCCTCACTCACCCACCCACCCAAATAGCTCTTCCCAAACTGATCAGTTGGCATCCCTTGCCACTTCCTGCAAAGAGAACTTTCTCACGAATTGCATTTGAATGAACAAGAACAGTAATAAAAAAATTCCTTGGAAAGATCATATCAGTGGGGAGGGGGAATGGATACAAAACAATGAAGAGTGCTATAACAAAGTAGCTTGGGTTACATCAGTAAGGTTTCCCCTTGGATTATTTTACCAGACCATGTGCATGCTTTAATTGGAATATTGGTTTAATTGCTTAATTAATTAACTAAAGGAAGGATCACTTTTAATCAACAGGACTGCAAATTCAGGACACCCATGTTTTGAAGGCAGTGTGGTGGAGGCATTTCAATTCTCTTCCACATCTCAAAAATGAAGGTTTTTTTCCCTTTCCTTTTGAATTTTGGAGAATTATGCTGGATGGAAAGACAGCTGATTAGCGGGTTCAGAATTCTTGCAACTGTTTGATAGCATGCAGGAAGTTTATCTAGTGGATCTAAACGGGTGAATATACAGGCAGGACTCCTGTGAAACAAAACCCCCAAATTATAAGCAAAAGGAATATCAGGAATGTTTAAACCTTTTTTTCCCTCTCAAACTATGGATCATTAGAAACTTTTCAATGCATTTCCCCTCTTCATTACTGTGCCTGACGTTCTTAAATATATTTCTCTTCACTGGATACCAACAGGCAAATATTGCTCCAGTTTAGCTCTGAAATCAAGAGGACGAGACAGGAAATAAATATCACTAAGGAAATGATATGAAAGTGAGCGTTAGCAGAAGGCTAGTAAGAACGGGGAAAGTGTTTGGAGAAGGCAAATAAGGAGAGAGGGAAGGAATTAGGGATAAGTGAATTCTTAACTTCCCCTTCCAGCCAGGTCTTTAACGGTGTTTATGACTAGCTGATCTTCATTCATTTGAAGGAGTCTCAAAAGAGGAACTTTAAATGTTTGCAAGGATGTGCCAAACGCTTTCAGGAAAAAAGAAATGAGGATGTAGTAATCATTACAGAAGTACAGAATGTAGTATGGGTTAATGTTGGGTTGTTGTTTTTTAAAACCATCTCCTACACTCCTGAAAACTTGGAGTGGGCTTTTCTTAGGGTCTTCTTCCTTTTTTTTAAGGTCCTCTTTTGAATTCTCCCTCTTAAGTAGATAATACTTAACAGAAGTCATCGGAAACAATGGAGCTGCCTGTTTAATTAATGTGGGCTCCTATTTGCTTAATATTAACTAGGAATGATAATATGTGCAGAAGAGCTAAAGGCAATTTGGAGTTCCCAAATAATTTTTGAAAGAAGCATGTTCCTCATGTTTGTTTTAAAGCTTTTTTATCTTTCATTTGGGATCTGACAAAAAGAGGGGGAGGATGGAAATGAGGAGAAAGAGAAAATACCATCACTAAAAGAGACTGTAATTGCACTCCTTAATTATTGTCAGATTACTGGGGGAAATATGCGAGGGTTTTTAAAACAGTCATTGTAATTATTTTGGGTTTTGTTTTCCAAACAGCTTTTTTTCAAGTCATGTTTTCTTGACATGTTTCTGTCCAAAATAGGAAACCTGAATACATCTATCTATCCAGATGTGTATAGGATATATGCATACGCATAGACACAGACACACATATTTTATTTGCAACGGGTGTGCAGTTCTGTGTTGATTTCTGTCTGTCTTCTCAGTTGGGAAACAAACCTATTAAAATATGCAAATGAGAGTTGTTTTCCTCTGGAGTTTTTTTTTTTTTTTAGGGGCCATGTTTTTAAATTGATTTTTGGTAGCATAGACTTGCTGGATTAAAATATGTCTCCTGCTCGTTTAATGAAATGGCAATCCAGCAATTAATTCTGGAATTAGAATAGTTAAACTACTCTACAAATATTATTTAAAGCAGGTAAATGTTTACATATTCTTATAATGGGGTGCACATTCATACACACAGTTGAAAAATGGGGAAACTGCAACCACACAGAATAATCAATATCCTGTTTTTATTTAAACCATAAACACACACACACACACTCCTGTCTTGTCCTGTTCTTGCACTCACATCTCCACCCTTCAACTCTCTGTTCCAATGCAGTTCTGCTCAGAGACTGCAAGAGTTAATGAAATTCATTGCTTGAACCGTACTTCTGCCTGGTCTAAAGAATTATTTTATCCCTGGTCCAAAGAATTATTTTATCCCTGGTCCAAAGAATTAAGCAAAAAGTTATTAGATTACAAGAGAAATGGACAACATGCCTCTTCTTCCTCATCCCCCTTAAACAAATGTTGGTCTAATCACACTGCAATATTCCTAGGAAGAAATTTGCCCACTCAAGAAGTAAGTTGCTTGAATTAGAGTTACCCAGAAGTATGAGGTATCTTAGATGAACTGGGGAATCTGTGGTTTATTTTAGCCTAACAAATGCCTGGTGCAAAACTCGAGTTGCGAGGAGAAACAAAGCAGTTTAACTCAAGGCAGTTTAACTCAAGCTTGCTTGCTTGCTTGCTTTCGGAATCCGGTATCTAGTATCCTTCTGGTTCCAAATTCCCAAAGTTTGTTTGTTTTTCCTAAGAAAGGGAGAAGGAGAGAAACTTATCTCTTAAAAACTTTTCAGCTAACCTGCCCGCTCTGAAGAGAGGTTTGCCTCTAATCAGTTGCGATTGTACCTTCTGTTTTATCCCCTTCTACAATAATGCAGAGAACAAATCTGTAAGGTCAGGGCATCCCTTGTTTTATCTTTAAGCTGGGGGGAAAAACTATTCTGTGCATTTCAAACTGCAGGGAGAAAATCCTTTTCTCCCCTCAGCTCCCACTCCATTTCCTAAACTGAAATGAAAACACAAGTGAGGATGAAACCCCTTAGATAATTGGGTTTACTAAGTGGATGGGTGTGTGTGTTTTTTTAACGTGTCTCTCATTTACTTTTCCTGGATCTTTTCTTTCTTTCTTTCTTTCTTTCTTTCTTTCTTTCTTTCTTTCTTTCTTTCCTTCCTTCTCTTTTTTACTTTTTTCCAGGAGTCTCTTGGGAAATCCCAAAACATTTGGACAGCATCACTTTTGTTTCACTTTATCTCTTTCATTTTTCCCTTTGGGAAGGTGGAAAAAAAGCCCAACCCTGGTCGAGTGAGTTGGGAAGAGAAGAACTCACCCCGAATCGCATATCAGAGAACAGAAAGGAGAGAGGAGGGGGGCAAAGTTCATCCCAACACGATTTTCAAACGTTGCTTCTCCCCCACGCCCCAGTCCTGCTGCTGCTGCTTTGCTCCCTATATTGAAGAAGCGCGGGGAATTGAAGAGGGCCTTGGTCAACGGTGGGTATCAATGCTTCCCTAAAGATTTTCACAACTTCCGATCAAGGAAAGCGGCTTGAGACAGCCGCTCAAAAGAGGCCTCCCTCTGAGTTCACGCAAATGGAGGAAAGGATCCTGAGACAGTCCAGGAATCGCTCACCTCTCTCTCTCTCTCTCTCTCTCTCTCTCTCTCTCTCTCTCTCTCTCTCGGGTCTCTATGTCTCTCGGTCTCTGCCTCTTTCTCTGTCTCTGTGTGTATTTTCTCTCTCTGCCTCTATCTCTCCTTCTTTCTCTCTCTGTGTCTTTCTCTGTGTGTGCGCGCGTTTGTCTCTCTGTCTCTGTCTCTATCTCTGTCTCTGTCTGTCTGTCTGTCTATCTCTCCTCCTTCCACGACCCGTGTGAAGCGCGAGGGGAGTGATTAATAACTGCAAGGGCGGAAGCAGGAATTAAAGAGACGTTTGAACTACTCAAGGCAGTTTCCAACCTTGGATTCCGCGCAATCTGCTGGGTTCTCCTCTCACCTTCCTCCGAAGAGAGAAAGAGGTGCTGGTAATCTCAGAGGATGTGGGGGCGCGAGTATTCCCCCCCTCCATAAACCCCTGTGGATTATTTTTATTTCTCTCTGCCAAAGAAAGAGACAAATGGGCACTTTCCCTCGGAAACCTCAGCCCGATATTCCAGGCGTAAGAGGACACAAGTCCCTTAACCTGACATAATAACCAAAGGCAAGAAATCCTGAACTTTGTCGTCGCCGCCGCCGCCGCCTTTCCTCCCGCTTTCCACACACACACCCCACCCCCGGAGCTGCTAATCACTCCGGATCGATTTCACTAACTCTTTTCATCCCGCAAAAGACACATCTGAAAACATCCCTCCTTGGAATCGGTTTCTTTTGTTTGTTTGGGTTGTTGTTTCTTTAAAAGCACCAACAAAAACGGTTTCCTTCCTTCTGCCGGGAGAAAGAGAAGGAACTTTTTAACTACGAATAACCTGCCAATGAGCGCGAGATAGGTAAATATTTAGCGTTCTGGATAGCTCCAAGCGCCTCCTCTGGAATCGACAGATCTCTGCCCAAGCGGAGGAAAGGTGGAGGGGGGGGCGTGAATTATTTTGTTATGCAGAAGTGGCCAAGAGAAAGAGCCCGCGTGGGCGGAGGGACACAGAGGAAGGGAGTAGGTTATGGCATAGGAGTCAAACTTCTCCATCAATTTAGTCTCTCCCTGGAACTCGGTGCGCGGAAAATGCGCGGCGCGAGCAAAGCACGCGTGGAAGGAAAAAGCGCTCCCTAGGGCTGGAAGGTTACCACTCTCGCTTTCTTCCTCCTACTCATTCCCCCTCCCCTATCTTTAAACTTCTCGTTTTTATCTCATTTGTATCCCACCCACCCGCTTCACCTTATGTGTCCCCATTTTCCCAATACCGCCCTTTCTTCTCTGGTTTAACTTCCGACCCAAATTTGCAAGTTTGTTCTCCCGCGGCAGGAAACCTCGCTGACGCCTTTCGGGTTAAGATGGATTAATTTGCTCGAATAATTCATTCATATTCTCTCTCTCTCTCTCTCTCTCTCTCTCTCTCCCTCCTCTCCTCTCTCCTCCTCCCCACACACCGCCGTCCATTCCTCATTAATCAGGAGTTTCCGGAATTTCGGCGCCCCACCGTAGGTTCGAATCCGTAGGTTCGAATCCAGCCGCGCGTTTTAGGAGGAAAGCGTTTCGCACAGGCGGTTAAGAGAAAGCTTTAGCGAGAAATCAAAAGAGCACACCAACTTTAGATTGAAGCGGCGGGGGTGCCAAAATACCCCCACACACACACACACCCTCTGGGACGTAGGATGGTTCTCTACAAGAAGGGAAGAAAAGGGGGGAGAAAGAGGGAGTTTCCAGAGAAATCAAAAGAGCACTTCAACTTTAGACCGAAGAGGTAGAGGTACGAAGATGATCCCCTACGGCGTTTGCTGGACTTAGGACGATTCTATAGAAAAAGGGAAGAAAAGGAAAGAAGGGAAAAGAGGGAGCAGGGGATCGGCATGGAGGAAGACACTGCTCTTCCAGTGCTGTTGGTTTCCTGCCACATCTGCCTCACCGGGTAAAAGTCTGCAGCAAACACAATACACACGTTAGGAAAGCTATGCAAGTAAAGGCGACGCAGGCCTTTCTGTGTGGGAGCGCGGCAAAATCAGCTCCAGAGTAGCGCAGGTTCCCCGTTGGCTAGTATTCTTCCTCTCTTCGAACCCATCTTGACACCTGCTCCTCCGTCCACTGCGCATTCCCACGCTTCCAATTAGCTGGAGGCATAAATAGTCGAGCGGACAGATAAGCCTGGACCAAAGTTGGTGTGTTGGAGTGGGGCCTTTTCACTCGCCCAGCTGGGCAGCCGGCCCGTGTTGGTGAGACAAGTGTTCGAAGGCACAAGGGGAGCCGTGATCGGTATGGCCAGCCTCGCTTCCGGTTTCCGAAACTAAAAGGTTTCCCCACCACCACCACCGTGGGGGCTCTGGAGATCAAACAGGCCGTGTGAATGGAGTCAGATTCGAACATTTGCGTGTTCATCTGTCCCCCTAGCCACGGAGCGAGGCCAAATGCAGGCAATTTCCCGGTCTGCTAGAATTCTAGATGGATTATTTTTAAAAAAAAAAAAAGTTTTAAGAAGGTTGAAGATTTGCTGGCAGAAAATTTCCTGCGAGCAGATCCGTCGGAATTCAGGAAGGCTTACTCTCTAAAAGCACTCGGATCTTGCCCACAAAGCAGATGTTTCCACACACCCGGGTGTTTCTTCTTCCCTAGCATCCTGATGTTTCTCCCCCTCCCCACCCGCGTGTTTCTCCCCCCCCCCCACTTCCCCCGACAGACTGGCAGACAGCAAGCGACTAATGTGCCCTGCGGCTGTGTTGCACCGCGATTCCTACCAGCCAGCCCCACCCAATTCGGAGACCGGGGGTTGCAGAGCGAGGAAAAGTTGGGAAAGGGCAAACATCTGGAGGGCGCCCGGTTGGGGAACGTTGCCAGGCGTAGTTCTCTCTCTCTCTCTCTCTCTCTCTCTCTCTCTCTCTCTCTCTCTCTCTCTCTCTCTCCCCCCTCCCTCCGGTGTGGGGACGAACGCGCGTTCTCCCAGCTGACACATGTGCGTCTGGAATAACAGAAGGACCCGAGCGTCTAAAACAAACATAAATAAACCTCGCGGTGGCTACGATTCCTGAATCCGTCCCACCATTCACACGGAGGAATAACTCTCGGGTGCCATTAGAAGGCATCTCTCCCCTTCCCCTCTCAGAACGATGTCATTTCGAGGCGCGCCACCAAGGAGAAGGGAGACCGAGAAAGATTCTCACAAATGAATCGCCCTAAAGGAGAGGTGGACAAACTGCAGCAGCCCCCCAACCCCCAAATTTGCAACTAGGGGAGCCTATTTCCGCTGCGACACAGACGCTCCGGTTTTCTCCGGACTGCACAGGAGAAAACCCCGGAGTTTTCCGCAGACAGCGCCCGGCCTCGCGTGCCCGCTTCCCTTGGGTGCTATTTTTAAAAAAATACTAACACACATTTCTAGAAAGAGAAGGCAAACTTTGCCTCGGTTTGGTCCAGGTGAAATCGGCCTGGGGGAGTCGGGGAGGGAGGAAGAGGCCTCCCCCCCTCCGCTGTTTTGTTGGGAGGGGGTGCTTTTTCTGTCCCCCCCCCTTGCCCCGCATCTTCATCCCTCGGCCCAAGCACGCTCTCTTTTAAGCCAGCTCTCCCGAATCTTCCCGCTCGGACCGTAGCAAACAATTTAATTAGAGGCCTTTTTTCCTGGCCGGAGAAGAAAGAAGGGTGGGGGAGCCTTGGTGTTGGGGCAGAGCGAGCACCTCTCCGCCCATTGAAAGGCGCTGATCCGAAAAGACAGAAGGGAGCGGGGGAGAGAAAAAGCGATTTGCTGGGGACCTTCTCCTGCGTCTCTTTCACGCTATTCACCCTCATTCACACACACTTTCTTCGAGACAAAACCCCGCTCCTTGGAAAAATGCGAAGGGAGACACCAACTAAGGGAAGAGAGGAGAGAGAGAGATCCTCCTTCATATTCCTCCCAAATTCCTTGAGTTCAAAGGGTCCGTTTGTAGGGGAGGGGGCGTCAAAATCCGACCCACCCTTTGTTCGGCTTGGTATGTCGGGGGAATTTATCTCCAAGCCCGCCAGCCAGCCAGAGTTGGTGGGCAGGCGAGGGCCTGACAGCCTCCTTCCTCGCGTTTAGGGTTAATGCAACTCTCACCTCTGACCCCTTTTATCCCAATGCCTGGGCTAACCTCTGAATTGCAAGGCCAGCTTTGGAAAAAAAAGAAGAAGGGGAGAAAGAGAGAGAGGGAGGGAGAGAATCCAAGTTTGAGATTGAAACCATTCCTAACTTGATTTTTTCTCTCTCTCATTAACAACGCCCCCCCCTCAAAAAAATAAAAAAAAACCCTCCCTAGCTCTTTTTCGTCTTTGGCTCGCTTTCTGCCAGCAGAGAACAACAGGCCCATGGATTCCTATTGCTACGATTTAAAAGTATTAATCTTTCTAAAAGATGCAAGTTGAATTCTCGGCAGGCTGTTTTCCTTCCTGCCCCATTACTCGCAGAGGCAAACACAAACAAATTCTCTCCCCCCCCCCCAAGGAAAACTCTGGAAGGGGGAGGAGGAAGAAAATGGCCCATGGGTGGGGGGTGGGAGGGGTGTGTGGATTATTTGGTGGGTTTTGGGAGAGGGAAGAAAAGGGGCTTCCAGATTGAAGCTTTCCCCGGATATTTAGGACAAATTTTTTTATCTTGTACAGCAATTCCAAAACTGAGGATTTTTTTACAGGCCTATAACGTGGGGCATTTGATGACCCACAAAAGAAAAACCTCAGCCCCCTTTTCCCTTCCCTTCAAATACACCCCACCCTCCAAAAGCCACCCTTTTAGATGAACGTAATTAAGTGTGATGTGGTGTGTGTGTGTGTGTGTGCAATGATTGGGGCAAATCCATTTGTAAATTTCATTTGCCTTGTAAAAGCTCAATCAACGCTGGGGAAGACAGCAGGATTTCGTGCTCTCCTTTTCAAGATGTGGAGTGGGAATCCTGGAAAAGAATCTAACAAAATAAAGATGGGAACCTTTTGCCATTGGGACAATTTGTTTTCACCAACTACTGTGACTGATTACCCCATCTCTCTCTCCCTCCCTTCCCTCTCTCTCTCTCCTTCTCTCTCTTTCTCCTTCCCTTCCTCTCTCTCTCTCCTTCTCTCTCTCTCTTTCTCCTTCTCCCTCTCCCTTCCTCTCTCTCCTTCTCTCTCTTTCTCCTTCCCTTCCCCTCTCTCCTTCTCTCTCTCCTCTTTCTCCCTCCCTTCCTCTCTCTCCCTCTCCTTCTCTCTCCTCTCTCTCCCTTCCTCTCTCCTTCTCCCTCTCTCCCTCCCTCCCTTCCTTTCTCCTTCTCTCTCCTTCTTTCTCTCCCTCTCTCTCCTTCTCTCCTCTCTCCCTTCCCTCTCTCCCTTCTCCCTCTCCTCCTCCTTCCTCTCTCTCCCTTCCCTTCTCTCCACCTCTCTCCTTCTCTCTCTCCTTCTCTCTCTCACCCTCCCTCCTTTTCCCTCCCTCCATCAATTACTGCCTTAAAATTATCTTTTCAAACAATTCCTTTTCTTCAAAAGCAGCCAGCGACCATGGAACTAACTAGAGTGTCCCAACTTGCTTCCCACCCACCGGCCTTCCCGAAGGCAGCAAGACCACAAGCCAGGTTTCCCACCGAACATTCCCCTTCTCTCCCTTGTCTGTTTTCAGGCACCAACCCCTCAGCTTACAGAGGGAAGGAGAGCTGCTAGTCTGGCTTGCTTTCAACCGGAGGGAGGCAAATGTTGTGTGTGTGTGGGGTGTCACTTTGGACATCTGGAAAGGGAGGGGGGCTCTTGCAGAGGGGAGCAAAGAGGCGCAGCTGAACCCGCTCCGCCAAAGCCTGGCTTGCCTGCATTCCTGGAACAAGTTAAGCTTGGTCGGTTCTTGCCTTCGAGGTTTTCACTGGGGGGCTTTTGAGAGAGCAACCTTAGCCTTTGAAGTCCACCCGAAACGCGGAGAGTGGATCACTTCAGTAACCCAGAGGGTTGTGAGGGGGAGAGAGAGAGTGTGTTGTGTGAATGCAGGCAAAGGGGTTTGAGGACTAGGGGAGGAAAGGAAGTAAAAATAAAGGGTGGGAATCCTAGAATTTGAAGCTTTGGACTCCTCACCACCAGAGCAGTTGCAATTTAGGTTTTGAATGTGGTTTGTTATTCCTGGTTTCCCCCCCCCAAAAAAAATACTGCAGAAGCAGTTTTTTTTTTTACATTAAGGTGTTTTCCATCTTTCCACAATACACATTTAATTTGGGAGCATCTTCTGCCCCGCTTCCTCTTTCTCCTTTTCCATTGGGGGAGGGGTGTGTGCCTGCATTATCTGTGCGTGTGTGTGTGTGTGTGTGCGCGTGTGTGTGTGTGTTGCCAAAGTCTCGTCTTTCCAGCCCCAAACAAGGTGTAACCAGACGCTCTTCCTTCTAAGGAGTGAGAACAGCGACAGATCTTTTAACATTTGGGTGGGGGTTCTTTTCTCTCTCTGTCTCCCCCCCATTCCGTTTTTTTTGAAGGCTTACATTCCTCCACTACCGTAGAGAAGCTCACCACCTCCCCCCCCCAAACTTAGATTGTGTCTGTATATATTTATATAATTCTACCACGATTCCCCCCCCCTTTTTTTTTAAATCTTAACGAGAAGAATACGCAGGGGGCCAAACACGTTTCTTCCGAGACTAGGAAACATCTCACTGTTTCCGTCTTTCTTCCCTTGTAATTTTTCCCCCTTCTCTTCTTCTCTCTCTCCCTCTCGCTCTCTCTCTCTCTCCACCTCCCCTCGCTTTAAAAAAAAACAGTTTGCACAACCCTTAGATAAACACCAAGAAGATACGTCTTCACAGCCTAAGGGAGGGAGGGGCAAAACAATAATCATAATAATAACAATTAAAAGCAATTTTGCCAACCGCTGCCCAACTAAAGAAGAAGATGCAAGCGATTTGGGATCTTGAACAAAGCAAATATACTTTGGGTATGTTTAATTCTCGTTTTAAATCTCTCTCTCTCTTTCTCTCTCTCTCTCTCCCTCCCTCCCCCCAAATCCTCTTTCTTGCGACGCGTTTTTTTGGGGGGGGGCGCGGAAGTGCTTCTCCCTTTCTCCCTTTTTCTATATTATTATTATTATTATTATTATTATTATTATTATTATTATTATTATTATTATGGTTTATTATTATTATGGAGGACGTGTGATAGTGCTGAGCTTTTTGTGTTACACTCTGAAGCTTACTGCCTTGCCAAGGGCGTCCCTGCGCTACTATCCCACCCTGGGGTTTGCCTTCCTAAGTCAACGCCCCCCTGGAGCAGAGCAGAGCAGAGCTGGGGAACTCTCTGCCAAAGGTTATGCGGGATAGGGCCAGCTGGACGGGCTTCTGCTCCAGACGTTACCCCGAGAAAAAGAAGTTGGTGCACGGGCGAGCTGCTGTTCGTGGGAAGGTTTCTTCCTTACGGGGGCACGGGAGGCTGCGATGAGCCCAGCCGCTTCTTAAGGACACTTGAGCGGCGGCGCCCCCACTTCTCCGCTCCCCGAACCCCACCGCCAATCGTGCGAGAGCGTTCGTGGGGGGGGCGGGGGGAGCTAATCCAAGGCAACAACTGGGGAGATTGACAACGTGGGGTTTGCGCAAAAGATTTGACGAAGAGGAGCGCCTGGAGCGGGGTGTGTGTGTGTGTTTGTGTGTGATGGAGGGAATCCGAAGGCAAGAATTTCATCTTCCCAGATTGTAACCACGTGCAATTTAGCTCGGCCGAGTTGGGGATTGTTGTTGTTGTTTTCCTTTCTTGCAGGAACAGCTTTGATTTATTTCTCCACCCTCCCCGACTAGTTGCTCCCCAAACCCCAGCCGATTCTCCCTCCCCCACGCTTACAGTTTCTGATAATAGCAATAAATAGAGGGGTACTCACCGTCGCCAGCAGGAATCCGCGCTTGGGTCCAAGATTCGGGCGCAAAGTTTTGTTTGGCCCCTTCCAACTCTCTGGGTGTGCGTGAGTGCGTGCGTGTGTGTGTGTGTTTATGCGCGGGCGCGCGGGCGCGTGTGTGTTGGGCGCGCGTATGCGTGCTGCGTGGAACTCGGGGGGGGGGATATCATCACGCCGGTGTCACTTTAAAAGAAAAATACGGCTTCGAAAAGAGATATTCCTGCCCTGCAGCCAGAAATACTCATCCTCGCCTTCTGCCTGTAAAAGGAAGGGGGGGTATCCCCGAACTCATCCCTTCTCGCCCCTCGCCCCTCCCTTTAAAAGAAAGGGTTTTTTTTTCCCCGGAAGCTGAAAGAAGGCTCGATCGGAGTCCGGAGGTCAAAGCAACCTGTCTGGATAAATTCAACGGCCTGGGAAGGGGGAAGGGGAGAAGAGAAACCAGGGAGATGGTTAAAAACTCTACGCGTTTGGCCGCGGCTCCTCTGCTCCCCTCACCCTGCCCCCCGTCCGCCTAGCTAGCCTAGCTCCGCGTGCAACCCCCCCCCCTTTCCCACCCAGCCCCAACAAGTATCTTTCACTTTAAGAGCCGCTCATTTCTTTTGAAAGTTGAGGGGGTTTTTTTAATGCCAGTGATAGACTTTCGCTAGGGGGCAGGCGCATACTGTACTTCTGGTGTCTCTCAGCCAGCTTCTCTGCCCCCCCCTCCGTTTCTATCCTTTCTCTTTCCCTCTTTTCTCTCCCCCATCTAACTCTCTCTCCCTCTTTCTCTCTCTCTGTCTCTCTCTTTCTCTCTCTCTCCCCTTATCTGCCTCTCTCTCTCCTCTCTCTTTCTCCCTCTCTGTTTCTCTCTTTCCTCTTCTGTGTGTGTCTCCCCCCTTCTCTGTCTCTCTCTGTCTCTCTGTTTCTCTCCCTCATCTTTCTCTCTCCCTCCCTCCCTCTCCCCCTTCTCTCTCTCTCTCCGCCCCCCCCCTTCTCTGGCGCGCCCTTTCTCTCTCGCCGCCCCTCTCGCTCTCTGCTAGCTTATGTTCTAATTCCGCACTGTAAATTTTTCCAAAGGGTCCCGCTTTGACAGTCCCTGGGGTGTGTGTTTTCCCACCACCACCCCCGTCCCCCAAAGTGCCACTAGTCCAACTGGTTAAAAATTACATTGGCTTGAAAGATCAGAGCCACGCAGCGTGGGCCACTTTCACCCCCTTCCAGGGTCTTTCGGGTGGAGCTGGGAGGGAAAGGGAAACGGCCAGAAGGGGCAAGGAGGAAAGCAGCTCCCTCGCCTTCTTTCAGCCAGAGCGACCCAAAAGATCCGCCGAGAAAGAAGGGACCGCTCCGAATTGCCACCCACAGACAGGCCGGGAGGGGAGAAGGGGACCCAAAGGCTCAAGAAAAGAGATTTTCCCGTTCTCAACTTTCTTTTTCTTTTTTTTTTCTTTGTCACGCTTTAGTTTGGACCGGCTCTCCTCCTTTCTCCTGTCTCTCCCCATTTGCTTTAATTTGTTTTCAGATACCCCCATTTCTCCGGCCCCGAACCCCAGTTTTTCAGATGGGCAGATGAACATATACTTGTCCTTTACTCCAACTGCTGGAGCTCCCCGTCTGTCGCCGCCACCCAAAGTTAGTACTGCACCGCCTTCTAGAACACATCCTCGGGGTGAAATGTAAAAGCGAGGGTGGGAGGAGTCCCCGGCCACGAAATGTAGCCTCCTTCCTTGCAATGGGACGGCCATGGAGGATCCGCGTTCAGCCGGCCCTCGACGATCCAAGCTAGCTGAGTTATCCCTTGACTTCTGCGCGCTCAGACGGGTCTCCTTTCACACGCGACGCGGGCTACCTGCGACTAACCCTGAAACACACACATACACGTCCCCGCAAGGTATTCCCGCCGCCGGCCAACATCCTGGCCCGCCCCGGCCGCCTGCAACACCGACAGCGCTTTGGAAGAGAAGGGAAAGGGATCGGCGCTCCGCCACTAGATCTGCTTGGCAGCTCCCTTTTTCTCCGCGCGTCCCCTTCCTGTGGCAAATGCGTGTCTCTTTCGCGCGGGTCCAGAAAAACTCCGCGCGCTGCCGCCTTTCTCCTCGCAGGTTCTCTCTCTCTCTCTCTCTCCCTCCCTCCCTCCCTCTCTCTCTCTCTCTCTCTCTCTCTCTCTCGGGTCGCCTTTGTGCTGGGGAAAAAGACCTCCGGCTCTCCGGTTTGCTGTTCATTTCCCCCCTGCTGGCTTCTTCGGGCCGACCCTGCCTGCGAGAAGTCGCGCAAGAGAAATCGAGACCCTTCCCCCGCGGAGGTTGCGAGAGAGCCGGGACGTTCCCAGTTCGATTCCTGCGGCTTTTCCTGGCCGAATTCAACCGGCAACAGGTTCACCTGGTGACTGAAGTTAACCCGCTGGAGAAATGGGCCCTGGGTATTCCCTAACCCAGCTGTCTGGGTTCGCCCCGGCCGTGCGCCCCCACCCCCAACCTTCACAAACAAGGTTAACACAAGCTAGCCTCGCTTCTGCCCCAGCCGCTAATCTCTCTGCGACCTGCTTTAAGCTTGTTGTGTGAACTCAGCCTGCATACGAATGGAAGCGGGCGTGTTTCTTAGTGCTGAGTGGACGGGAAAAGAGGCCAAGGCGTTAGGTCGTGGCCACCCGACGGCTCGGTGATTTTGCACCGGGGAGAAAGGGTGGGGAGAGAGAGAGATTCTCGTGCTATTCTAGCAAAAAGAGAGAGAGAGAGAGAGAGAGGAAGAGAAAGGAAGAGAAACCAGAGAGAGAAAGAGGGGGAGGGAGGAGGAGAGAGAGACCTTCGAACGGCCTCCGTCCTGAGGACAGAGGGGGCTTTTCACCCTCACCTCGAAATTGACCAGACGAAGGGGCAGGAATGGCGGAATTTCCAACTGGGCCAGAAGCGAGCAGGGGCTCATATTTTTCCATTTTTCCTGATTTTCCTCCACACACCTGCGAGCTTTTAACAGCAGCCTTCCTTCCTGCTGTCCTCTCTCCACCCCCCTTCAAAAAATAAGTGTATTATGAAGAGCGGAAATGAAGGTTGTAAGATTGCAACGGGACAAACGAGGAGTGCCATTGCGGGACCCCGAACTCTTGAGATTTTGTTGCTCCCTTCGAATGTGTCTAACTTAACCCCGTTTCTCTA
This sequence comes from Naja naja, assembly GCA_009733165.1. Classification (NCBI taxonomy): domain Eukaryota; kingdom Metazoa; phylum Chordata; class Lepidosauria; order Squamata; family Elapidae; genus Naja; species Naja naja. The sequence continues at coordinate 18,087,681 of CM019163.1, forward strand.
AATACACCTACATATGTGGTATATTCAGCACACACACATACGCATAGAAATATGTTCATACAGATTGCTCTAGGTGTGTGTGTTTGTACATATCCACCACATCCACCCGCATCCATATATGCCGCATTGCACAATTTGTGCGGGTGTCTATTCTCTTTTCCCGTCCAATTTTGAGACTTTTTATTTACTTATTGGTTTCTTTGCCTTCTCGGGCAAAATGGATTTCTTTGCCGAGATTGGCAACCTCTATCCATCCCTTCTTAGGTCTGGATTTCCATCGCTGGGAGCTTTGAATGGTTCCCTTCAGCTCAGGCTATAATTTTTTTTAAATCTAATTGGGTTGTTCTGGAGATCCCTCATAACATTGGGACGTTTCCTTTTTGTGCGGGTTTTTTGGATTTTATGGCGAACTAAATAAAAGCGACTTGGTTAAGAGGAAGAAATGGAATTGCGTGAACAGGAGGCAGGGACGGACCTCTGAAATTTCCCCCTTCCGTGGTTTTTAATGTGTTTTCTTGGGAGTAAAATCCTGCTTGGTCTTATTTTTTTCCCTTTCTGTTCTCCTTGCCTTGGCCCAAGACAAGCATCTGGGTATGAATCTTTTGGGTGACACAGCAGCAGCCTGAAGTGGGTGCACGCATCTTGTTACTAAGGCGTTCTCCTGTATGTGTGAAACGTGGAGCAAAAGTCATCAAAGTGGGAGACAATTATCATCATCACCATCGGTGGGGCAGAGAAGAATGGCAGGGATCCCAAGGGAATCCTGAAGTTTAAGGTCACTGTTCTAAAGTTGGTCACCATCTCCTCTCTCCGATTCTCTCTGAGTTGAGCTGATCGGTGTCTATCCCATTTGTAAGCTCCAGCCAGGTTGCAAGAGTTTTCTGCAGAAGAAGAAAACTAGGCTGGGTCTCTACCTTCAGGGAAGACCCTTTCTGCCCCAGAGTTAAAGAAAGCACCTAGAGTTTAACCTAGAGTTGTAGGGTTTTGTAAATGTTCAGCTTGGAAATCCAGCTTTAACCGCTGGGCTCAGACGGTGAGATCAAGTTAGACTTTTTAAGTCTGGGCAAACCGCAAGATCAGCGTGAGAATATTAAAGAGACTATAAGCGTTTCGCCTTCTAAAGAGGTCGGGCCGTGTTATTATCACTTATGGTTTGTTGCATTATTATTATCATTATCCTGTTGAGGTGTCAGGTGATTACAAGTTCACTCTCTGTACCTGTAGAACTTGAATCCGCAATGGATCCTAATGCGTATTTCAACACTGAAGGGATCTTAGTTGCGCAAAATGTTGATTCAAATCTTTTGCCCATATATCTTGAATTCCCACTGTAGCCCAAATGGGACGTTTTTCCCCACCCGGTTCAGCATCAAGAACAGTGCTCCATGAAGTCCAGGGTAACTCTCCTGCAAGCCCAGGATACCTTCCTTTCAGAGGTAAGGAAACGCAACCCCTGATCTAACAACTTCTCTTCCAAAGAGAGTTGCAAATTTGCCTAGTGCCCCTTGCGTAGAATCCCAGCTTCAAAACCAAGTTCATTTCTACCCAAGAAGAACCATACAAGAGGGATCACTGTGTACACTGTGTCGCACTGTGATACTACTACTCCTACTATTACTAATGATGGTGATGCATTCTCATCATCCCACTGCTGTTTCTCTGAGTTAAAAAAAATTCCCTCTTAAAAGAATTGGGAAGAAGGAGTGGAAGGGATGCAGAGAGGAGGAAAGGGAAGAAAAAAATTTAAAATAAAATTTAAAAAGTCAGACAGACAGAGACGGTTCAGAGCGATGGATGGAAAAGCGTGGGGGGGGGGAGAGTGTGTGTGTGTGTGTGTGCGCGCGTCAAGGGATGGAGTCGAACAGGACTCGCCTTAGGACCGCGCGGACTTTGCCGGGCTTCCAAGCCATTCCCCAGCCCCGCACAAGGCTACACTGACCAATGAGGGCCGAGGGGAGGGCCGCGAGCTTTTGACCAGTCAAAGGCAGCCTCTTGCCTTATAAGGCGAGCGGTCGCCATGGCAACGTGTGCTAAGTTGCAGCCGCGGTGTCAAAGTTCACTATATAGAGAGCTGGGTGAGCTGAGCGCGGAGAAAGGCTCCGCCGCTCGCCCCAGCCGGTCTCCTATAAATCGCATTCACTCCTTTAACTTCCCCCGCCTCTCCTCCTCCTCCTCCCTTCTTCCTCCTCTCCCGCATATTGCATCCCTGGGATTCTCGCCTCCCCCTCCTCTTTTTTCCTCTTTCTTTTTGTTCTTTTCTCCCTTTCCCCCTCCCTCTTTTATTAGTATTAGTGTTATTATTTTTAATCGTACCCATCGCTAATATTGCTCGGGGTGCCTGTGCATCGCCCCCTCCTCTCTCTCTCTCTCTCCTCCCCTCCCCGCTTTTGCAATCGCCGCTCCTGAAATCTCTTGTCTTCCTGTTCTCTTTCTCTCCGCCCCCCCCCCCGCGCCACTTCCACCCCGCCACCTTCCCCACCCCGCCCGCGATGCCTACTTTCACATGCATGCCAAGCCCCGGTGCATAGAGAGATAGAGATATACATATTGCTCCTTGCTGTTTATTATTAAACCCCCCTGCCTCTTTTCTTCCCCCCCCGCTCCTCCTCTCTGGGGCGCTTCCCCCCCGCCCTCAGCACCCGAGTCCAGCCCCCTCGCCTCTTCCTCCAGCCGCCCTTTTATCGCTCTCTCCGGCTGGGGGGTTTCTTAAGCCTGGAGAGAGTTCACGCCGGTTGCCCCCCTTGCCGGCTGGCTCGCTCGCTCGCTCTCCCTCCCTCCCCCGATCCTCTCTCCTCCTCCTCAGCTCCGCCGCCTCCCTCCCTCCCTCCCTCCCCCCTTCCCTCTCCTCCTCCTCCCCTTATCGCCCCATGTGTTGTGCGAGGAAGCAGATTTGCTAAAGAGACCCACTTGCGAAAGAAACGGGAGTAGCATAAGGCGCGGGCAAGCGGCGGCGGCGACGACATCAGCGGCGGCCGCGGCGGCAGCAGCAGCAGCAGGGAAAAGAGGAGGAGGAAAGAGGAGGAGGAGGAGGAGGAAAAGGGAACGAGAGCCGGAGTAGCCGCAGCCGGGGAGGAAAAAGGAGGAGGAGAAAGAAAAGAGAGAAGAAGAAGAAGAAGGGAAGCAGCCGACGGCAAAAGAGGAGCCAAGCCGAGCGCAGGAGAAGACGACGCCGGGAGAGACTTCCGATTTTGGGGAAGGGAGGGAGGAAGAAGGGGGTGCGCGTGTGTCTGTGTGTGTGTGTGTGTGTCTGAGAGCGCGCGCGGGTGCGTGAGCGCGTGGAGGGTGCGTGTGTGAGTGGGAGCGCGCGCGCGTGTGGTTTTTGTTTGGTTCCTTTCAAACCCCCGCCCGCCCGCCCGCCCCGTCTCCCTCTCGCTCCCTCTCTCTCTCTCTCCTCCTCCACCTCCTCCTCTTCTCCTCCTCCTCTTCCCCGGTTGATGTTTCTACAGCTTCGCCAAACTCCGAGCGGGGCATCTGATCGAAACCCCGCCAGGAGCAGGAGCCAGGCCGGGTCCGCGGGCCGGCGTGCCGAGCGTGGGATTTGTTTCTGGGCTCGCCTGCGCCTCCTGCGAGCTGCTGCGGGCTTCCGCCTGGCTTGCTTGCTTTCCATGGCTTTTCTGAATGGCTGACTGCGGGCTTCGCTGGTTCTGGCCCCCAGACCCCCGCCTCTGTTCTTGCAACTCGGGTCGGCTTCAAGAGAGAGAGGGAGGGAGAGATCTTTGAAGGGAACCGCTCTCTCTCTCTCTCTCTCTCCTCTCCCTCCCTCCCCAGCCGTCCCCTTTTGTAATTTTTTTTTTACTTTTCTTCCTCTTTTGCTAACAGACAATCGCCTCGCGCCTTCCTCCTCTTCCTCCTCTTCGCCTAATTTTTTTCCTTTTTCCTTTTTCCTCCCGTCCACTCGTCCGCTTTCCCCCTTTCCTTTCTCAACCCCACTTTCGGCTGCCTGCCTGCCTGCTGCGTGCGTGCGTGCGTGCCTGCTTCCCGCATTTATTTACTATTTTGCCATTGTAACTGGGGGGGAGAAGAGCCGTGCGATCTTTTCTACCATCGCTCCCCACCCCCACCCTTTCCACCCAAAGCATTAAATTAAACTGAACGAAAGGACCGGCGAAAGGAGAGGGGGAAGAACCCAACAAGAGAGCGAGAGAGCGAGAGACGGGAAAAATTAAAAGAAAACCATCACCGTCGCCGATTGCAACGCGCTCCCTTCTCCTCCGGAGCAACTTCCAAAGCAAGAAAACCAGAATTAACTTTGCCAGCGTGAACTGCGAGAGAAAAAGGCTGGAGGGGGGAGAGCAAATACACTACAAATAAAAGTGGAAACCCCGCTCCCTTTCTCTTTAGACCGCCACAGCTCGCTCCGGCTCCCAACGGCAGGCGCAACCGGCCGGAGAAGCGGATCCGGCGGCCACAGCAAGCGACGGGGGGCCGCGCGATTTGGCCACGGTGTCCCTTAGATATGGCAATGGTAGTGGGCGCCTGGCGAGACCCGCAGGACGATGTGACCGGCCCGCAAGGAACGCAGCCTTCGCAAGCTCCCCCGGTGCCGGGAGCCCCCACCGGCGCCCCCCACACCCCACAGACGCCCGGCCAAGGAGGGCCCCCCAGCACCCCGGCTCAAACCAACCCGGGCAGCCAGCAAAACCAAGGCGAGAAGCAGCAGCAGCAGCAGCACATCGAATGCGTGGTGTGCGGGGACAAATCCAGCGGCAAACACTACGGGCAATTTACGTGCGAAGGCTGCAAGAGTTTCTTCAAGCGGAGCGTCCGAAGGAACCTTAGCTACACGTGCCGCGCCAACCGGAACTGCCCCATTGACCAACATCACCGCAACCAATGCCAATATTGCCGCCTCAAGAAATGCCTGAAGGTTGGCATGAGACGGGAAGGTATTGGAATTTCATTTGTTTTCCATTTCTCATCCGTCGGCGGGGGGGGGGCAGTCGAGGCGGGGATAATAGTAGCCCCTCCGGGTATGCCAGAATCCCCTCTAAAAACTGAAATCCAGCCTGTGGAGGGAGGTCTGGAGACTTGGTTGTTGTTGTTATTGTTGTTGTTGTTGTTATAATTATAATTTTAAAGTCTTTTTGTTTTGGCGCACCAAGTCGAGGGGCTTGTAGCACTTTCCTTTCTTTCCTTTTCTTTCTTTTTCTTTTTTTTTTAAATATAAGCCCTGATCTGGGGTTGATTTGTTCTCCTGAAGTGGGAGGAAATGAGGCGAGGGGAGAGAAACCCGCTTTCAATTTCTGGGCTCGGGCTGGGAAGTTGGAAGGTCTAAAATGGCTTTCCTTAAGACTCCCGACCCCAAGCCAAACAACTTTTCTCTCTTCGCGCTCTCTTCCCGCTTCCCATCCTCCTCGAAATGGCTCGCGGGGCGGGGGAGGGGGGGGTCTCCCGTAGCTGGGATAGATCCCGGGAAAGAAAGCAATAGAAAGAAAGCAGGGGAACTCCGGGGCAATCTTAGCTACGTAAACTTCTTTTCCCTTGTTCTCTCTCGCCTCCCTTCCTCCCTTCCTCCCTCCCCCCTTCCCCCCACCATCAGCCTTCTTCCCTTCGGTTCCTGCTCTGTAAATAACCAGAACCCATAAATAAATCCCGGATCGATCGATCGGGGCTTCCGTTCGGAATTCCGGCAGGTTCCACTGGGTTTTGCTCGGCTCTCCCGGAGTTCCGGAGAAGGCTCGTTTTTTCTTCCACGAGGTCCTTTCGGCCTTGGGAAGATGGCAATAAAAACGTTCCCCGTTTCCCTGCTTTTAGAGGTAGCTCATTTTGTGTGTGTGATTCGGAAGCGGTGGAGGGGAGGCGTTGGGAAGCCCAGGCGGCAGGGAATCGGGGCTTGGGGGGTGGTGAGGACGACGCGAAGCAGATCTCGGAAGCGTTGAAAGCCTTTAAAGGGAGTCGAAGCAGGGAATTTTTTTTAAAAAAAATTATTTTGTATTTTTATTCTCCTTTTTTCTCTTTCTCTCTCTCCGCAAGATGGAGCGCCGCGGCGAAAAAGCTAGGCGAGCGAAAGGCGAGGCACGGCTCCTTGTTAATGGCGTAGCGCGCCTCTTCCACTCTCTCGGCCGCCCCGGGTTGGATGGTTTTTGGGGGGGGAGGGTGAAAGCAGCTTTCCCACTTCGAGGGGGTCTCGCCGGCTTTGGGAAACGTTAGGGGTCAGGCTGCAGGCAAAGCGCCCCCCTCCCCGCTTAGCCCTGCCTTTAATTCAGCTTTCTTCGCCGCGAATCTCGGCTTCTTTCATTTTCTCTCTTCCTTTCTTTCTCTCTTCTGTGTCACCACCATGTAAATTTATGAACAAAACCAAAGGCCCACTTTCTGCAGAAGAGTTTTCCAGCAGCCCCTCCGCTTCCTCTCGCCCCCGGCTGGGAGCAGCGGAGAAAATATAACAATAGAGTCCCGAGGACCTATATTTCCCCCTTAGCCCGCCGGCATTGTTTATTTGATTGTATTTATTTTGCTTGCTTGCTTTTTTTTTTTCCTCGCCCTCCGGCCTGTTTTGAGCAAGTGGGAAGCCGCGCTGGAGATGGCTCTCTTCTCTTCTCTTCCCTTCTCTTCCTTTCTTTATCTATCTCTTGGCCTGGCGGATATTTTTTTCCCCTTTGCTTTTTGTTTTTATTATTACTTTAATGTGTGTGTGTGTGTGTGTGTGTGTGTGGTGCAAGGAAAGGGCTGCTAGGAAGGACTGCTAGGAAGGACAAGGCCGAGAAGGTTTCAGAAGGCAGGCTGGTTGAAAACGTGGGATAATTTCACGTGAGGCGCTTCCAAACAGCTTCTGCTTGGATCTCCAGGGGGAGGGGTCGGCCTCTTAGCATTGCACCCCCCTGGGCTGAAACCCTAAACATTCTTAGTCTCCCTTCCACGTCCAGATCTGTGTCGCCTGCCCCCCACAGCTATCACACAAATAAATATGTGAAGGTCTGTACTTCCAGTCGGTGCAGAAGGGGGGTCTTGTGCCTTGACCTTCCTTCCCAGGTCCCTCGGATCCCCTTCTCCCCTCCATCTCCCTCCTGCTGCCCCCTCCCCAGAAAGCCAGCCAGCTGTAGTTCGGATAGCACCACCACCCTCCTCCTCACCCTCAGCCTTCCTTAGCAATGCAGGTATTAATTGCTGTAGTTTCTTTTTTATTCACGGCAGCCGTCCAGAGGGGCAGAATGCCACCTACACAGCCGACCCACGGCCAGTTCGCCTTAACCAACGGGGACCCCCTGAACTGTCATTCGTACCTCTCCGGATATATTTCCCTCTTGCTGCGCGCAGAGCCTTACCCGACCTCTCGCTTCGGCAGCCAGTGCATGCAGCCGAACAACATTATGGGCATCGAGAACATTTGTGAGTTGGCCGCCCGGATGCTTTTCAGCGCGGTGGAATGGGCTCGGAACATTCCTTTCTTCCCCGACCTCCAAATCACCGACCAGGTGGCTCTCCTGAGGCTCACCTGGAGCGAGTTGTTTGTCCTCAACGCCGCCCAGTGCTCCATGCCTCTCCACGTCGCCCCGCTCTTGGCCGCCGCCGGCCTCCACGCGTCGCCCATGTCCGCCGACCGCGTGGTCGCCTTTATGGACCACATACGCATTTTCCAGGAGCAGGTGGAGAAGCTGAAAGCCCTACACGTGGACTCGGCGGAATACAGCTGCTTGAAGGCGATTGTCCTCTTCACCTCAGGTAGGGGGTGGCCTCTGCTGGGGGCTGGGGGGGTTGGTTGCCTCTGCCTTCCAAGTGCTGGTGGGCAGTGGGATTCGGGCCTCCCCTCCCCTCTTTCCCTTCTTCTTGACTTTCCTGGAAGAAATGGAAAAGGCGAGAGGAGAGGGGGGGGAGGAAAGAGCTCTCTGGGGCGTTTTGTTGTGGGTTGATTGGCTTTTGGGGGGCAGAGACAGGGGGATTAGAGCTGTGGTTTGACGGGGAGGCTGTATCCTTCTGTATCTGTGTCAGCTGTGCAGGCCTAAGGTTAAAGTTTGGAAAGTTCTCTTCTCCTTCATTAGAAAAAACATTTTTTTTTAAAAAAAGGAAAGAAATCGAGAAACTATGTAGTAGGAGAGTGGATAAAAATTGTAGGGATCTGGGGTCTAGACAAAACAGCCCTGTTTTGTTTTAATGGAGCCCCTCTGAATCGCTGTGAATGGGAGGTGTGTATATGTGTCTGTGGGTGTGTGTTGGAGTTGTCTCTAGAGTTGTCCCACTGAGCTCAGAGAGATGGGCTTTTGTGTCAATAGAACTAGAACAGCCCAGCTTCATATTTTGAGACCAGTGCTAAATGACAATGGTCAGCCAAATGAAAAAAAGGGGCAATGAACAAACTTTGCTTCAATAAAAAGAAAAATTAAGTTCACCAAGCCAGGAGATAGACCGCTCAGCTTAATAATAATAACTACCACCATCATCAATAAACAAACCTGATTTGATCCTAGATGTGGTTAGAGCAGATAATCGGCACTATAACAACTGTTGGCCTACTAACCGTGTCTACAACGAGACAGGTTTTGTCCTTAATTTAGAAAATACGATAAGTTAAAATGTAAGGTATGTGCCACACATATTTAAATTGCTGGTCCCCCAAACCAGAGCTCGCTCTGAATCGAACCTTCCCAATGATATTTTTTTTCCCATCGATAACTGCAATATATAAGGCCACTATAATTCAGAAATGGCAGCATTCAAGGGTCTTCCCTCTTCTCTCCATTTTAGCAAGTCATAAAACCAGAAAATAGGCCATTTGAACCACCAGACATAGGGGGAGAAATTCTAACTAGGGAGAGAATATATTTCTGTGTCAACTTTCTCCTATATAAAAATAGTGCTACAGTTATAAAACAACAATGGAAGGTATGATGAAATCTAATAAGCCATGGTTCATTCTTGTTGAGTAAGACATCTGGGGTTAACTCTGGAGGTGAAATATTTCAAATCATGCCTGTCTTTTATACTACACGGAGTAATATAATAATAATAATAACAATTCATGAGATCAGGTCTCTAATGTTTGCTTGATAACCAGAGAAAGCAGTTGAAGTCATATCTTAAAATGTTTTCTTCTTTCCTAAATAGTAAATAATCCTGGAAAAACGTTCACTCCATATACAGCAGGCAAGGCTTGTGAAAATGCACATATATAGAAATATCAGGAAACCGGCCTAGCTAAGTGCAGTTTATATGAGAAAATAAAGTCTCATGGTTCAGTTTTTTTGTTGTGTTAAGGGAGATCTGGGGGAAACCAAGCGCCTTCCTGGACTTTGTCCAAAATTTAGGTCATGACCTGAACTTCCTTTTATATATTATTGCTTTCCATAATTGCATTTTTCCCCCTGTTCAAATCTTCGTTCCCCACCCAAATCACTTGAGCTCCAAATGTGGCTGGTTGTCAGAAACAATTCTAGAAACGAAGTGTGAGTGTGTGTGAGATGGTGTATTTGTAGAGTTTCTCTCTCTCTCTCTCTCTGTACCTCAGTGTCTTTTAAAAGAGGAAGAATGTCTTAGGACTTTCCCTTCAAACTCTACCTTTCTCCTTCTCCAAAAAATCGACTTCAAAGACATTTATCTTCTGCATTTATGATTATGATTGCAATTAGTGCTATTAATATTGTTCCCCTTTCCGGGAAACACTTCAAGGCAGGGTTTGCCCTTAAAACACGAGATTTATGACTGTTTGCAAAATACGGATCTGTATGTAAATTGCCTTTGCAAGGTAGATAAAACTTCTGTTATCTGATTTTGTGGAGTTATAAAATGAGAAGGGGGCGGAAACGGATGCGGGACTGACCATTTCAGCTGCCCTAATATACCGCAGGGCCTGGCAAGTATTGGAAAGCCAGCAGAGAATCATCTGATTTTCTTTTTCTTTCTGTCTGTCTGTCTGTCTGTCTGTCTGTCTGTCTGTCTGTCTGTCCTTTCTTCTTCTTCCTGGGCCTTTTCTATAGATCCTGGACAGGGTTTCTAATGTCTTTCAAAATATGCATGTGTTGGTACTTTACCCAGCCAGCTAAGGTCACAACCAGAGTCAAGGCAGCTTTTAATTAAAAGGGGGCTTTCATTGTATTTTAAGCTTGTCAAATGTGGAGCAGTATTTATTTTATTTTTATATATTATATGTGGTGAGTGTGTTTGTGTATGTGAGTGTGTGTGTTAAACCCAGCAAAGGGGAAGAGGGAGAAAACAGCTCTAATGAAGAGAGAGATCAGATTCTGCTTGGCTGCCCTTGAATAAGCTAAACTGACAAGATCAGTTTTAAAGGACCACTTAAATCACTTTCAAAGACTGGAGGAGAAACTGCGGTATCTCTTTTAGGGGAATTCGCTTCTTTCTTTCTTTCTTTCTTTCTTTCTTTCTTTCTTTCCTTCCTCCCTTCCTTCCTTTTCTTTCGGCTCAATTCTCTGGAGCTGAGCAGAGCTAATTTCTGAACCTACCTTCTTTAAAACGCTCTCATGTTCTGTCGGTTAGGTTCTGCATCATTTATTTTTTCCAATATGGTTTTTTTGGGGGGGGGCAGAGTTGCATACACGATCTTCCCTTTTCCCAACACCATGCCAAAAATAAATAATTAAAAATCCGTGCAGGTTCGGGGAGGGGGAGAGGGCGACAGACTCCCGGCCTCCCCTAAGAATTTAAGGAAGGGAGGGGGCAATTAAGACTTAGAAACCTCGGCGCCCTTGCGGGAGGGGTCTTCAGCACGTGCTTAGCGTGCTGTCTTCCTCAATCAAGCACACACACACACACACACACAGAGAGAGAGAGAGAACGACAGATAGACATACAGACTTTAAACACCAAAGGAAGCGCCTTGCTAGCTTCAAAAACAGGTTTCCTCGGAAGAAACTCCCGCGATGTTTCATTGCCCCTTAAGAGTCGCTTCGGTCTACTGCAGCCGCAGGTGCAGGAGGGAAATTGTGCAAAAGGCTGGATTTGGGGCGCTGGATTGTGCGTGGAAGGGAGCGTTTGCGAGGGTCGTCAAAGGAAAGCCCACCAGAGCGGGCGTGCAAGAGACCCTGGTGGGGCTGAGCTGAGCTGGAACCCAAATTCAGAGGAAAAAAAATCTTCAGGCCTTATTTTTTTTTGTTTTGTTTTTTGCCTAAACCTCTTTTTAATCGGGATGCAAGGCCTACCTATTTTGCACAGGGGCGTTGGGTTAGGATAGCAAGTCGGGCGCAGTGAATTCAACCACGCTTGCAATTGGTGGCAAGGATGGGTCTGTGTGTCCATTTGTACAAGAAAACCGTGTCTTATTTAACACTGATGATGGTTCCTCCCCCCCCCTTTTTTTTCCTTTGAACCCCCTTTCTTCTAGATGCGTGTGGTCTATCCGACGTAGCGCACGTTGAAAGTTTACAGGAGAAGTCCCAGTGCGCCTTGGAAGAGTACGTCAGGAGCCAGTATCCAAACCAGCCCACCCGTTTTGGGAAACTGTTGTTACGTCTCCCCTCTCTACGCACCGTTTCCTCCTCGGTCATAGAGCAATTGTTTTTCGTCCGTTTGGTAGGTAAAACCCCCATAGAAACCCTTATCAGAGATATGCTACTGTCCGGAAGCAGTTTTAACTGGCCGTATATGGCCATCCAATAAGAGAAAAAGGGGAGAGAGAAAATAAATATGTTGGAGAGAGGAGGAGGAAAGAAAATAATAATAATTCCACAAATCAGAATTGGACAAAGCAAAACAAAACACACACACACACACACATACACACAAAATGGAAAAAAAATTGGAACAGAGGAATCGCGAGTGACATTTGGGTCTGGCTGTTGTGTAAACGTCCTTCCGGTTAAGCAAGGATGTCACATCTAAAAGAAGAGAGGAGAATAATTTGAATGGACTATGGATTTTTTTTAACAAAAGAGAGACTTGTTCAATGGACTTTTTACACAATGCATTAAAATTCCCTTGTCTTTCACAAGTTACTATTTCTCTCTTTTTCTCTCTTTCGCTTGAAAAAACCTTTCTTTCTTTCTTTCTTTCTTTCTTTCTTTCTTTCTTTCTTTTGAGGGGGTGTTAAAACTTCGAAATGCAACCTCTCACTAAAAGTGCATTTTTTTTTAAAAAAAGCAAAACCTGTAGAAAATTAACATAATGGGGTAAATTCCTCTTTCTTCCTGTCTGTTTCTCTCTCTGTCTCTGTCTCTCCTCTCACCCCTCCCCTCTCCAAATTATTGATTTGTCCAACATTGTCTGTGTACCTATAGGATTTTGTTTTGGTTTTTTTTAAAAAAAAGAAAAAAGAAATCCTGGTTCCAAACCAGTTTATTCTGTGGTTCTATAATAATTCTGATATAATCTTGGTTTCATTTTTCTTTTCTTTTTTTTTAAAGAACTATGTATCCTTTAAAAAGTATATGTTCTGAAAGAATTAAAACTGTCTTGGAAAGGTTTCTGAGAAGAACATAAAATTGGGAATAAAGACACCCCCCCACCCCAAAATAATTCTAGAAAGATGGAAGCGCACTTAAATCCGGTCAGCCAAAAATTTAGCTTCAAGCTACAGCAACTATAATTATAGCTTTTTTATTATTATTAAAGTGAACCACGATCAACCTGCCTGTACCCCATCTGCTGGGAGATGTATGTGTGTATATGTATATGTGTGTGTGTGTGTGTTATGTAAATACAATGCACACACATATATACACACAAAAACACATAAATGCATATATGGCAAAATATGGATTTTGGAAGGGAATTGGGTATTTTTTTGGAGGCAGATTGTGTCCAAGACACAAGATGGTTTTGGTAAAAAAAAAAAACATGCATACATATATGTACACAGAAAATCACAGAGAGACTCATCACAAAGTTAACTTTTTTGTAATTTGAATGAAATTGGGTTCCGCCTAGTTGTTCAAGTTCCTCTATCTGTTTGTATATTTGCAAGCTCTTTGTATTATAATACTTGTTGATATTTTCCCTTTTTTTAAAGAAAAAAAAAAACCCATTGAATTCAGCATGACAAAAAAAATAACACTACTGTTGGCACTTATAGATAATGTGGTTGATTCAGTACCTTAGAGTTTACAGTTTTTTGTGTTTTAAAGAAAAAAAAACTGAAGGTTTTTTTTTAAGTGCAACATTTCTGTATACTGTAAAAGTTATAATAACTGAAAACTGTTTGGTCCAGTCTTTGTGTGTTATATTCCAAGGAAAAAAATTGAAAGTATTCAGAAATTAAAATATTATTTGATATCTGACCATTTGTATGACTCTCCTAACTGTCTTGGTGGGGAAGTAAGCCTGAAGGGGCGATTTGTGTGTGCCACTGTTTTTCTTCTCTTTATATACCTTGGATTACTTAGATATAGTCAAAAATGGTGTTAAAAGGGAGCTTGGATCGCAGTTCTATTTTAATTTGCAGAATGGAAGGAAATATTGGTGATGGCAGGGAAGGCAGGGAGGTTCAGCTCTGCCAGTCAGATATTTTTTCTTCAAAACAAAACAAAACAAAAACAATAAATTTCCAAAATGTTGTCTGCAGAATGTTTAGCCTCTCTCCCCCCTCTCCTCCCCTTCTGTAATCACAAATAATTTAATTTCGCAGAATGAGTATGGAGAAGAAGAAGAAAAGTTACTTCTCCCCCTTCAGTGTAAAAGTAGGAAATGTCATTTTAGATTATGGTTTATTATTTAATTGAGAAAGATCACAATATTAGGATGTATGTGAAGTGTATAACTAATCGGATCCAAGGTTGAAGCTAAGGCCTGTTGTCTTGAGCTGTTTGTGGTCATTTTAAGGTGTGAAATTGTTCTTCCAATGGATAGAATATTTGTACAGGTTCAATTTCTTTCTCCCCCCCCCTTTTTTTTTTGGTAAGGAAGAGAGAAAGGTATACAGTGTTAAAAATCACCTAGAAGGGCCTGCAAAACAGAGTACTTTAGGGCACCTCTTCACCTCCAGTGGGAGCATTAAACTTAATGGGATGTGTTTCCAAAAGGCAGGCTCTCCTCATACAGCCCTGTGGCCTTTTGAACCAGCCTGGCAAATTTTCTGCTTGGTTAGGCCTCTAGTTCTAATATCAACCCCCACCGCCACCGATCCTTTCCTTCCCTCCTGATCCGATGTTTTTTAAGAGCTGGCTCTCTATTTTTCTTTTTCTTTTCTTTTTTTCATATTGTTGTGGTGGATGGCATTTCTTTGTGCCTGATTCTGAAGGGGGCAGCTGGTGAACTCAGACTCTTTTCTAAGATTCTCTCTCCTCCCACCCACCCCCATTCCAAAACATTGGAGAAAGATTGTGGGCTACTTTGGTGGTATTTGGTTAAAAGAGCTGGTGTTTAGCATCATTTTCAGAAGCTGGGCTTTGTTGTATTGCGTGAACTGATGCCTGTTTATTTTTTCCTCCCCCCTCACCTGAAGTTTTCTTGGCCTTCCTCTAACTTAAGAAGGAAGAAAGTCTCCCAGGTCTTCTCTTTCGGTCCTTCCCTTGTCTTCAAACTTTGGGGGCCTTGGAGGTTGTAAACTGTCTTGCCATCGCCTCTCCTCGCTCAGTTTAAAAAAACCAGTTATTGGGCTGAAAGAGGCATGGAAGAAAGGCCTTGGCAAGGGTGTAAAATCACTTCTCCAATTAGAACATCTCTTCTGCCATCCTCCCCTGCCAATCAGGAGCCTTTAATCAAGGATCCACCTTGGTTTTTGACCCACTCTGGAGGAAGGGCGGTTTAGGGCAGTGTAAGGAAAGTTTTCCTTAGCTTGCTGGGATTTGGGGCAAAGGCCTGATCCCCTCCCCAGTGTCCACCATTCCCACGAACTGACCTGAACTGATGGAGTGTTGGGAAGAGATGCCTAAAGGGTCAGGATGGGGGTTGAAATTGAGGAAGGTTTTTTTTAAAGGCTGGCAAATAAGGACCACACTTCCTCTCCCGCATCCATCCCTCATGGTTCCTTTGAACTTTTATGTTTTACATGAAAGGGGAAATGAAGGCAACAATTCTCCACTTTGAGAAGGAGAGAGAAAGATGCAAAAGATAGAAGCAGATTTAAGCAGGAAGCTTTGAAGCACCTCTTCTTCTTCTTCTTCTTCTTCTTCTTCTTCTTCTTCTTCTTCTTCTTCTTCTTCCTCTTCCTCTTCCTCCTCTTCCTCCTCCTCCTCTTCCATAGCAAAGATCAGGAAAAAAACCCACCTCTCATTTCGCACTTGTTCTTCCTCCCTACGCCCCCCACATTCGGATCCCCTTTGCCTTTGGCCCCATCCAATAGTTAGCGGCACAAAGAAGGGGAGGGGGCCAGCTCAGAATCCCCTCCCGCTAAAGCAGAAAGGTCAGGGGAAGGCGGAAAGCGTCTTGCCCAAGCACTCCCCCACACACACACACACACACACACACACACCTCCCACCTTGCGGGCCTGGCGCTTAGGAGTTTCAAAGGCGTCTTCGGGCAACTTGACCTCGCTGGTGGGGTCGAGCGCTCGGGGCATCCTTTCAGGAGCCGGGCTTGTGGGAGTCTCAGGAGTGGAAAGCGGAGCGCTGCGAACACCCCGCCATGGAAAAAAAAACCTGCCCCCAACATGGCGTCTCCCGTCCCCCAAGGGCCTTGCACAGAAAGAGCCCGCAGGTCTGCTGAGAAAGCCGGCGGCAGATAGAGCCGCTGGTCTGGCGTTCGCCTGCTTCCCCCATCCTCGTCAAAAGGAGGCAGGGGTCTTTCCCCCTTCCCCGGGCGGGGGTGGGCCTCAAAGCTGGGAGCTGCAGGCCGTGGCCAGCCAACTTTAGAGCCCACTCCGAGGCCAGGCCAGCCAGGCCAGTGGAGATGGGCGAGCGAGGCCTGGGAACAAGCGAAGGCGGCGGCTGTTGCAAGCCCGCTCGGGGTGGGAAAAGAGGCTGGGGGCGTTCCTTCTCCCCCCCCCCTTTTGGAAGACTCCGCTGCGAGAGAGCCTGGCTTTCCCAATTTGGGAAGGCGCGAATAGCCAAAGCCGCCAGCCACCCCATCCCAGTGATGAAGCGGGAACGGCGGGGGAGGAAAGCGGGGTGGGGGGGGAGGTAGGATGCGCTTTAGAGATGCCCCCTCGCTCTCTTGCCTTGCCACTTAACTCCTTTATATCCCTTCTGTTATTTCGAGTCCCGGAAAGAAATTCCGAGGGAGGCTTTCTTTGCGCCGCTGAATCTGGGCTGGGGGGCAGCAGGCTGATTTACGGCGTTTTGATCAAACCGAGTCCCCCCCCTCCCTCCCGAGTCTTGATTTTCTTACTACCGGCACCCGGGATGAAAGAGGGAAGCCTCTGGCTGATAAAATTTGAAGGAAATGTGTCTTTCTTTCTCTCCCTCCCTCTCTCCCGATTCCCACCCCTCCCCAGATATTTAGCATCTTCTCTCTTCGGGTTGCTGCGGGGTTGGTGCGAGCGCGCTTTTTTTTTTGTACCTTTGGATGGGAGGATGTCTTAAAGGAAGGGAGCGAGAAGCTGCACCCTGGAGCCTGGGCTATCGGTGGCTTTTTAAAGAAGGGGGCGCAGGAAAAGGGTCAGGACCCCCGCCCGCGTTGCAAAGAAAGGGCGTTTTAGCTCAAGGCAAGGATCAGAGCGGCGATCTTTTAAAAGAAAATTGCAAGCGCCGAGGACACTAAGGCCGGGGTGTGTGTGGGTGTGTGGTTGGGCGATGATATCCCCGTCTGGGAACGAAAGATGCTCATTAGAAGGGTGCGAGACCTGTGTCCTCTCTTCAGAGGGAAGAATGGGGCTCGCCTGTCTCCCTCTTCCCCCTCCCTCCCTCCCTCCAGCCACCCACCCTCAACGCTCAATTTGCATTGTATCTTGGCTTCCTAGGATGAACTTAGCAGCGCCTCTTGGCTAAGTTGGTGGCCTCTTATTTTAGGCGGTGAGATTTTGGGCCAACTTACCCTACTTCCTCAGGGCTTGGGCTCTTTCCCTCTCCCCCCGCCGCTGCACAAGATTACCTGAAACTGGCCAGAGGAACCATCCCTTCCCACCTTCATTTCAACCAGACAATTCTATTATTTTTTCCTTCTCTGTCCTCCCACAGCTCCAACCCACTCAGGCCTATTAAGCTTCTCACAGTGCAGATGCCCAGGGAAAGGCAGAGAAAGGTTTTTATACCTGGTTCTTTCCAAAAAACAAAACAAAAAACCTCACAGGCCTGATTTTTTTCTTCTGTCTGTGACATTCCCCCCCCCAAAAAATACTTTCTCCTCTGCAAATGTAAGGGTTTTTCGAACCGATCGTTTTCTTGAGGGGATCTAGGGGAGAAAAAAGGCAATCGCGCGTGGAACACCTTTTACCTTACGGTTATTCTAGCGGAACTGTAGGGCGACCGGGATCCGCCTAGATGGGTTTGGCGTCGGCGGGAGAGATTTATTTAGAGGTAAATAAATGGGATCTTATTTTATTTTTTCAAGCGGGCAGGCTCGCTGGAGAGGGCGAGACCTTTAGAGGAAGGTCTCTCTCTGTGTGAGGGTGTGTGTGTGTGTGTGTGTGTGTGTGTGGAGGGGAAGAAGAGAGCAAGTTGGGGGGGTGCCCTTCCCCGTTTCCCCCAAAAGTGGGGGAGGGGAAACCGAACACACGGAAGAATGCGGGTGGAAGAGATCGAGCGCCCAGCGAGACGAGGCCAGGCCTCTTGAATAAACAGCTCGCATCCCAATTGTAAATAACTTTCTGCTTAAGGAGGTGACAAATGCTGGCGCGCCTGCCCCAAGTCGATAACTTAGCCAGGGCCGGAAAAGGCAGGCAGGCCTGGGAACTTCGCCCCTTCCCGTCCGGTCTTTAGATCTCCCCTTAATACAAACCAGATTATTTCTTCCTCTTCTTCTTCTTCTTCTTCTTCTTCTTCTTCTTCTTCTTCTTCTTCTTCTTCTTCTTCTTCTTCTTCTTCTTCTTCTTCTTCTTCTTCTTCTTCTTCTTCTTCTTCTTTTCTCCTCCTCCTCCTCCTCCTCCTCCTCCTCCTCCTCCTCCTCCTCCTCCTCCTCCTCCTCCTCCTCCTCCTCCTCCTCCTCCTCCTCCTCCTCTCTGTTGTCTGTCATCCCGGCTCGTGCCCAGGCCGAGTTATAAATCCTTTGGCCCTTTTGATAAGGCGGTTGTAATCAGTTAGCATCTCAGCCGAGCCCAGTTGTAAAACTGCCTCATTTAATGCATCAGATGTGCCATTAAAACGTTAGATATTTATACAAGGGAGAGCGTGAAAGAGAGATAACGTGCGGATTCTCCGTCTCCTTTCCCCCAGAAGAAGATTAATAATAATAATAATAATAATAATAATAATAATAATAATATAGTACTAATACAATGGAGAGATAGATTGTGGTACAAAGGAACAATCTTCTCTAAGAAGACCCAGATTGAAGGAGGTTGAGTTCAGAGCAGATATTTCAGGATGTAAAAAAAGGCATCTGGTATGTGTGTGTGTGTGTGTGTGTGTGCGTGTGTTAGAGAAGTCACATATTTTCGCCAAAGAAAGAAGTTTCCACCTATAGTTACTTGAAGGAGATAGTTTCATACAATAAGGCCCTATAACAATATGACCTAATATTATATTACAATATGCGTTTTAGGATTGAGCAAGTAAACCTGTTTTTGTTTTTTGATTTGTTTTGTTTTGGGGGCACCGTTGATCATCCAAACAAGGCCACTTAACTCTCCCTTTCAGAGGGATATTTTTCTCTTCAAGAGAAAACAAAAATGTGCCGCAAGGTTGGAGGAGAAACAAGGTGATTTTAAGAGAGCCTCCAGCCAAGGAAAGATCTCCAGTGGGATTTTCTTGAGTAGGAGAGAACTCTCTCTCTCTCTCTCTCTCTCTCTCTCTCTCTCTCTCTTTTCAGCAGCCTTCTCGGGGAATGGGGTGGAGGAGAAAGGCACAAGAAAGATGGAAGGACTTTTTCTCCTGCGTCAACATCCCCACTTCCGATCCTTTGCTTCCTTTCCCCTCCTTCTTTCTCCAGTGGGGGAGCAACGCAGGTGTGTTAGCACCACTTTGGATCAAACTTGCCCCGAGTTCATACTGGTTGACAGGGCAGGTGGGAAGGGTGGCTGTACTCCAATAATGCTTTTATTAGGCTTAGACAGGGAACTAATGAGACCCCCCCCCCAAAGACTGTCTGTCAATCCTATTAGTTTTATTTGATTTCTCTTCCTCTTTCTTCTCTTACACAATCTTTGAAGGAAGCTTGAGGTAACGGAGTAGATAGAGAAGTCCCTTTTAACAGAATGAAATGGTAGTATGGGTACCAGAGTTTCCCCCCACAACCATAGGGGAAGGTCACCAACCACTACCATCCTCATCCTCATCCTCATGGCTCTTTTAGAAATACAGAACTTCGAATGGCATCCCAAGGGTGCTTTTTTCCAAAGGACTTTCTCCGTTGTTTTCTTTGTTTAAAAAAAACAAAACACTTTTCGCTTCTCATTCAAGAAGCTCTTTCAGTTCTTCAGAACTTTCTTGCATGAGAAGCGAAATGTTTTCAAAGAAAGAAAGAAAACCCCCAGAAACTCCAGCTGCCTTTTGGAAAAAAGCACCTTTGGATGAGAAATATCCAATAGACCTTTTGAATTGGAAGGTTAGGGGGTTTGGTTTTTGGGGGGCCTGTCTCTTCTTAAGTTCGGAGCCATCCTAAGTAACCTTATCAGTCTAAGGCTTATTAGCAACCTTCGCTGGTTCCTACTTCTGCCTTCTCGATTTGTTGTTGTTGTTGTTGTTAGTTGCAAAGTCACGGACAAACGTTCCTCCAGGCCTTCCTATCCTCTATCATCCTCCGGAGTCCATTTAAACTCACTGCTTCATTGACTCCATCCAGCCACCTCCTTCTCTGCCGTCCCCTTCTTCTTCTGCCCTCAATCTTTCCCAGCACTAAGCTCTTCTCCAGGGAGTCCTTCCTTCTCATTAGGTGGCCAAAGTCTTGGAGTTTCCTCTTCAGGATCTGGCCTTCTAAAGAGCAGTCAGGGCTGATCTCTTCTAGGACTGACGGGTTGGATCGATTTGCAGTCCAAGGAGTCTTCTCCAGCACCCAAGTTCAATTGAGCCTTCTCAATTAGATCCCTTCTACCCTTTCCGAAACCAAACAACGCCAACCCCAGTGAAGAGAGGCGAAGGGGTGGATGCAAAGTCCGATCCCCGGGGATAATTTCTTCTTCCCTTGTGGATGGGAAAGATTTCCCGTGGATTGGGCCCCAAGACACCCCCTTCCCCCAAGCAGGAGAGGGAGTCCTGCCTGTCTGCCTCCGAAGCCACTTTCAACAGCATCTCAAGGCAAAATGGAAAGAGAATAAAACCAATGGAATCAAAAGGCTTATTTGTCCTGTCCCCCCCACAGTACCCCCTATACCCTACATAATAAAATCAGAGGGGGGAGAAAAATTGTGCTGCTCGTTTCTCCTTAATTGTTTGTTTTCTTGGAGACAAAGTCTGGAAGGTGGGGATGGGGAAGGGAGGAAGGAAGGAAGGAAGGAAGGAAGGAAGGAAGGAAGGAAGGAAGGAAGGAAAAAAAAAATGAGATATGGTGTAACAGGAAGGGAAGAAAGGAAGGAAGGAAATTGAGCGATGGAAAACAAGAAAGAAAGGAAGGAAGGAAGGAAGGAAGGAAGGAAGGAAGGAAGGAAGGGAAGGAAGAGAGAAAGAAAGAAAGAAAAAGAAAAGAAAGAAAGAAAGAAAGAAAGAAAAAGAAAGAAAGAAAGAAAGAAAGAAAGAAAGAAAGAAAGAAAGAAAGAAAGAAAGAAAGAAAGAAATATTCCCCCCCTGGCAGATTTCTGGAGCTTGCTTTTGTATTGAACTCTTTCCTTGAATTCAGGTGGGGCTGATGGTCTCCAGAAAGAGACCACCGATCCCTGCCGCCCTCCTAACAAACCTTTTATCTGTTTTTCACAACTTCCGCTGCTTAACCCTTAGGAATTATTATTATTATTATTATTATTATTATTATTATTATTATTATTATTATTATTTGGAGGAGGCTAGAATTGGAGTTTAAAAGCTCGCGCGGGAAGGGAAGGAGCTCCGATGAGGCGGATCGAAGCGAGCGCCTCAGCAGAGAAATAATAATAATGATAAATGGAATTTCTCCGCATAGGACGCAATGGGCCGCTTTAAAAGGAGAAGCCAAGGCCGCTGCCGGGCTTATGCAAAGCTGGTTTTAAGAGGCCAGGGCTATTCTTCCCTGAACGTTGGCTCCCCTTCCTGGTCTCCCCGGAGCGAAAGGTTGGGTGAACTTGCTCCAGTCATGTCTGGCGAGGCCAGTTGGGGAGGTGGGGGTGGGGTTCTGCCTCTTGCGGGGGGGACGGGGGACGGGACGGGAGTTCAGACTAGACGAAGGGTCCCTACTTCGCTTTCTCGGCTCCTTCGCCTTTTCTGCACACTAAATGGAACTGCAACCCCGGAGAAGCCCCCGTCTCTCGCTCTCCTTCCCGCCCCTTCCCCCCACTCCAACGCCGCCGCTTTTAATAAAGCTCCATTAAAAACGCTTCCAAGGAAGGTGAAGGTTTCCTCTCCCCGGTTTCCAAAGGCGGCTAAACGGAGCCACGCAACAACAACGCCCGAGTCGCTTCCCAACGCGGGAAAAGACCGAACGGGAAGGGACACCCGCCGCCCCCCGTTCAACAAATCACCACCGCTTTGTCTTTGCTTCTACAGTACTATCGCCCATTGGAACCCAAATCATTAGAACGAGACTGTAGGTTTTTTTATGTGGAATCAAATCAGGGGACCCCTTCCTTTCTCCCCCTTCTTCTTTTTTTTAAGTATACACAAGAGAATAAAGGTTTGAACGTAAAGCTTTTCATTCCGGAGCTGCTATTTCTAATTAAGTCGAATTAAGATTTGCTCGCGCTTGAGATATTGTCCGTCTTCCCGTCTATTTCTGTCTGTATTTCTGTATTTCTGTCTGGTCTGTGTCTGTGTCTGTCTGTCTTTCTGTCTTTTTCCGTCTATTTCTGTATGTCTGTATAGAAGTCTGTCTGTCTGTGTCCTTCCTTCCTTCCTTCCTTCCTTCCTTCCTTCCTTCCTTCCTTCCTTCCTTCTTTCTTTCTTTCCTTTCTGCCTGCCTGCATGCATTTATGTATATTCCCCACCTCTCCACCTAACCCTTTCTGGATTTTTCTTGTGATGCTTTTCCTTCCTTCTCCAGGTTGTGGATTCAGGATACTCCCCCCCTTCCTTCTTCACGTTTTCCAGCCTCGCTCTCGAGCCTGCAATGTTACTTTTCTCCCTGCCGTGTTAAAAAAGAAGAAGAAGCATGCTGCCCTTCCCCTAACCCTCAATTAAGTCCCCCTTTTTGGAATCCAGACTGGAGATTGTGGCCTGATCCCGCTTTGAGATTCGTCTTCAGCGCTCACCAGCACCCACCCGCCCCTGCTTCTACCAACCCTGCGAAACAACAGAGAGAGAGAGAGAGAGAGAGAGAGAGAGAGAGAGAGAGAGAGAGAGAGCTATTCCTAAGAGGGAGGGAGGGAGAAAACTGCACCTTTAGTTGGGAAGTGACCACCTGAGGCGGGTAGTACAAGCGAAACTTCCTCCGTTGGGAGGGTAAATCCGTTGCTGGCGTGGGACGGCCTCTTTCCTTGGGAGAGGAAGGGGGGGTCTCGTTGGAAGCCGCTCCAAATCTGCTTTCTGAGTCCTGGGCGGGGAGGATCGGGCCCTCTGGGGTCCTCAGCTCCAAGCAAGGATCCTAGACCTCACAAGTTGGAGCCTGGTTAAGAGTGAATCCCACTGGATCGCAGTTTGGATCCTTCCTGCAAACTATGGATAGTAGCGTCTGTCTATGCACGTTGGTGTGCCTGTATGTGTGTGTGATGGGCTGACATTTTTCGGTTGATCCTCATCATCACCATCTTTCTGAGGCCACCTATATAAACCCTCTCTTTTATATATCTAATATATTAATTAAGGATTCTTTTTTTTCCTCCAGAAATAGATTATCGGCCCACCTCTGCTCTTAAACTGGGAATATCTCTCCAGATATATTTTAAGTTCCCTCCTGCCCGACCTCTCTGCGTATTCCAAGATTTTCTGAATTCAACCTTTAAAAAAAAATCTGCTTCCCCAGCTACTACTTTATCATGAAAGATTAAGCAAAATATTCGTTGCCTTTGTATCGTTTCTCTTCTCTGCAACATTCTAAAATGCTGCATTTCCAAACCCCCCCCCGCGCCCTTTTAAAATAGATATTAGAAAGCCACTTGGTATAGAGGTTGAAGCATCCGGTTTGAGCCAGTCCTTCTTTCCCAGCCCTAGGAAGAAGGCAATGGCAAACCACTTTGGGGAAAATCTTGTCAACAAAAGTGTTAAGGTCTTGTCCTAGCAGTCGCCACTGACTGCAAAGCAGAAAGAAAAGAGGAAAGAGAAGAAGGGGAGGGGAGGGGGAGGAAGGAAGGATAAAGGGAGCTCTGAAGGTATCTTGCACTGGTTTGACTCGGTCTCTCTTTCTCCTTTTAGTTATAAAAGTAAGACCTTGGATTCACAGTGGCTGTCTTTTACAATACCCTCCTCCCCTTCTCCTCGAGAAATTTCATTGAGTTGTCTCCCGTTCTGTGGTTGTCAGTGATCTTTGTTCCTTGAAATAAAGGGCTTTTTAAATGGACTTCTGGCTCCCAGCTTGTTCGCTTCTTCCCAAAGGTTAGAAAATTCTGCCATCTACCAGCTATTCTAAGTACTGTCGCTCTTGAAGACCTCCAAAGACATTGGAACACACACCCTCCCCCCTCACCCAAGCTTCAATACTGGCACTTCAAGGGGCAGGGCCAAGGGGTAGCCAAGAGAAGGGGAAGAGGGGAGGGTTAGAATAAGAGAGGCTGGTTTGGATTAAAGGTGGTGGGGACAATCAGATTTGCGTTATCCTGGTTTCAATAAAGGAGAAAGAGAGAGGGAGAGACCAAGTAGAGGGCTGTGAGGGTAGGGGGAAAAATGAAACAATGGCTTTCTAGAAAATATTCAAGTTGCTTGTGGCCAACCCACACACCCCCTTCCTCCAAGCCACCTTTTCTAACCATATCGAGCCTTGTGGAGGGAGGGGGCGGGAGGGGGGAGAGAAAGTACAGTGAAGGAAGGACCCTATGACGTCAATCACTAACCTCTTTGATTTGGGCACGGCTGGCATTTGAGAGATCTTTACCTGCAAAGTGAAGGAGATTATTCACAGGTGCCAATTAATCACCTTAAATAAATGCTTCCTCTATCAAAGGTCGAAGTTTGGAGGGCCGGTACCTACTGGCACCCCCGCCAAGTCTGATGGCCAGGACAAATTGAAGTAGGAGTTGTTGGTACAGGGCTGAATCCTGCAACATATCACAACAGAGCTTCTATCTAGAGGTTCCCCCCCAGAAGATCCTACACTTAGCCCCTCCTCAAATGAAATAACCCCCGGGGTTAATCCAGGATGTGGTATGGACTCTTTTCCATGTTTATGGTCCAAACGTATTTCTGGGCTTCTTTCTTATATTATCTTTTTAAGTCTAAAGCAGATCTTCTGCTCTGCATTCTCTGAGATGGGACCTTGAAGTTCTGGGACAAACACCAAAGAGATATCTCTGATTTGAAAACTGGCCCATTCCAGATCTGGAACAGGATTTTGAAATGGAGCCATCTTTGTATAACCCTAGAGTTTATTCCTTCCCCTTTTTCCTTCTCATCTCCTTAGGTGGAATAGATGGCCTTCTCCTTCAGCTGGTGGGGTTGTTGGGTTAGATGGTGAAGGTTTGTGCCTCCAGAGATAAAAGCAGACCTTCTGCAGACACAGACACACACAAACAGACACACAAACACACAAACTAAGGCTTGCTTTTATCACACGGGGACCTGAGCGATAAACCAACTTGGTCTGTTACGCACACCTAGCTGGAATGCCCATCAGGGAAACTCAGGGGAAGAATGTAGGTGGTGAGAACAGTAGAAGGTCTCCAGACAAAGATAAATGGATAGACAGGCAGAGATCGATTTTCCTGGCCCTGGGGGATTAGATTTCAAGTTATTCAGGACCCACAACACCTAACGCAACTTGACTTAAAGCATAATGTTGCTTTACTCTTTGAGAAGGGGAAACATGAATATACAGCTATCTTTCCAGTTGGCCAATGCCATTTATAGACACTATTTTGTGTGTGTGTATGTGTGGATTTACTCCGAGGTAAGAGTGCACTGGCTTTAATTTGGGTCGGGATATCCTGGAATGTCCTCATAGGACCGAATAGATCTTTCCTTACCTGCCCTGCTTTCTCAGGTAGCAACTTTGGAGGGGAGAACCAAGCTGGTCAGTGGGAGGAGAAAGCAGATCTACTATCAGGGCACATTGGCTTCTTCCTGATCCCTTTTCCAACGGATCTGCTACACTCACACAAGATTGCTTTGCACTCCAGTCTAGCTATACTCTGCATTATTAATACCATTCATTTATCGGAACTTCACATTTAGGGTTCCTAAGAATTCCCCTTTCAGCTCCCCTGCAACTCCAGGTGGCCATCCCTCCAAAGTGGGAATTCTTGTTGCTAGAATAATTTTGAGCTCCAGGAATTATATTTACGAAAATTCAATAAAATGGTTATGGGCCCCAGGTTATATCCGGGCCTGGATCCTGCGATTCGATTCCTGACGTTCTGAACTGAAGGAGCCGAGAACCGGGCCCGAAAACTTGGAGAAAAACTCAGGACTTCTGGAAGAAGCAGC
This sequence comes from Naja naja, assembly GCA_009733165.1. Classification (NCBI taxonomy): domain Eukaryota; kingdom Metazoa; phylum Chordata; class Lepidosauria; order Squamata; family Elapidae; genus Naja; species Naja naja. The sequence continues at coordinate 18,113,232 of CM019163.1, forward strand.
TTTTTTGGGCAAAAGTGTTGCTTTCCCCTTCTTGTTCTGCGAGTTTTAGACCCAAGAAATGCCAGAACAGCTTGGAAAACTGGGGTCAAAAATAACCGCAGCGTCACATCAAATCCCCAAAAGCAAAACAATAACAAAAGGAAACCAAAAGGAAAAAGAAGAAGAAAAAAGAAGAAAAAAAAGGGACAAACCCGCGCTAGAGGAAACGGCACGGGTGGGGCGGGGGCGGTGGGCTTTCCCTACAGAATCCTCGTTCTAAACCCCTTTCCTTCTGATTAAGAGGTAATGGATCCTAAAGGCATTTCTTTAAGAAGAGCGAGAGGCGCGGCTCTATCTTTTATTGCCTTAATGCCGCTTAATAGGCTGCTGAGCAGGGCCGGCTTGCTTCGGAAACATCTCTGCAGAGGGAGAAAAATACACCTCGTAACCTGATCAGGGGAGACATGCGTGTTTTATATATATATATGAGATTTTATATATATATATTATAGATTATACATATATATATGAGATTATATATATATATTATAGATTATACATATATATATATATATATGAGATTATATATATATATTATAGATTATACATATATATATATATATATATATATATGAGATTATATATATATATTATAGATTACATATATATATATATATATATATATATATATATATATATATATATATATATATATATATATATATATATATATATATATATAATCTATAAAATCTGCAGAGATTTTTCTGAAGCAACCCAGCCCTGCTCAGCTATGTATGTATGTATGTATGTATGTATGTATGTTCTCCTTTGCTCCCACACATACATACATACATACATACATTATATATATGTGTGTGTATGTGTGTGTATGTATATACATGTGTGGGAGACACACACACACACACACACACACACACTCCTACTACTCCTTCTACAGACGGGGGCCTTGGTGAGGCGAAGGGGCTTCCGTGAGTGAATGAAATCATGGGCCAAATCGTGGGACAGGTATCTGTCCAGGAGGGTCTCCCAAGGCGAACAGGCCAACGACCACATCTCCCAACCAGATTAGGGTCTATTTCTTCCCTCCTTCCTTCTACATTACCCACTTAGGTACACACACACACACAGAGAGAGAGAGAGAGAGAGAGAGAGAGAGAGAGAGAGAGAGAGAGAGAGAGAGAGAGAGAGAGACCTTCCACGTTTGCAGAGCATGTGATATCCACCCCCCCTTTTCAAAAAAAGAAAAGAAAAGAAACTACGACGCCAAGGTTAGGACTTTCGAGGAAAGATTACGAAATCTTTATTTTATTTCATTTTATTTTTGCCCAAGGAAGAAGAAAGGGAGGCCAGGGAGCGGGTAGGCAGATGGGTTAGGGGCTCCGGTCGGACAGGGGCAAACCTTCCAACCGGCTGGGGTCTGGAACGAGAGGAATTGGCCGTCTCCAGCCTGCTGCCCCGCCAGCAGGACCACCGGAGTGAGATGCGCGGGGCGGGGTGGGGGGAGGCTGAACGTCGCCTGGCTGGGCTCTCTTAATGGATCCTCGAAATCCGGTTTTCTTCTTCTTCTTTTTACTCCTTCGCTTCTGCTCTCGCCCAGAGCTGCGCCTGACAGAGGCCTGACCCCCCACTCTCCCTTCTCTGCTACACACACACACACACACACACAAGCTCCCGGGCGCGCGCCCGTTTTTCCCTCTCCCCTTTCTCCTCCCACTCTCCCCCGGCCTCCGCGCCCCCCCTCCAGCTCGCGAACGCCCCCTCCCGCGTCGCCTTAATTGTTCCACTGTTATTTATTTATTCGGTCCCGTCACCCGGCCTGCTAGCAGGGGGCTTTCCCGACCGCCCCCTCCCCTTTCTTGACGTCTCACTTGGAAGGCAAGCAGCCCTCTACACCAACCCCCCCGCCCAAGCACACGGCACAGGCGCGCGCACGCACCCCCCCACATCCAGAGACAGACATACGCAAGGCGTCTCCTCTCTTCCATCACCTCCCCCGACGCCCACCCACCCCCCGCCCGGAAGTGATATCCTACGGATCTCAATTGCCCCGCTGCAAGACACATTTTCTCCGCTTTGCTTAACCCGGGTTCAACCCCCCCCGCCACTACTCTTCTCCATCCTCTCCCCGCTCTCCTCCCTCCCTCCCCCTCTCTCTAGAGACAAAAGGGAGAGGCGGCGCAGCGTTTTCACACGCTCCTCTCTGTGATGTTCACCTCCGGGTGTTGAGGCTGGGCAGAAAAGAGAGTCGAAATAACAGCCCGGTGGGTGGGTGGGTGCCTCTGAGGGGAGAGCGCGGGCGCGAGGCCAGAGGAGAAAGAGAGGGCGAGAGAGAACGGCGGCGCGTGCCTGGGCTGGACAAGAATGGGGGTGTATGGAAACCCCAGAAAGTGATAAGAAGCAGAGAGTTTAGAAAAAGCCCGAGGCTTTGATCTTTTTGTTGTTTTCAAAAGAGGTGGATTCTTTCTCTTTCTTTCTTTCTTTCTCTTTCTCGTTTTCTCTCTCTCTCTCTCTCTCTCTCTCTCTTTCTTTTCTTTCTCTTTTCTTTCACTCTTTTTCTCTCTTTTTCTTTCTTTCTTTCTCTTGCTCTCTGTCTTTCTCTTTTTCTCTCTCTTTCTGTCTTTCTCTTTCTCTTCTTTCTCTTTTCTTCTTTCTTTATCTTTTTATCTTTTTCTTTTTTTCTTTCTTTCTCTTTTCTTTCTTTCTCTTTTTCTTTCTTTCTTTCTCTTTTTCTTTCTTTCTCTCTCTCTCTCTCTTTCTTTCTTTTCAGAGGATGTTAAAACATCGAAATGCAACCTCTCGCTAAAAGTGAATTTTAAAAAAGCCAAACCTGTAGAAAATTAACAGAATGGGGAAAATTCTCTCTACCCTCTGTCTCTCTCTCCCCCTCTCGAGGGTGTGTGGGTGTGGGGTCGCAAAATAATATTTTTAACCCACTGCCTTCCTTGAACTGGGCCTTCCTGTCAAAGATGGAAAGGGCACCACTGGGGCTCTCTTGTCCACTGCTTCTCTCCCTTCTGCATTCTGCCCCACTACATCCCGATTCCCCTGCCAGCTCCCGCCTGGCAAACAGAAGGGTTAATGTTTGATCCTTAGCATTTCTACACGAAGATGCCACCCATTTCTCTGCCCTTACACACACTTGGTCTTGGCCTACAACTTTTTTTATACACACACAAACACACACAAGTGGTCTCCGCACCTTTTGCCCCCAGGGCTACATTTATTCAATAAACCCGGGATCACCAAATAAATAAACCCATTCAAAGCCAGGATCTGCCTTCTCCCCTTCTTGTTCTTTTTCATATTTAAAATTTCATCCCTCTCCTTAAAGAGGTTGGTTTTTTTTTCCTTTTTTCCCCCCTTTCGTCCATGCCCCGTTTTCTCTCCCTGCTTTTCTTCCAAGGAAAACTTTCTCTAAAGTTACCTGTCCCTTTCTCCAACGGTGGCTGCATTAATCAATCTTTCCATTCACTACTTCTAAAAACTGGGTGGGGGGAGAGGGAGGGGAAGGAATGGGCGAGAGCAGAGCTTGGTCAACACCAAAATGGCAAAGTTCAACTGCGGGGGGGGTGGGGGAGGGAGAGGGGGGAGAAAGACCCTTGCAACCACTTACGCCCCAGCCCAAGAGAGCTTTGTAACCGCAGAAAGAAACAAAAGTGAAAAGGAAAAAAAGACTCAGTTGAGTCTCAAGTGTGAGAGTATGTTTGTGTGCGTGTGTGCGCGCGTGCGCGTGCGTGTGTGTCTGACCGTGCCCCCTCTCTGTGTGTGTGTGTTTTAAAGGCTCTTTTGAACTGCCTTTGTGCTGAGCTAGCAAAAAAAAAAACCCCAAACCCTTTTGCTAATGCCAGTCACGGTTTAAGGAACTTTGAATTAACCTCTTATATCAAACGGATCTTTTCATTTGGAGACTAATAAATCTCAATCTGAGAGGAACTACCTTTTGTAGAGCCAAGACGGGGGTTTTAAGGGAGGCAAGGCTCCGGGACGGTTTTATAAGAAAAGAAGAGATAAAGTTTGCCTCTATCCCTCAGGCCTCACGCGCACCCCCAACCTCCCATCCCCACCCTCCGCCATCTCAGTCAGCCACCACCAAGCTTCTTGAGAATAAGGGATACGGTACATATATAGATGTATATGTGTAATCTATACATATCCCTTCCCAATTGCATCCGGAGTGAAAATAAGGGAAGCGGAGTTTGGCCTTGAATCGGAAGTTTTGGAAAGAGGTTGGAAAGAAATCCGGAGAGCTTTAAAAAAAAGTAAGCAGATTTATTTTCCTCCTGTCTAGAAAGTTCAGCCGCGATTTATAGCTCGTTGTAACGGGGATCGCAACAAGGCGTGTTGGAGACTTCACTAGGGGGGTGGAGCTTAGCGAAGGTTGTGTGTGTGTGTGTGTGTGTCTGTGAAAAAAAAGGAAAGGACGGCAGAGAGAAAAAAAAGCGCATTTCTCTCGATTATGCCCCAGAAAGCAATTGGTTCCTCTTCTGAACTGGAGACCAGGCTATTGGGAGGAGGGGAATAAAATAAAATAAAATAAAAAGGAAGATGGAGTTGTTTAGAGCCATTGAATTCTACATAAAACGAGGATTGTTGGGCGCAATAGTCTGATGTTGTAAACCGCTCAGAGAATGTTGCGAAGCCTTGGGGAGCGCCATATAAAATCTATTTATATTGCTATTTATATGCTGTGGCTATTTTCTGCAAACGGCCTAGCCCCCTATTTCTCCAAATGTATGTCTAGAAAATAAAAGGTAGATTTTGATTTCAGTATACGTGTGTGCTGTGCGTGGGCACAGCCACACACCCAAAGCACCAACAGCTTCTGTGACACACGGGGCGTGTGTTTGTGCACCGACAGATAGAACCAGGCATAAGACCTACAGCTCTGCCAAAGGGGACAAACGTTGTTTACTTCTGGTTTATACACGGAGCACGTGTATCCCTCTTTGCTTTCCCACGTGGGCGACACGCACACAAATAATTTCGGACCACATGCAGACGTGTTTGTGTGTTCAAGCAGGCTCAGACAATCCTGCACGCTCGGGATAATTCTCCATCCCCCCCAAACAGCCATCCATCTTCTGTCTCTTTTGAAGAAGGGATGGGATGTCTTCTTTCTTCCGCTCACTCTCCATTCACTCCCTTTCTGCTCCTGTCTTTCTTGTTCTTTCAGAGGGCTTTTTTTTGTCGTCGTCGTCCCCCCCCCCCCGCCTCGCCTTGAGCGTGTCGCCCTGCGAGAGAGTTATTAATTACTCTTACAAGGAGAGCGATTCTTAACTAATAACAAAGTTGTAAATTGTCACCTTCTCGCCAATATTTCTCATTTGTCAGCCTTGATGGATGTGATTAATATTCTCTACTGATTTTTGAGGCCTGGGTTACCTTAAGTAACCTGACTTCGGAAATTTTTTTTAAATCTCCACTTTGTTGGATTTCATTTCTAACCGAAACTTCGGTCCGGGGGTCGGTGGAACCAAACTTGATTTGGACTCTTGGCGTTCTAAAAAGCTCAGACAGGCAGCTGGGGAGGGTGGATACAAGCCATAAGTTTTCCAAAGGCCTCTTCAATATTCCAAATCTAATAAAGCAGAATATTCGATATGGGGGTTGATATGGGGAGTCCTTGGTACTCTCTGAGTTGCTTGTTTTCTTGCAGGCGTTTTATGACCCAAACTAGGTAACATCATCAGTGTTTGCTGTCCGTTTATCTTCTGGTGGTTTGCCCTTGGTTGGTGGGTTCTTAGAGGTTCTTTGGTTGGGCTGTTTACTGTTGGTTTTTTTGGCAGTTTCTTGATTGGGATATTGTTTACCGGATTGTTGGTCTGATGTTAACCTTGGAATTAACATCACTCCTTACCTAGTTCTGATGATGTTACCTAGTTTGGGCCATGAAACGTCTGCAAAAAAAGCCCCCACCAAGCTCAGAGAGCACCAAGGAACCCCTTGTATTCTAAATCTTTCGCCCTCTTTCCTCTTATTGATCCAGTTGGTTTCAGGTTGGGAATTTGAACCTTTGAGCTTGACGAACCGAACCGCGGGCCCCTTGGATAGGACTTCCTCCTGAATAGATGCGCGCCAGAGGAAAAACTGAAACTGCTCGAATTTACGCTGTTTTTTTTAAGGCTTCGACTGAGTGGGGACTCCGAGTGTGAAAACGGGGTTCAAAGGGAAAGTGTCAGGCGGTGTGTTGTATCTAATTAATGGAGGAGGAGGGAAGAAAGCGACGCGAGCAAGCCAGCTTGATTTCTCGGCCTGCGCCTTGAAATCGTGTCGCCTCCTCCCCCGAAGGCGCTTCGCTAGCCCGGCAGGCAGGCAGCTTTAGAGGGCCGGGGGGAGGAGGGAGGGAGGAGGGGAGCTTCTCAGAGACACGCCTCCCCTTGGCCAAATGGCTCGGACAGCCTGGCGACCCAGCCGCCACCGGGGCAGGTGCCAAGGATCGCGTCTGTCGCCGCCGCCGCCGCCTCTACCCGCCCCAGGTCGCGCGCCCGGTGCGGTGCTTTGCACGCCGGGTTGCCTGGGGGGAAGCGCTCCGCTAGCGCCCTCGCCCCCGCGGCCGCCCCCGAATGCTCTCCCTTGCAATCCATTAATATCTGTTTCCTTCTAACGCCACTTGAGTTTTCTCATCTTAATTATATTAAGTGGAGCAGCAGGAGCTTGGGAGGGCTGGAGAGCGCCCGCCCGGCAGCGGCCGCCTCGTCGAGCCTTCGATTGCTAATTTCTCTCTCGGCGCCTCTATCAATACATACGCACACATACACACACACCCCAACTCGGCCTTCGCTTCCCCGAGGAATCGGGAGACCGAAGAGGAGCGTGATGGGGGCGGGAACTTGAAAAGCTGCTCCTTCCTGGGGTTAAAAATGTCACTCTTAAAAACTCTGCAATGTATTTGGAACTTTTTGTCTTCCCTCGCCGTTTGTTTGCTTTCAATTAAATGTAATTCTTCCACTCACTTAGTCTATCTTCCTTTTATACTTATTTGTCTAGTAAACCAACCTTTTTCCTTCCTTCCTTCCTTCCTTCCTTCCTTCCTTCCTTCCTTCCTTCCTTCCTTCCTCCCTCCCTCTCTCCCTTCCTTCCTTCTTCCTTCCTTCCTTCATCCATTCTTTCCTTCATCCCCTTCTTCCTTCTTTGCTCTATCTCTCCCTTCTTTTCCTTCCTGCTTTTCCTTCCTTCTATTCCTTCCTTCCTTCTCTCCATCACCCCCTCCTCCTTTCCTTCACAGAAACAAGCAACAAAGCTACCGTTAAGAGTGTGTATACCATTCTTACCAGTCCACTTTTAGTTCAAGGGTGGTTTTAAACTAGGAGAGAAAGAAGGACTTTTGGAGCTTGCAAACGTTTCCAATTGCTACAGGCTGGTCATAGGGAGATAGTTTTAAGCTCCCGGATTTAAAGTGCAGGATTAAACAGGGGTTCTTGAATCCTGCTGGAATCAGGAAGATTTTCAAGTGCTTTTCAAGGTTGGCTGGTGCTAATATGGATCATCATGCTAAGGAAGGCCAGTCATAAAATCTACCAAGGAAGGGAAAGTAAGGTAATTATTCTCCCCAGCTCAGGCCAGGCCAGGTGTCTGAAGCTATCATCCCTCTCGACTTGCTCTTTCGGTGTCATTTTTAAGTTTATTCCCCAAAAGAGAGAAAGGGGAATAATGGAAACAAGAAAGAAAGGCAGAAAGGAAGGAAGGAAACAAGAAAGGAAGGAAGGAAGGAAGACAAAAAGAAAGAAAGAGAAAGAAAGAAAGGCAAAAAGTCAAGAAAGAGAAAAAGAAAGAAGATTTTCTTTAGACAAATGTTTCACTTTTCTGCACTGTCCCTTTCCATCTGTCTTTCCCCAAAAATACTGGCCACAGACTTAGAAGTGGAGACAAACTAAGTTGGGCCACCTATTGTCAGTCCTTCCGGTAAAACAAATAGTAAAACCCCAGGCTTTTTGTTTAAAAAAAACGGTCGGTACTTTATCTCAATGGCTGCATGGGAAATACGCAGGAATATGACATTAATCTTTTGGGGGGGTGGAAGGAGGGAAGGAGGAAGGAAAAGAAGAAGGAAGGAAGAAAGGAGGCTAGGGAGGAAGGGAGGAGAAAGCAGGGCAGGAAAGCAGAGGAAACGAGGAAAGGGAGAAAGAAAAACTTAATCATGACCTAAGCTGGCCTTGCTGAATGTTTTATTCATTGCTTCTGAGACGAATGGCGTTCAAGGGAGACTGCCGATAGTGAGAAAGTGGCAGAGGCCTTACCCAAGGCTTTAAGCAATCTACATTTGGGGGGAATCCTGGATCACTAGGGTGAGCAGATCTTTATTTTGAGAGAAATTAGGGGATCTTCAGGGCCCTGACTGTGGTGTGGAGCAGAGGACGCACTTCTGTGGTCCGTTCCTTCCCCTTTATGGCTCTTGAACTCCACGCTTGGGGGGGAGAACTGAACCCCAATTAAGCCCTCCGCCCCCAGCCTGGACTGCTACGCCTCCATGCCGCAGTCTTGACCCTCCACCTCCCCCAGTCTCCTCGCCTGCGCCCCCACTCCCACCCGCCTCCCTCCTACCCAGACGCCAGGAGTTCGTGGCACTTTCCCCTCGAAAGGCCCCGCGGGTCTTCTCGGCTGAAATGGAGGCCGTCAGGGCGGAGGAGTCCGCCGGAACCCCCAACGCACGGGGTTGTTTCTCTTCTATAACCCCCTTTCCCCCAACGGCGCCTCCACGCACGCACCCTTAACCGACCGCATCTCTCAAGGGGGGTCGGATGCCTGATAGGAGCAGGAGAAAATGCCAGGTGAGCGAAAGAAGTTTTTTGGGGGGGGGATTTCTCTCTCCCCCTCCCTCTCCCGCCCCGCCACTGCCCCATGGCGACCCTCAAAGAGGGGGCGGAGGGCGGGGGAAGCATGTTAGAAATCTTTCTGCAGTTTTTGGAGACAGGAAGGCGGCTTGGGACTACAACGCCCATCATACGCAGCCCGCAGTCACCAGGGGGGTGAGGGTTGTAACCCAGGCCTGGGAGGGCCCGCCTTCCCACGCCCGCTTCTCCTTTCCGGTGCCCAGGGCGAGGCGTTTTGCGGTGGGGCGAGGTCTCCCGCCTTTTTTCTCCCCCCCCGTCCCCCTTGAAGCGTTTGGGCCGCCTTAAAGACCAGGCCATTCAGGATGGCCCCGGCTTTCAAGAGGATCAGAGCGTCGTTACAGACTTTGCCCTCCCCCACACCCGCTCAAAAAATTCTCTGGGAGCTTCCTTGCCAGGCGCGCCACTTCGCTAATGATAGAAACGCCACGGCCCTTTAGAATCAATCCCGCGGAACTCATGGAGACTTATTTTTGAGATTAGTATACAGCAAGCAGATCGAGAGTTCTGCTCGTTGGATATGCCCATTTCTCAAGATATCTGGTGTGCACGCGCACACACACAAACCACACTAAACACACATACCACACACACACACTTACACCCTCTCCGCCCCATGAATTTCCAGGACTAACCACAGTTTATGACTAAACGCTCGGCGTTGCTGGTAATTTGTAGGGACCTGGCCCCTAAGCTGGTCATCAGCTCTCTGGAAAGAGAATGCAAATCCTGCCAATATTGTCCCGGAAAAGCTTTCGTTGATAAGATGAAATGCGGAGTGGGTAGGCTGGAGGCCACTAAGTAAAAGGTTGGCATATGCATATATGTATGTTTGTGTATGTGCATGCGTGTGCATGTGTGTATGTGTGTGTGTAACCCTTGGAAGGCAGCTTAGAAAGCCTTGGAGATCCCCCACCTCCGTCTATTCTCATGCTAGTTTTGGTGCGCAGAATTGTCAACTGTGTTGTCACTTGTCACTGTGCTGGCTAAGGGTGGTGCACTGAATCTGTCACCTCTGTGTAGTGAATGACAGACAGCAGGACTCTGTCCAAGGCCAATAGTCAAGAGAAGACACCAAGAGGAGAAGCTGTCTTGTTTCCGAAGGACAGAGAAAGACCCAACAAGCCTCCAGTCTTCCCTGTGTGTGTTCTGTGGCCCTAGAAATAGGAGGGGTGTGTAAGTGAAGAGCAAAGCGAAGAATCAAAGAGTAAAATCATTATAGCACTGCTAAAAATAGACCCACTGTGGCCCAAACAAGCAAAAGATAGTAGCCAGAGCTGCGGCATTGACAAAAAAAAAATCCCCACCAGTCAATTGCCAAAAGGCAGCCCGACTTTGAACAGCTGACATCTTGGGAAGATGTTCCTGCAGACTAAGAACACCTGTCCACCTCAGATCCTTGGGAAGGGCTGGATAGGTGGATAAAAATGAGAAGCCAGCCTAAACACCTGAGCAACCATAAAATCATATAGTTCACACATGGAATGCAATTATTCTAAGTGGAGAAAGACCGAGGGGTTTTTAAATTGGAGGACAATTCATTTCTCCTATATCCTCTTGGTTGATGGTTCCTTGTTGGCTTAGTTGCCAGCTTCACTCAACAGCTTGCCTCCCTCCTCCCCCCCTCGCCCCCCCCCCCCTTGTCCAGTGGTATTCCTTAAGTTTGGGGATGTGGCAAAAATGGGGGAAAAGGATGCCTTTGGTCTTGGGGTGGGCAAAGGAGCAGGGTTAGTCAGTCCACCTTCTCACGATTCCAGATCAGGGTTGCTTGTCTTCACACCCGTGCTCTTGTATTGGATAAAACTGTTATAAGGGGCACAGGCACAAAGACATTTATATCCGACCTTCAGCATACCATCCAGAGTCCTGAAGATGGGGGTTATCTCGTAAACACTCTTCCCCCACCTCGACAATCAGTGGAGGGAACAATTCCTCCTTGTTTTGTCCAATGCTTTACCGGGTCTTCATAAGGTGCTTCTGTCCCCCAAGGAGGAAAGGTAACCAAGAGCTAAGGTCCAAAATCCAGAAAGGAGATGCTTTTTCAGAGCCCTGGAAAGCAATGCGCCCACCTTCACTTCCACCCTTTTTACCAAATGAATGGTCCCTTTGCTTGCTTGCTTCTGTTTGCTTGATTATTTATTTGTTCATTCCATCATTCATTCACTCACTCATTCATTCATTTATTCATTCATTTATTCGTCCATTTATTTAATTTCTACAGCACCCATCTGACTCCAATGACTCTGGACAATTTACAACCTGGGCTTTAGGTGGCCACCTGTATGGCCTTGTGAAAAGGAATGTGTGCATCTATGTGTGTGTGTGTTCTTTTCTCCATGTGCCATTCCCCCCCCCCCCATTCCACTGCTCCCCAATGGAGGGATGGTGCCTTTCTTACAGGATTAATTGTTGTTATTATCTCTTTTATTCATTAAACATGAAACTCAGTCAACTGAACATTTAAAAATGTATCCCAAATACCATTGACTGGAGCTGATGGTTGATACAGATTGCTGCCAGCATCCTAGGTATCAACCAAGTATTGTTATTGTTATTATTGATTTAATCTTCCGTTTGATTCACAGTCTGGGACTGGTGAAAACTTAACAGTTCAAGTCCTAACCAAACACCTAAGAATGTTAAGGTAACCTCTGAGGATACAGGCAGTTCCGGGTAAGGTGATTTTTTTGTTTTGCCAAGTCAGAATATTCAGGTCTAATAAATTCAGATTTTCCATGTATCTGGGCAACTCTTTGGGGATTGCTCCAAGGGCTCCTATTACTATTGGTACAACCATTGAGTTTCCCCCCCCTCCATAATTGCTTAACTTCAATTTGCAAATTATTATTATATGCTTCCATTTCATCCAGAATGCCAAAGAAAGTGTTTATGATGATGATGATGATGATGATGATGATGATGATAATAATAATGTCAATTATATTTGTGATATATTTTAAATGTTCAGTTGACTGAGTTTCATGTTTAATAAATAAGAGATAATAATAATAATAATAATAATAATAATAATAATAATAATCTGCTATGAATTCCGTTTGTGAATATTTGAGTGAGTGAGGTGTCAACCTACTGGTAGATTTTCTTTCTGCCTCTCCCCCTGTCTCTGTGATCTGAGAGATGGCTTGATATATTCCGGATTAATGGTTAAATTTCAGGCTGCCTTTTGATGAAACTCTGCTCCCTTTCTCCCCCTCCCTCCCTGTGCTTCTTCTTCTCTCTTTCTCTCTAATCCAAGAATCATTAGCAGCACCCTCTGGCTACATGTTTACCACCACTGAAACATTATGATCTGGTTGTAATACAAATTCCACCCGGTTATTTTGCATTTTTGCGATGGGAGACACAATCGCGATATTTCATATTTCTGGAAAGAGAAAAGGAAAGAGCAGGAAAGAAGGAGGGGAAGAAAAAAGAAGGAGGGGAGGATAAAAATTGCATTTCTCTCTCCCCCCTTCCTTTCTCTTCCTTTTTATGAAACTGGGGGAAAATACTTTCATGCAAGAAGGAAGGAAGGAAGGAAGGAAGGAAGGAAGGAAGGAAGGAAGGAAGGAAGGAGTGATCCCTAAATATCATGCCTTTAAAAATCATCCCTTTTTTTACTTGATGGGTTCAAAAGCTTCTCTCTTCCATCCAGACTCTCTGTTGAATCCTTTGTTATCAAGAAAAAGTGGATCTTACACATTATCTCCCTTCTAATACTCAAATATTCTGCCTTGCCATTTTAAGGCAGAATCTTCCTTACCCCACCCCCCACCCCGTTATCAAAGGGATCCACCTGTCGCAGCTGTTTGGTTCTATTGTTCTCAAATCAGATTCTGTCTATGCCGAGTCTCTCTTTTTCCCCTTTCTTACACATCAACTCTTCCCCGTGGATAGTAAATTAAGGATGGATAGCAACAGAACATAAGAATACCAAGGAAAGAGGAGGAAGAATCAAGAAGAGAGAGAGAAGAAAGAAGAGAAGAAGAAGAAGAGAAGAAGAAGAAGAAGAAGAAGAAGAAGAAGAAGAAGAAGAAGAGAGGAGGAGGAGAATCTCTGAAACATACAAGAACATCTACTGGATTTGGTGTACAAAGATAATATTTGTTTGACTCCCTAGATCCCACATACAACATCCTGGCCTTGAATCAACAGCCTCCCAATATATTTTATAGCCATCCTTCCAGTCACTTCTCCGTATTGATTGTGGGGACAAATCAATCGGAGAAATCAATCGTCTATTTGGTTAAACAAGGGAATAAATGTAGAAATAGGCAAGGTTTGCGCTCGAACTAGCCAGAACTACGGCCTCCCCAAATTATACCTTTTAAAATATAGTCTCGAAAACCTCTTCCCACTACATCGGGGATAAAATTCACATTATTTTGAAAACTCTGGTGTTTTTCATATTGGTCCCTTCAGTGGAGGTTGTTCTTCACTACGACTCTTCCCCTCTTGCGAACTGGGTTTTCTGAACCGTCAAAACCAGCGCAGTGGAAACGACTCTAAATACTTTTGTCTATTTTATCTCCCCGGTTTAAAGAAATAGCGGTCCTTTATCTTTTGGAGAGAGGAAAATGCTCTTTTAATTCGAGTTGGTTTCAAGAGGAAAGGGAGGAGGGGAAAACAAAAACAAAAAACGATAACAGGGCTCGAATCATGCCCTAAAATGTTAGGGCTTTGGATTCGCGAGGCAGGGTCCCCAAGACCGGATATGAAAATGGCAGGTTCGCCGTTATCTCTGGGCACATTTGAGACATTTTCCTCGGCCGGGGCGCTGAGACCACCACATTCCGAGGGCTTCGATTTTCAGGATGTAAAGATGCGCGCGATTTCCTCCCCCCCCCCTTCATCTCTCTTTTCCTGGTTATGATCTGCGGCTGGGTCTCTGTCTCTCTCTCTGTCTCTCTCTGTCTCTCTGTCTCTCTCCCCCTCCCCGGACGTAACTTGAGAGTTTTCCTTTTCGCTCAGGCTCCGAAGGGGCGAGTTTAGTTACCTTCCAGCTTGGGAGGCTTTTAAATTCTAGGCGAGGTGTGAAAAGCGAGCTGTTACATTCAAACCTCGCAGCTTCGGTTACCGCTGGCCCCACTCGGCGAAACGCGACACCCAGGTTGGTTTCGTCTTTCCTGCCCACCCCCTTTTGCTGGCTTCCCACCCAACCCGCTTCCTTTCCACTTTCTTCACACGTCCATCCACCCGAACTGATACTACGGAAGATACCCTGGATGCTACAATGTCTCTTCAACTCTTCGTGAAAGGGGCATTTTCAAGTGTCCCATTCTATTAACTCTCTTTGATTATGAAGAGAGCGGGCGGGCGGCGGGATGGGGGCGGGGGCTGAGGGGTGTGTGTGTGAGAGAGAGAGAGGAGAAAGGAGTGAGAGAAAGTGGGGATTCCAGCGCGGCTTTTCAATTCCCCGGTTCTTCCGAGTTCCTCTAGGGGGAGTGCAGTTCGCTTTTCAGCGGCAAGGTGGCGCTCCAAGGTGACAGGTTTTGGGCGAGAGCTGGTTAGCGCGGCTCGGGCAAGGGAAGTGTTGGGAGAAAGATATCATTTCAATGGGCTAAAAAGACAGGGAGGGGAGGGGAGGGGAGAGCCTTCTTAGAGTGCTTGGCTTGGGAAAGAGAGAGGAAGGAGGGAGGGAGGGAGGGAGGGAAGAAGGAAGGAAGGAAAGAAAGAAAGAAGGAAGGAAATGAGAGGAAGAAGAAGGAGAGGGAAGGAAAAGAGGAAGAAATAAAGGAAGAGAGGGAAGAGGGGAAGGAAACAAGATTCCCTCTACAAGAGAGATGGGTGGTCTTTAAATTATACATATATGTATCTGTGTGTGTGTGTTTGTGTTTGTGTGTGTATGTAGAGAAAATATGGAAGAGTACATACTGTAGCTCAGGGGGAGGGAGAATTAGGTAGAAGATCGGAAACAAGCTTTATTCAAGAATAATCAATTTTTTTTGTAGTCGCAAAACTTCTCCCCAATCAATTTTCAGCTTTTGAAGAATGTGCATGGAAGGAGTTTTAAAAAATCTGAACACCACATACAAATCTGATGATTATTTTATTTTATTATGTTTAAAAATCAGGAAAATTTCTGGAATAAAGGCAAGCAGGTTGTGACGGGGGCCAGCTAACCAAACCGACCTTTTAAAGTCTTGGAGAGTGTTGTGTTTCCCTCCCTCCTTTTAAATATTCTCTTGTAGCTGGAAGGCAGAGTAGAGCCAATGGGGCAATTCAAAATTTGCACCATAACGCTTCTCGCTTCTCTCTTCTCTTCTCTTCTCTTCTCTTCTCTTCTCTTCTCTTCTCTTCTCTTCTCTAATTCCTCCCTTACCCTAGCTAGAAACAGAAGAGGAATCCTCAGACCCTGAACATCAATTCTATACATCTATAAATACGGGGAAGGAAAAGTCCGTTGCCTTGCAGTTTCCCTTAAAAGAAAAGGCTGGTTTCATTTCATTTCATTTATTATTATTATTTTTTATAATCCACCAGGCTTGGCGGAGCTGGGGCAGACGCCTACAGCGCTGTTTTCCTTTCCCAGCCTCTTGCGAAGGCCTGGCTGTAAGCCGACATCCAAAGCCGGTTTAACGTTACACCGCCTTCCCCACCCTTTGCTCCGACCCAAGCTATTTAAAACAACAACAAGGAATGGGGGTTTGGAAGTGAAGGCTCTGTGTTCCGTTTCTCCGTCCCTGCCCCCCGAAGGGTTTTCTTATTAAAAAGGATCGCCCCCATGATTCCTAACCCCCGACCCCAGCAACATCTCGCTCCTAGCGGCCGCGTGGAGGGGGGAGCGCCTGACTGCCTTGAAGTCGATGGGCAAGAGGTATCCTGAGCTGGGATCCCGCCCTTGGCTCTGGGAGCCGTAGAGAACTAATTCGGTATTCGCCTCGGAGTCCCCGGGAGGAGTTCGGCTGCAGAATGGATGGGGGTTCTCTATGCCAGGGGGGGAGCCGCCGAGAGGCTGACCGCCCCGCCAGCCGGCCGGCCGATCGAGGCCTTGCGAAGCAGAAGAATTCAAAGGGAAGCAGTATTCCAATTTTTTTGCCCTCCTTAAGGCCCAACCGCGCCGTTTTATTGGCCCTCCGGGATGAGAAACGCAAAATAGGCTGCGTCGCCAAAGATACGACTGGGAACCTTCGGCGGGTGCAAACGAACGAAGAACGGGCCCTGCTAGCTTTATGGGTGCTAAACTACATAGTTTCTCCTCCTTCCTCTTCCTCTTCCTCCTCCTCCTCTTCTTCTTCCTCCTCTCCCTCTTCCTCTTCCTTCTCCTCCTCCTCCTCCTCTTCTCCTCCTCCCCCCTCCCTCCACCACCCCTCCCTCCTCCATTAACGCCCTCCCCCAAGAAAGCTTCCGACACATCCCGTAACCTCCGCCGCCCCGCGTGAGATTCCCTTCGCCCCTTTCTCACGAATTTTAGCCAAGAAGGCTTTCTCCAGATACCTATCTATTTGGAGAAAGCGTTCCTTCTCTCGTCTTCCTTCTCGCTAGGACTCCTGCCAACAGCAACTCCGATGCTCCATGCGGGGCCTTTCAACCGTATTTGTATTCTTCAATTCTTAACCAAAAGGGTAGAAATAGTTTTCGATTGGAAAGGTGGGTCCGGGAAGGGGCGAAGAATACGCCTCCGGGACTGCAGTTCCTCCGCAGAGGGGTATACTTGCAATTGGAAGAGACGATCGACACGTTCATCAATAGTAAAATATTATTTGGGGAATAACATGCAGCTTCTTCAAGGTCAGATTGTATTCAAAGAGTGGCGTTGAAGCTACGGAAACTGCTTTCTGAGGCTTATGTACATATTTCTCTCCACATGAGATATCAGGTTAAAAAAGAAAGAAAATTAGCCCCTTCCTTATTTCCTGTCCAAACATTCACTTTTTCCTACCTACAAAGTTTATATAATTAGACATCACCAAGAAACAGAATAATATGAAACGTTCAGGCCCTTCATTTAAAACTCATAAGGATATAGAAGCCTATTTCAAGTCAGAGAATTAAAAGTTGCTACTGATGGAATCGTGTGTGTGTGTGTGTGTGTGTACACATACATACATATATACATACATACATACATACATACATACATACATACAAAGTGGGACTTTCTTTTGAGTAAATATGCAAAAGAAGGCTATCTGACATATTTTGCAAGCACCCAGATAGGCTATTCCAGCTTCACGTTTAAAAACCCTCCACTTAATACAAAGTCGGTACTTGTAAAACAAAGAAGTAGGAAACCCCCAATTTGCACGGAAATAAAAATTGGGGTTCCCCCAATAGTGCATTTGTGTGTACCCCTCTCTCCCCTCATGGATAAACGTATGTGTGCAGGTAGGATCTCATCATCACCATCACCCTCATCATCGTCGTCATCATAATCAATTCTCTTAATTAACTGGATGTTAATTATTGGTTGGTGCCTTCACAGCATCTGGCCATAAGAATCCAGCCTGCATTTCTCTCCTGCTTTAGATAACTTCTGATTTACAGGACTGCGCCAGCCTGCTTGAAAAATGCAATTTCCCACCTGTGTGTTTGTGGATAGCATTTTTCTATATTTTGCTACTGAGCTCCAGTTGCAAGAAGTTTGGCAGACAGGAAAACAAATGGCTCATAAAACTGGTCCAAAACTGGGGAAAAAATCTCCATTTGCTAGCCCTTTTCTCCATAACAGTTGGACTAAGAAAAGTGTCTTATAAATTTCCAAATGCTATCTGCTAATCCTGGTGCCTTTCTAGGGTGCCCGATTACAATTCCATCATCCCCAGCCGAAAGGAATTGCACCCTGTCATTTGAAGAAGATGTAATGGAATTTTTAGTTCCTAAAGGAACTTAGCGAAGACTACAAAGCCCATCCTGAAGTTAGTGTCCCTGGCTTCTTCCGGGTTTTAGTCATGATTCGGGGTGGTTTTAAACTTGAGTAGATTTTGGGTGAGGCAACTCGGAGGAATTGTGAAGGAAAGAAAATATTAAACACCCATGAAAACAGAAGCAAGTAAGGAAAAATACGTGAAAATTATAGGGACGCTCCCCCACCACACACACACACACACAAAGGAAAAATAAATGAAAAGAGAGCCAGTTTGTCTAGTGGTAAAGGCACTGGGTTTAGAAAGCAGGAGATTATAAATTCTAGTCCCGCCTTAGAAGTAGGAAGTAGGTGACTTTGGGCAAAGTCAATGTCCAATGCCCAACCCACCTCTGACAGGGTTGTTATTGTGGGGAAAATAAGCAGGGGAAGGAGGGTTAGATAAGTTCATCAATTTGAGTAATTTCTTAAAAAAATAAATAAATAAAGGCGAAACAATTTTTTTTAAAAAAAGAAGAGAACTATGTACGGAAGAAAGGGGAAAATAATCTTTCCTAGCCCAAAGTGAAATGTTTTACTTGGGTGCTTAGAGAATATGTGGGACGGGACTTGCGGGGAAACTGTTCTCCCTCTCTCCGCCTTTGGTGTAAATTCAGGCCCTGAGCCTTCTCTTCTTCCCCACCAGACGGTTCCGCCTTACAATATTCCTGCAGCCCGTTTTGAGGAGTTTGCAGTGCCCCGTCGCTGCTCAGCAAACGGAGAGTTTTTAGGTGACCCGAGACTTAGATTCCACGCTCCCCGCCGTTCCGCGCCCTTCCACAAAAGGGAAGAACGCTATTCTTGGCTGGGAGAGGATAAGTTTACCTGTCCGGGAAGCGTAAAACAAAGGGTTACCATTTTGAGGGGAGTAAGCGGGGAGCTCAAGGCGAGATTTATTCGCCTGGCGACTTGGGTCTCTTTACTGAAAACGTGGCATATTTTCAGTGGCACTCAAGAGTTCAACCCTCGCTGCAGGAAAATGAACCAGAATGCTCTTTAAATCGAAGCCAGCGCGGCGCTAGGATTACTCTTCCAAGGGCCGATTAAACAAGAACGCGTTTGACCGACTGCTGAAAAGTCGAAGCTGCCTTTCCCAAAAACAGATAAAACGGGTTTGACTTTTTCTCTAAGAACTTGGGAAGGCACCTATTAAATTCAGGCTTAGTTGGGTGGCCCTCAAATTTAGCCGGAAGGATCCATCTGAAGGGGGATCTCTCTGTGTGTGCAGATCTCCTATTTTATAGAAGAATTTTAGGGGAGAATTTTTCTCCCTCACGTCGGACACTTCGCTTCGGTTTCGCCAGGATCCTACGGACTAGCAACCGAAAATGCTTTTAAAAAAACCAAACCTCCATAAACACTTTTTAGGGAGGAAAAGAACGCAGGACAAAACCGAGGATCGCATTTTTCAAAATCGAGTCCTTTCCCTACAACAATACACAATTCCCTACACAATCCACAACCCTTCTCCACCTGTCGCCCACTCCGAAATATCTCGGGAGGGTGACCGCCGGATCCCAGAGGGAGTCGGGGGTTTGGTCAGCTCAACACAAAGCGGAGGGAAGCAAAATTGGAGCGTTTTTAAACCGCCGGGTGGTGGATCGGGGCAGCCCAACGGCTCCGCGCGGGGAATAAGGTCTCCGGCTGTTTGGAGAAAAAGGGGTCGAAAGTGACGTCCCGCGGTGCCTCCACAGTTAAGGAAGTAACCTTTCAGGGACCCTGTTTAGGGTGGCCAGGGAAGGAGAAGGCATACATGAAAGAAAAGGGGAAGAGGAAGGAGAAGAGATGAAGAATGGAAGGGGAAGAAGGAGAAAGAGAATAAGAAGGGGAGAGGAGAATAAGGAAAAGAAAGAACAAAGGAGAAAGAGAGAAGAAGGAGAAAGAAGGAGAAGAACAAAGGGGAAAGAGAAAGAAAGAGAGAGAAGGAGAAGGAAGGGGAGTAAGGAGAAAGAAGAGGAGAAGAAGAAAGGAGAAAGAGAGAGAAGAAGAAGGGGAATAAGCAGAAAGGAAAAAGGAGAAAGGAGAAGAAGGAGAATAAAGGAGAAAGAGAAAAAGAGAGAAGGAAGGAAGGAAGAAGAAAGGAGAATAAGGAGAAAGGAAAAAAGAGAAGGGGAAAGGAGAAGGGAAAGGAGAAGAACAAAGGAGAAAGAGAATGAAAGAAAAAGAGGAGGAGGAGAAGAAAGGAGAATAAGAAGGGAAAAAAGAAGGGAGGAAGGAGAAAGAAGAGGAATCTTCATACTCCACTACCAAACGCTGAAAAAGGCATTTGCCTGATCTGGAACTAATAGGCCATCAACTATCATCAAAGGGGCCGGGAGTTCTAAGGAAAGGAGGGAACGTGCGTATGTTTGTGCGTGCGCGCACGCCACTTCTGTCAAACACACAGGGAGAGAGGAGAGGGAGAGGAGGGAGGGAGGGAGGGAGAGAGGGAGAGAGGGAGGGAAGGAGGGGGAGAGGGAGAGAGAGAGAGAGAGAGAGAGAAGCCTTGCGCGGGGCCTTATTTTGAATTCTTGTCGCCGAGTGTCCCTTCCCTCCCCAGCCCCCCTTTCCCCAAAGACTCGATAGGGAAAACTTTTCCCGAAGTAGGCGATCGATCGATCTCTTTTTCTTCTTCTTCTTCTTTCTTCCCGCTCCCCGCCAGTACGGCGGAGTTCTTTGAGACGCTGTCAAAGCGCATTAGAAGAGAGACCTCTCAGCGTGGCCGTCCAGAGATGCTTTGAAAAGCTTAAATGGGGGGAAGGGGTGGAGGTGGGGGGGAGAGAGAGGGGTGTTTCGCTTATTTAAAGAGAAAACTGATTACAACGCCCCCCCCATCCTCCCCTTCCTCCCGGTTAAAATATACCGAGCAAGGGAGAACGCGGGCGGAGGTGGGCAGCTCCGCGAGGCGCAAAAAAAGTTGCTTGTTTTCCGAGGCCAGACTGGGTTAGATGTCCCGGAGGGGTTATTTGGCGTGTTAATTAGTTTTAAAAAATAAAAAGCGTTTGCGTTTGGGCCGGTCTGGTTATGCGAGAGGGAAGAGGTAGGGACTGTTGCTTGGTTTATTTTTACTTATCCACCATATTAATAACAGCTTGGACTTACTTATTTTCTTTCTTTCTTTCTTTCTTTCTTTCTTTTCTTTCTTTCCTTCTTTCTTTCCCTCCCTTCCCTTCCTTTTTTCTTTTTCTTTTTTTCTTTTTTCTTTTTCTTCTTTCTTTTCTTCTTTTTCTTTCTTTCCTTTCTTTCTGTCCTTCCTTCCTTCCTTTTCTTTCTTTTTTCCCAAAAATCACTTGCTGAAAAATAGATAGCACTGAACTTTCCAGAATAATCTGTTCCCCTTTTCTCGATGCAACCCTCAACTTTTCCAAGTTTTAAGAGCACAGCAACAGACGGACATCGGAAACCCTTGAGAAATAAAACTAAATAAATTAGAAGCTGCCTCTCAGAAGCCTGGTTTGGCATGCCACCCTTAGCCTTTGGAAATAAAGAGGCACATAAACCCATTTCTAAACCAACCAATCAACCAATCAATCAATCAACCAGACAGTCCATCCATCAATCATCAGATAAATACATACATGGTGGTCTTTCAAATGGTTCAGAATAAAACCATTTTTATACTACAGGTGAAACTCAAAAAATTAGAATATCGTGCAAAAGTTCATTTATTTCCGTAATGCAACTTAAAAGGTGAAACTAATATATGAGATAGACTCATTACATGCAAAGCAAGATAGTTCAAGCCGTGATTTGTCATAATTGTGATGATTATGGCTTACTGCTCATGAAAACCCCAAATCCACAATCTCAGAAAATTAGAATATTACATGCAATCAATTAAACAAGGATTGTACCTAGAACGGACCTCTGAAACGTATAGGCATGCATATGTACTCAGTACTTGGTTTGGGCCCCTTTTGCAGCAATTACTGCCTCAATGCGGCGTGGCATGGAAGCTATCAGCCTGTGGCACTGCTGAGGTGTTATGGAAGACCAGGATGCTTCAATAGCGGCCTTCAGCTCTTCTGCATTGTTCGGTCTCATGTCTCTCATCTTTCTCTTGGCTATGCCCCATAGATTCTCTATGGGGTTCAGGTCAGGTGAGTTTGCTGGCCAATCAAGCACAGTAATCCCACGGTCATTGAACCAGGTTTTGGTGCTTTTGGCAGTGTGGGCAGGTGCCAAATGAAGTCAGCATCCCATAAAGCTTGCTATGAAGGAAGCATGAAGTGCTCCAAAATCTCCTGGTAGATGGCTGCGTTGACCCTGGACTTAATGAAGCACAGTGGACCAACACCAGCAGATGACATGGCTCCCCAAATCAACACAGACTGTGGAAACTTCACACTGGACTTCAAGCATCTTGCAGTGTGTGCCTCTCCATTCTTCCTCCAGACTCTGGGTCCTTGGTTTCCAAATGAGATGCAAAAGTTGCTCTCATCAGAAAAGAGGACTTTGGACCACTGAGCAACAGACCAGGTCTGTTTTTCTTTAGCCCAGGTAAGACGCTTCTGACATTGTTTGTTGTTCAGAGCGGCTTGACAAGAGGAATACACATTTGAAGCCCATGTCCAGGATCCGTCTGTGTGTGGTGGCTCTTGATGCACTGACTCCAGCCTCAGTCCACTCCTTGTGAAAGTCCCCAACACTTTTGAATGGCCTTTCCTGACAATCCTCTCCAGGCTGCAGTCATCCCTGCTGCTTGTGCACCTTTTTCTTCCACACTTTTCCCTTCCACATAACTTTCTATTAATGTGCTTTGATACAGCACTTTGGGAACATCCAACTTCTTTTGCAATTACCTTTTGAGGCTTTCCCTCCTTATGGAGGGTGTCAATGATGGTTTTCTGCTCAACTGTCAGGTCAGCAGTCTTTCCCATGATTGTGATTCCTACTGAACCAG
This sequence comes from Naja naja, assembly GCA_009733165.1. Lineage (NCBI taxonomy): Eukaryota > Metazoa > Chordata > Lepidosauria > Squamata > Elapidae > Naja > Naja naja. Next base: position 18,135,790 of record CM019163.1, read on the forward strand.
ACTGAGAGACCATTTAAAGGCTCAGGAACCCTTTGCAGGTGTTATGGCTTAATTAGCTGATTAGAGTGGGACACTTTGAGCCTAGAATATTGCACCTTTTCACAATATTCTAATTTTCTGAGATTGTGGATTTGGGGTTTTCATGAGCTGTAAACCATGATCATCTCAATTATGACAAATCACGGCTTGAACTATCTTGCTTTGCATGTAATGAGTCTATCTCATATATTAGTTTCACCTTTTAAGTTGCATTACTGAAATAAACGAACTTTTGCACAATATTCTAATTTTTCGAGTTTCACCTGTATACCATAAAACTGGTGAGGGGATCATTCAAGGATTCTAGACAGTGCCTGGGCTGGCATCCCCATAAACCACTTTCTGCTGGCAACATCCAGCAGAATATGGTCTTGTTAGCAATTTGGGTAGAAGATAAATCTACCCCTCCTCTGTCAATCAGGAGCTGGTTCCAGGGAAAGCAATGTTCCCTCCTGAGCTCTGTGCTTCTGCTGAACCAAAACTAGTAGCTTTCCACCAGATGTTCAGCCAACGCAGCACTTTAGCCCCACAAATGAAAGTGCTGAGACAACATCCTCCTTGCCTAAAATTAAATGATTATTTAAAAAGATGTTGAGACACTGGAAAGAGTGCAGAGAAGAGCAACCAAGATGATTAGGGGGCTGGAGGCTAAAACATATCAAGAACGGTTGCTGGAACTGGGTATGTCTAGTCTGATGAAAAGAAGGACTTGGGGTGACATGAGAGCAGTGTTCTGATATCTCAGGGGCTGCCAGAAAGAAGAGGGAGTCAAGTTATTCTCCAAAGCACCAGAAGGCAGGGCAAGAAGCAATGGATGGAAACTAATCAAGGAGAGAAGCGACTTACAACTAAGGAGGAATTTCCTGACAATGAGAACAACTTGCCTCCAGAAGTTGGCAATGCTCCAACACTGGAAGTTTTTAAGGATAGACTGGACAAGCCTTTGTCCAGAATGCTATAGAGACTCCTGCTTGAATAAAGGGCTGGATTAGAAGATCTTCAGGGTGCTCCCAATTCTGTTATTCTGTTATATTCTGTTATGAATGGAAATGTCTCCTACTGAACATGTATAATACAAGCTATTCTCCAAAGCCCCTGAGGGCAGGACAAGAAACAATGGGTGGAAACTAATCAAGGAGAAAAGCAACTTAGAAGTAAGAAGAAATTTCCTAACAGTGAGACCAATCAACCAGTGGAATGGCTTGCCTTCAGGGGTTGTGGGTGCTCCATCACTGGAGGCTTTCAAGACAAAATTGGACACCCATTTGTCTGAAACGGTGGCATAAGGTTTCCTGCTTGAACTGGAAGAGAAATCTACATCCCCTCCTGCCCATCCATAGTTGGTTCCAGTGAGTCCTGCTTCTGAGCTCTTCTGCTGGACCCAATACAGTGGCTTTCCAAGCAGATGTTCAGCCAACACAGCTGGCCCACAAATGAAGGTTGCTTAGGTAACATCCTCATTGCCCAAAATTGAGTGGGTACCTGGTTGGCTAGATGGGATGGTATCCTACTGCAGAAAGGGACTCCTGTTGGACATGCGCTGTCCAGACTTTCCCACTGGCTGGCTTGTGAGGTTGGTGGAGCTGAAAGATAAGGAGTGACCCAAATTCACCCAGAAACTTCCTCCTGGGGATCTGTAGCACCTTCTGACTTTACCTGGCCATATGTTATGAAGGTGGACGATCTCTGGCTTGAGGGGGGACAGGTGAGGTAATACCCTAAGGCAGGGGTCTCCAACATTGGCAACTTTAAGCTTCAACTGCCAGAATTCCCCAGCCAGCAAAGCTGTGGGAGTTGAAGTCCTGCAGGCTTGCCAACGTTGGGACCCCTGCTCTAAGGTAAAACAACTTCTCAGTGAAACAATGGCCCTGTGTGGAATTTTTTTTTAAATAAAGGGTAGGGATGAATGGAGAGCAAGCAGAAAGAACACATCTGGACTCCGAAGAAAGCCTGGAACTTGGTGAGGATTTCTGCCAGTTCCATTGATGGTAGGGAAGTGATGGTGGAGGAAACGGACTTATCCTCAGGACCTCTTTTTAAAACTGTTGGGCTATTATTTAGAGTAAACTTTCTGGAGCTCAGAGCTCTGATCGTCATCATCATCATCATCATTTAAATTTCTATTGAATTGACCTGAACTCTTGGCAGATCAATAGACATGTATCCTTGGCAGGATTTACAGAAATGGCTTGGCAGTGCCTGCCTGCCTGCCTGCCTGCCTGCCTGCCTGCCTGCCTGCCTTCCTTCCTTCCTTCCTTCCTTCCTTCCTTCCTTCCTTGGTGGAAAATGATCTTAAAGTTCACGTAAAAAGTACCAGGGAGAAGAGAGAGAGAGAGATGGAGGGAGGGAGGGAGAGGGAAAGGGAGAGAGAGAGGGAGGAGGGGGAGACGGAGAGAGAGAGGAGAGAGATGGAGAGAGGAAGGAAGGAAGAGAAAGGAAGAGGAGAGAGAGGAAGGGAGGGAGGGAGAGAGAGGGGCGAGAGAGAGCGGGGAGGGAAGGAGGGAGAGAGGGGGAGAGAGGGAGGAAGGAAGGGGGAGAGAGGAAGAGGACTTTTCAACATTTCCCTGCGCAGCAGATGCGTCCCCCGAGGAGATAATTAGATTATAGGAAGAGAAAAGTTGCCTGGTTGATTCCCGAGGATCCCTCTGGGAAGACGGAGAGGGGCGCAGAGGGGGTGGGGGTGTGGAGGTGGGGGGCACCTTTCATCTCCAGCATTCCTCTGCCTCAGAATCTCGCGAGGCATCCCGAGATGCCCTTCCCCTCTCCCATCCAAATCAAAGCAGGTGCCGGGATAAACGGCCCCCATTCCCAGAGGCCAGGAGGAGGGGAGAGGGTTACGTGCCGCCTCCTCCCCCTCCGCGCATCCAAGCTCTTTGATCTTGGGGAGGGAGAACCTTCGAGAGAGACCGCATCGTTCCTTTTTCCTCCCGGGAAGCGATGTCTGCCTCTCTCCAGAAGGGTGGGACTTCAACTCCCGTAAGCCCCGGGCTCGCCAGGGCCAGTGGCAAGGGACTGTGGGAATTGTAGTCGACCACATCTGGAGGACGCCAGGCTGCTTATCTGTTTCTTAGCCCAACTCCAGAGCTTTAAGTGGCTTCCAGTATAACCATCTGCAATCGGGAAGCCTTGAATAATTCGTTCCAGGATATTCTCCTAGGAGGCTCCCAGGCAGAAGTGGTATTCAGCCGGTTCTGATCAGTTCTGAAGAACCGGTAGCGGAAATGTTGAGTAGTTCAGAGAACCGGCAAATACCACCTCTGACTGGCCCCGCCCCCATCTCTTCTCTGCCTCCCATTGAGTCCCAGCTGATTGGCTGGGTCTTCTTTGGTTGCCCTGCACAGGAGAACGGAGCTGGAAAGCAGGTTAGTGGGGTGGGGAGGGAATGGAGATTTTGCAGTATCCTTCCCCTGCCATGCCCACCAACCCATGCCATGGCCACAGAACCGGCAGTAAAAATTTTTGAATCCCACCACTGCCCAACAGTAGAAAATACTTTCATCCAAACTTCAACAACTCCAGAAGTTGATGTTCTGAGTTCAAGAGGCATCCATCCAGGGCTGCTGCAGAGTTTCCAGCCAGATCCATAAGTGTCAAATGTGGCTTTTCTTTAAAAAATTTTTTTTAGTAAACCTGTAAAAAATGTTCTATCATTTGCCACCAGCAAGGCTTAGCAAAGAGGTTTAAAAACTCATCCGCCAAATGCTGGAAATACCTGGATTGTATTATTATATTCAGTGGATTTGCCCAAAGGCAAAATAAATAAATAAAAAAAATTGGATGAAAATATACATACGTGGTTAGGAAAAATGATAAAGCAACACATGGATTTAAAGCCAGAAATATTTCTGTTAGGTATTTTGCCAGAACTTTACAATAAAGGGAATGTATATTTAATCTCACATGTTTTGACAGCAGTGAGAATTGTATTTGTGCAATATTGGAAAAATGAGGAAACGCCTTCAGATGAAAATATAATTTAAAAAAAATTAGAGTGTGCAGAAATGGATAGATTAACATTACAGATAAAGGATAAAGAAGACACAGAATATTTTTTAACTTGGGATTTGTTTTCTCAATGGTTAGATAATAAAAACAGAAATTAGAAGTGGGAAGAATATTATTATAGATAAGTAAAGAATCCTTATTACTATATGTAAAATGTCCCAGACAATACACTGTTTATTGAATACTTACGTATGTTAAAGAAAAGTGTATAAATAAAATTTATATTAAAAAAAATAGTGTATGATGAGAACATGACAAAAGAAAGGCCAACATACACACATAATCAGAGGTGGTATTCAGGAGGTTCTGGCCAGTTCTGGAGAACCGATAGTGGAAATTTTGAGTAGTTTGGAGAACCAGCAAATCCCACCACTGACTGGCCCTGCCGCCAACTATTCTCTACCTCCCATTGAGCTGGGTCTTCTTTGGTTGCCCTCCCCAGGAGAATGGAGCTGGAAAGCAGGTTAGTGGGGTGGGGAGGGAATGGGAATTTTGCAGTATCCTTCCCCTGCCATGACCATCAAACCAAGCCACGCCCACCAAGTCATGCCCACAGAACCGGTAGTAAACATTTTTGAATCCCACCACTGCACATAACCCACATAATTATATACAAAACTTTTAAGGGGAGGTAAAGCGGTGAACTCACAACTGGAGATCCACTTCAAGGTATCCAGGCGATGACCTCTGGCATTCCTTCCGGAGAACCAAAGGACACACATTGTGGGCAATCTTGCACGACATGTTTAATAGTTTGAATTTCAGCACCGCAATCGCAATGAGGGGAAATCACTCCAGCCCCACTGACACAGGGAAGAGGCACCTTCTTCTAGTATCCCATGCCTAATTTTGTTCAATTTCAACCAGACAGAACAAAACAGGTTTAAAACCAAGTGGTTTGATAGAGGGATCATTAATGGTTACAAGCAGGAGTGGGCTTCAAAATTTTTAGCAATGGGTTCTCTGCCTGGTTGTTGGGTGGGGGTGGCCTAGTCAGTCTCCTGGACCACAGCAGGGGGGGCTTTTTTGCCCATTGGCCCATTTCCAGCCTTTCCAAACTTCCAGGAGGCCCGTTTTTCGCCTTCCCTGAGCCTCTGTGCACGCCCTGCACTTACCTGCATCCAAAACGGGCCACGTGGGGACTCCTGGGAGGGGCAGGGTGGGGTGGGCAGGGCCAGCCAGGAGTGGGGATTTGGGGTTCTCCAAACTGCTCAGAATCATAGCTAGAGGCTCTCCCGAACCCCTATGAACCCCCAGCAGCCCAACCCTGGTTACAAGCCACCAGAAGGTAACTTGGATCATTATTCTCTCTGGGCATTGCAGGGTTACCCTGGATCGATGTGACGTTTTCTTTGAAAAGAAGCAGATTTTACAATGCACCCATTTCCTGGCTTCGCAGGGTGGTCTCTTTTCCTAAATAGGCACAAAGTTCCAAAAACACCGAAAACCGCCCTGCCCTCCAATATTTATGACAGGGAAACTGTCTTTCCATTGCAAATCTGGGATCTGAATGCAGAAGAATATTAGAGTGAACAGGGGAGGGAGGCCTGACCAAGTTGTGTGACTGCATTTTATTTCTTGCCCATGAGTCTTGTCAAGAGACAATTTCATGAAATAAGGACCATGCCAACAGAGTACTGAGATGGAGTTGCAAGCACAATAATTCACATCAGTTTCCTTTCTTCCATGTTTGCATCTATGACTGTCCGGATTAGGAGATCTGGACTATTACAGCACACACATCAATTTAACTTAACATGAATGGAATATTTCTAATGTGATGGGACACACAAGGAATTTGTCTCTGGTGCATAAGTTCGCAGTGTACATGCAAAACAACAGAGGAATATAATGATAAGATAGAAGGCAAAAGGAAAGATGAGAAAGATAAAATATTGTAGGGTATAATATTATAGGGTAATATAATAATATATTAATATACTGGATGGATACCTGTGCTTCGCTAAAACTATGTGGTCGGGCTTAGTTTTGGGGGAGGAAAATAAAGGGGAAAAATATTCTGCCTCTGTCCAGCATCCATTGGTATTCCTCTGGCTAGCATCCTGACAGTTCCTCTGGCTAGCATCCCAGACAGTTGAGGGCTGTTTGGAAAGTGAAACAGCAAGAAGGAGACAGCAAGGAGCCTAAGCGTGGCTTAGCTCAACTGTTCTGTACTAAAGCTACTTGGTGTTGTGAAACTAAAACTGAAACTCCTCTCCTCGGCTTGTGTTTTGCATTTAGAACAGATTTCTTTTCAGGTGGGGAGGGGGAGTTAGAACTCCTTAGCATCAGAGCGTGTTAATAATGATAATATACGAAATACTAATGCTCTGATGGTCTTTTTGAAAAACCCTTTCTTCTGATTTCTCGCTATTCACGTGACTCCTTCTGTGTAATACTACTCTCACTTTTCTACTTTTCCACTTGGAAAAGAAGGCCTGAAAACAGGGGTCCCTAATAGAATAGAATTCTTTATTGGCCAAGTGTGATTGGACACACAAGGAATTTGTCTTTGGTGCATATGCTCTCAGTGTACATACAAGAAAAATAAAATACATTCATCAAGAATCATAAAATACAACACTTAGTGATAGTTGTAGGTTACTAATACGCAACCAAAACATACTAGGAAAACAAAGCAATATAAATTGTAAAGATACAAGCAACACAATTATAGTCATAAGTGGGAAGAGATAGGCACTAAGCAGGATGAGAAGAATAATAGTAATACAGTCTTACTAAGTATTTGACAGTGTTGTGGGAGTTAGTTGTTTAGCAGAGTGATGGCATTCGGTGTGGGGGGGAAACTGCAAAACAAAACTTTAATCTCATTGTGAGATTAAAAACTGCAACGGGCATTTTGCAAACTCACAGCAGTGAAGGTAACACAAACACACAAACACACACACACACACACACATGGCAGTAAAGTGAGATGGAGAGGTCGGGAAATGCACCTCTCCATTAATTAATATTCTTTGCAACAGTGACATGTCCTTGCCAGTAATCTGTGGTATTATTTCCCCAGTGCTATTATTTCTCCTCCTTTAAAGAGTTTCTTCCTTCTCCCACCCCTCCATTCAAAAGAAGATGGCAGCTCACGCCTCTTCTGCAGCAGAGTGGAGGTCGGAAAAGGAGTGATCATAGGGAAAAAGAGAGCCAGCTGTGGATGGATTTAAGCGAGAAGGGGATGATGGAACTGAGATGACTTCAAAGGTTGGGCTGTATGCACTGTACCAGAGCTGCAGTACTGCGGGCGACCAATAGGTGGCAGAGAAGAATTAGAGGGTTTTTTCATCTCTTGCCTGCCATCTGGTGGCTGCCCAGGGTACTGCAGGCCAGATCTGATAGAGTTTTTTCAAAGCTCACTTGTTGGAACCTGTCTTACCAAAGAGAAACATCTTAATTACAGAATAGCAATGCTGGGGGGGGGGAAGCAGTGCGGGAAGGGGTGATGAAGGGGAGTTAAAGCTTTCACTTTTCTTTTCTTCTTCTTCTTTTTTGTTAAGGCCCCTCTGTGCATCTTAATCACGTTTTACTGGTGGCAGCCTTTCCCCTCCCCTCTCTCTCTCTCTCTCCCCCCCCCCAGGGCCCACGCCAATCCTCTGAACTTTATATCTATATGTAAACACCCTGTCAGTTGGCTAGTAATCTGTTCTGGGATTTCTTATTTTTGGGAGGGGGAGTCTCATTCTCCTTGAGTTCTAGATTAAGCAGAATAGTTTTTCTCTGTCGCTGAATGGACTGAGGTTTCTTGGAATATAATGTGTCAATTGTGAATGGTTTCTGACCCATAAAATCTGAGGGTGACTATCCTGGCTTTGGTATGTAATTATGCAAAACACACTCCAGAAAGGCTTGCCATCCGATCTAATGACAATTCCTGAGGTCTATTGCCTTTTTTTCCCCCCTTCTTCTCCTTCTTCTTAAAAAAAGTTGTATATTTGTCTACAGGGCTGGGAGAAGTAGATGAGGAGGCTTCAGGGAGAGACTTATCATTTGAGGAGGGTTAATTTAAAAAAAATAAAAATAAAAACTCACTTCCAAGAAGGATAAAATAATATAAACTAAATTAAGAAAAAAAAAGCCAGACACCTACATGAAAATAACTGGTGAAGAATCTGGAGAAAATTATGAGGCTGTTTTGTTTATTGATTATCTGGAAGGGGAAAGTGAATGAGGGGGAAAGATAGAAGGAAGCAAAGGAAGGAGCAGAGAGAGGGAGGGAAAGAGGGAGAGAGAGAAAGATGCCAAGAAGAGAAAATTATGAAAAATTGAGTCACGGCTGTCTGTGAAACACCCATTTAGCAAAAGTGGGGAAATGATACTATAGAAATGTACAGAAAAAAAGGGAGAAAAGCAGAAATGTTAAGGATGAATATTAATGATAGAAGTTAGAGCATCATTAATACTTGGACAGAGGAATGTCTTGCTGATTGGAGGCTCCTCTTTTGATGTAGATCCATTTTATGCACCACATTTTTATTCCTGTTTTACTCAAGAGTTTTAGCAGAGAGATTAGAAATCGCAGTGACAGCAAAGGTGTCAGCTCTTCAAGTCTGATAGCCAGCGACGTATTTATTTATTTATTTAAAAAATCCATTTGAGGAAGAAGAAAGCCCTTTAATAATAATGATGATGATTTTATAACAACAAGAGAGGAGGAAAGGAACAGTCTTTGGGAACCCTCTCCATGGGATCAAGAAAGCCAGCTCGTTTGATGCATGAAAGAATTGAGAGAAGAAAAAAAAAATTAAAAAGCGAAGAGAATAAGAGGGTTGCACTGTTGAGATAGGGAGAAGGAAGGGATTACCACAAAAGGGAATTTTGTGGCATCATCCAAACAAATGTAAACACTGCAGCCTACAGAGGTGGCGAGGCATTCTTCCTGCACGCCCTCCGTTTGTTTTCAAAGCAAACAGTCTTCTTTAAGAAATGAAAGATGCCGGCTCTTGCGACAAGAGAATTGACACCGCTTTGCTTGGGATGGCCACATCGGCAACAGAGGCACCTACAAAGACCAACCTGGTTTTTAGAAATGTATTTTGTCACACAAAATAATTTTTTAAAAAATTCAACATGAAATAAAGGAAGAAAGCGGATAAACAGAAAGAGCCTTCTTTCTTTCCTTCCTTCCCTCCCTTCCTTCTCTATTCCTTCCTTCTTTTCTTCCTTCTGTATTGCTTTCTTCCTCCCTCCTTCCTTCCTTTCTTCCAGAAGTCCTTTCTTCTCTATTCCTTCCTTCCTTCTTTCTTTCTTTCTCTATTCCTTTCTTCCTTCTCTATCCCTTCCTTTTTCCTTCCTTCTCTATTCCTTCCTTCTTTCCTTCTTTCTCTATTCCTTTCTTCCTTGTCGTTTCCTTCCTTCTCTATTCCTCTCTCCCTCCCTCCCTTCTCTAATGTGCACCGTTATCTAATTTCTGATTTCTCCCTTCGTGGTCATGTCCATTAATACCACCCCCCCAGGTAACCATCCCTCTGAGGGAAGCTGTGGTGTCCCTCTGCCCCACCACCTCAAAGGCTGCTAAAGAGTGATAGCAAGAGCAAACTTGAGGCTGTCGGGGGCTGTATGTTATCTCGACCACAGGAGAGGTTTTTTTGGGGGGGGGGCGTCGGCGTCGGCTCTCTCTGCTGCGAATCTAAGCGCGCCACTCCCGGTCCTGCCGACCTGTGAACGCGGCTGGAGGCGCGCAAGGTTTTCTCTCGGGGGCGCAGAACAAGGCCAGTGAATTAGGGGACAAAAATCCTTCAGAAAGCCAGGCAATTTCGATGAAAAGATGTCCCTCTTTCTTGCTCTCTCTACCCGCCTCCCATTCCCAAAACTTCCATAGCCCTGGAATGGAAGAGAGGTGTTGCGATTTGTGTAAGTGTGTGTGTGTGTAACTTAAACGAAGTTTAGGAATCCTTCTTCGAGAGCGCAGGAGGAAAAAAGGGTGGTCGGAGAAAATTTCCAAGGAAATTTTATTTCCAAGGAAAAGAGAGAGGCAGGTTGGGACGAGTCTGGAAAAACTCTTGAATCTAGAACTGAGCGCCGTCGATTTTTCCCCCCTTCTTTCTCTCCCTCTTTCTCTCTCTCTTCCCTTGTCCCCCTCCTTTCTTCTCCACACCAGATCATTTCCAAATCATGAAGATTGATTGCTTTTCTATAGGTGTGCCTTTAAACAAATACCCAGAATTGATTTCCTTCGGTATGTTTTTTTTTAATTGCAGAAGACCACGGATGTCTAATAGAGGTAATGGGTTTATTCCTTAGTAGCAAGAAAAAGGAGATTCGAGAAGAGCCCTAAAACGAACTTTTTTCCTTTTATAGAATGAAATGAATGAAATGATTAGATGACTACTGAATGATACCTTCCTTCCTTCCTATGTGGGAAAAATGATATTAACGTCCACATAAGAGGAGCCCAAGCATGGGCCTTTCTCAAAAGCATGGAATAAAGTCAATCTATCTGGAATGTTTGGGCCAAATCAGGTGTTAAGTTAACATCCAACCAATCAGTTTATGTTATTTTGCTAATTTAAAAAAACACTTCGGGTTGTTTACAGCCACTGATATAGAATTTAATGGATAGCAATAATCATTATTGGGCACAAATAGTTTGGGAAAATTAGCAAAGTGCACGTTATTATTATATCTGTAATTAATTTGATACTTCAGGTAGAAAATCCCTTCACAGTTATGAGGGGTGGAGATTCTGTAACAAGTTTTAAAAACTTGTTAAGATAAATATTATTTTATTAAAGTATTCTCTGGTGCTAAAAATGTCTTTGGACAGCAGTGGAACAATGGTTGGGGGAAGGGAAATCTGTTGTTATTTAGAAGTATCCAGCTTCCAATATCTGCCTTATGATTGATTGCCTGTAAGTAAATATCTATTCTATCAAATTTGCGAATATTTAAGGAACTTAAATTTGATTTCGCTGACTTAAAATTCTCCCTTGCAAGAAATGAAGTACATAATTTTCTAGCTGGATCTTCCTCTTCTACCGTAGGTGAATGGATGGATTAATGAAGAAATACTAGCTTAGTCTTCCTCCCTCCCTCCCTCCCTCCCTCCCTTCCTTCCTTCCTTCCTTCCCAATCATACTTCCTTTTAAACCACTTTTGTCACAAGGAGTTGTGGCTGGTTTGTCTGGCTTTTCCCCACCTGCCTTTCCCCTTCATACATATTTTAATCCGCCCAAAGTTTTAGTTTCAAGTTGCCTTTTGCAGAATTTTTTTTAATATAAAAAAGTCCCGTTTCAAAGCTCTCCATCTCTTCATCTCTCCCTCCCCCTTTTCCCACCCACGAGTAAGATACCTTGGCTAGAGTGACATCTTTTGTAATTAGCAGTTAAGAAAATGTGTTTGGGCACTTTCCCCCTCCTCCCTCCCTTCCTCCCCCTCCCCAATCCTCCGCCATCAAAAGTAACCAGATAATTAGCAAATAACCCACAATTAAATACGTCTTCCACCTTGCCCAAATGAGGATTGACGTTTTAACAAGCACGTATTTCAGGGGAGACGGGGAAATAAATAAATAAGTGGGACGCGCGGAGCGGGAGGAGGGACGGAAAACAAAGAGCAGGTGCGGGAGAGAAGGGGCGGTGTGTGGTGGGGGTGGGAGTCGGAAAGTTTGGGGCCAGATCCGAAGGAAGGATGGGACGCCGACCCTTCGGGAGGAAAAGTTTATCCAGATCGGCTGAAAAATTAGCCCTGTTTCACTCCCTCCACTCGCAGGTCTATTGCCAGAGACTGGAGAAGGGGAGGGTGAAAACCAGCGCGCGCTCTTTGGAATAATCTGCCGGCCCCGGGTTCAAATGCTGTTTGAAAGAATTGGTTTTGTTTCATGTACCCAATCAGAATAGAGCTGGAAGGGGCCTTGGAGGTCTTCTAGTCCAACCCCCTCCTCAAGCAGGAGACCCTATTTCAGACAGTTTCTCCTTAAAAGCCTCCAGAGATGGAGCGCCCACAATGTCTGAAGACAAGCAGTTCCACACCGGTTCATTGTCCTCCCTGTCAGGAAGTTTCTCCTCAGTTCCAGGTTGCTTCTCTTCTGGATCAGTTTCCATCCAATAGTTTCCACCCCACCAAATTCCCCTCCAAACTTTTTTCTCTGCCCCCCCCAGCCCCCAAGACTTTCAGCATTTCTGCTCAGTGGCTGTGGGGCTGACTTTGAAACACTCCTGCCCACCCGCCTGAGAGCTGGGGATGATGGGCTTGCAGGCTCACAAAAACAGTGGCATTGAAGAAGAGCTTACAAAGGGTGGGGGGAAAGGATGCTACAAGGCCTTTTCCTAACCAGGTGGAGGTGCTTGGATGGATGGATGGACTGACTACCTGCCAACAAGTAGATGTTGACCTGTAGGGACCACACAGCGAGGTGTTCTCCCTGAAGATCTGCCTCTAACATAGTCCTTCAATTCTTCTGACTTTGATGCCCTTTGGGGACCCACTTATTTCCATGGGAGGATAGGAAGGAGGAGGTAGGTGGATGCTGGTGGCAGAAAATTGGGCTCCGTAAGAAAAGAAGGTAAAAGATGGGCTCAGCTTGAGCAGAAGTGGGCCTTCAGGTTTTAAGACCCTCCAGCTGCAAAGTCAGGGATCCTGGTGAATATTTGAAAAGGGCACAAGAAAAGGGGACAGTGGTTGTGTGTGTGTGTGTGTGTGTGTGTGTGTGTGATGAAGGGCATCCAAAAGGAAATGAATTATTTTGGAAAGTCGTGAGATTTCAGAAGATTCCCTCGATAGGGACTGATTTTACTTATTATTCCTTTGATGCTTTGTGTCTGTGTGTAGTTTAGCACTAAGTGAAGTCTGCGGACCAAGATGACTGAACCAACCCACAAATACATAATTTGACTGGAGAAAAAAAAATGACAGTTGGGGAAGAGGGAATAAATTCATCAAGTGAGCTGGCATTTGTGAAGTAGCCTGAAATGAAAGGCTTGCAATGGATTAATTCCTTGGCACGCTGAGAGCCCTCCCATTTCTCCCCAGTTTTTGAGTGACTCCTCAAAGCTTTGGAAAGCAAAAAAAAAAAAACCCATAAGAAGGGGGGATGAAAAGAAGAACCAAGAGTGCCCAAATAGAAATAGAAATCAAAGTTGAAAGACTCACCAACTGCCTATTTTCCATCTTCACCCTCAGTTCCCAACTGAGTGCAAATGTCCTACACCTACAAATAGGTTTCACTGCAAACCACCCAAGTTAAGGTTAGAGTTAATTTCACATGGAAAGCATTAGATTTCAAACTGGAGAGGAGAATACTCAAAGCAACTAGATGGACCACTGGTGATGTACCTAGGTGGGAAATTTGACTTGGTTGTCCCACGGATGCTTTTGCCTTTCTTTCTTTCCTTCCTCCCAAAATATTCCAGAATTTCATTTCTTTTAACTTTCCCATCCTTAACTTCTACTCATTGTGAATGTCCCCTTCTTTGGTTTAAAGAGCAAGTGGAACATGGCACAGAGGCATTTTTTGAAATATGGTTTTATTTTTATTTTATTTTTGGGTGGGAATTATGGTGTCAGTGGCAGGCTAGACTGCCAAAACCAGGGGAAAAGGGGGCACAGTTTGCATTTTCAGATGGGATCGTTCCCCCTGCTTTCTCATCAAAATAGCAGTCTGGTCAATAAAATTGGATAAGCAGATGGCTAAAAGGGAGGGGGGCAAGAAAATCTCCATCAAATTAAAATGGTTGGAGACATTCCCCCCTCCTCAAACTGAATTGCAATTAATCCTAAGAAATTTAAGACTGTATTTTGTATTTCTGCCAGGCAATAAACAGGAGTTGTGCATGTAAGTGAAATGCATTGCTTTGATGTTTTGCAACAATGCAGGTTTCCGATTATGGATGAAAAACGGTACTCCTGCATTTACGTTGTTTGAAAGTTTGCAAAGGGAATGTAAAAGGAAGGAACGCTTGTGGTTCCCTTTCAAAGAGAAGTTAATGGCCCCTCTTCTTAATTTTGGCAGAATAGTGTCAATTACATTTTTTTATTTTTACAATTCACCATTCTGTGTGCTCAGATATTTTCTTTATGGAAACGATCAAGGTATTTACTGATTCCTAGTAACGAGTCTGTGGAGATTCTCCAGCCTCCAGGTCATGGTTGTCCCATAGATGCTTTTTCAGGAGGCAATTGGACTTCGTTGTAGAAGTTTTTTGTAGATAGAAAGTCCAGTTGCCTCCTGAAAAAGCATCTTTGGGACATTCCTAATGAGATTGACAGATGCAGAGCTAGGGAGATGGAAGGAAAGGGAAGAAGAGGAGGAACAACATCAAAGTGGATGTTTTAATGACAGTGACTTGCATCCTTTGAAGATCAGGTTGGGGACAAATTGTCTTGGATATTGTTTTAAAAAATGTAGATGCTCAAGTTAATCAACCAAATGTGTGAAACCTTGCTCAGATAAGAGAGAGAGAAGGGATCAAAATAAGAACTCATATAGAAAGAGGGAGTAGAACTTGGAAGTTTGAATAGAAAACACACACATACACAAATACACAAACAGAGACACAGCCCCTTTGTATGATCCTTTTTTACTTGTTTTGGTATTTTAAGGCTTGATGTTCTGCTCAATAACAATTGACAATCAATTTCCATTGATTTATTTTTGAAGGATTTCATAAAAATGTCTTTCAAAGTACAAATAAAACATATGGGGGGGGAATAATCACACAGGTAGTCTCTCTCTCTCTCTTTCTCTCTCTTTCTCTCTCTCTCTTTCCTCTCTTTCTCTCTTCCTCTCTCTCTCTTTCTTTTTCTCTCTTTCTCTCTCTTTCTTTCTCTCTTTCTCTGTTTCTCTCTGTTTCTCTCTCTCTCTTTTCTCTCTCTCTCTCTCTCTTCTCTTTCTCTCTCTCTTTCTCTGTTTCTCTCTGTTTCTCCCTGTTTCTCTTTCTCTCTCTCTCTCCCACATCCTTAAAACTGTCTTTCTATAGAAAAGGAACAAAGTTATTTCCTCTCCTAGTTATTAGCCTCTGCTGGGGAATTTTCCTGCTTTTATTCCGAGACAAATAAAGACCACTTTCAGGTCACACCAGACAGCAGCAATACAATTTCCCCTAATAATTGTGCAAGAGAAATAAAGACTTAGGAGGTGTTAATTACTTTATTTATTTAATTACATTGATAGGACCACCCATCTCACACAAAGCAACTCTAATAATTGTAGAAACCTATTTCTACGTGGGATAATCTGTATCTGGGTTTTTTTGGATGTATGTATGCCTTGATGGTGCACAAACCCATGGAATGCATTATATATTGTCCAGTTTTTTTTAATGATTTTGAATTTTGAATGCATTATATATTGTCCAGTTTTTTAAACAAATGTGTTAATTCCACAGCCGAGTTAAGCAAGCATACTGGGTGAACAAAACCAGATGTCAGATGTGCAGGTCAGGTGTCCCTGTGATAAAATAAAAATAATTTTAGCAGCAGCAGCAGTAGATATAATGTGAATACTCTCTATATATTCATAAGCCAACCCTCTTATAAAAGAGATCGATCTTATCTATTATTAACCATAATTTTACATATTAGACACATTTCTCTGTGGCTGGATTTACTTAGCGTACTCAGTTCAGCTAAAAATGTGGCAGGAAGATTGTGTTTCAGCCTTTAATGCTGGGCTCAGCCGTTATTTTTGCTTGCTGCATGGACTAAGTAAGACATTACATTAAATCAGAACAGGGTTTATGTTTTGAGCACAACACTGTGTATGCGTGGACACCACAGTCATGTTTTTCAAGCACAAATTTGGAATTTTGTATTGTGTGATTTGTACTTTTCAAACAGTAATGCATCTTTTAGTTTTTTGTTTTGTCTTTTCTAATTCTGATTCTAGTTTGGATTCTAGTTCTAGATTTAGTTCTAGTTGTACTTCTTTTTCATTGAAACTCTATTTATCTGCCCTAGTTTTATTAGCACTTTGTTATTACAGAATTGACAATCTATATATACAAAAGTGAAAGACCACTCACGCATCATCACAAAATCTCCAGAACCGTAAAGCCTACAAACTTGAAATTTGGCACATATGTTCCTCTTGGCTTCTAGGTGCTCACTAAAAAGGATTTTTTGAAATGACCATCAGAGCATTAGTATTTCCTGTATTATCATTAACACACTCTGATGCTAAGGAGTTCAACTCCCCCTCCCCACCAGAAAAGAAATCTCTTCCAAATGCAAAACACAAGCAGTGGAGAGGAGTTTCAGTTTTAGTTTTAGTTTCATAACAGCAACCAGCTTTAGTACAGAACAGTTGAGCTAAGCCACGCCCAGGCTCCTTGCTGTCTCCTTCTTGCTCACACAGCAAGTACTGTTTCAGTTTCCAAACAGCCCTCAACTCTCTCACACACTGACCGGACGCTAGCCAGACGAATAAGGATGGATGCTGGTAGGCAGAGGCAGAATTTTTTCCCTTCTTTTCTTCCCCAAAAACTATACCCGATTACATAGTTTCATATTGAAGCATGGGTATTCAGCTAGTCCATTTTATGAATGGACTTTGAACAGCACAGCTGTGTTTTTTAAACACAAGTTTTGAGTTTTGTACTTTGTCATTTGTGCTCTTCACACAGAGATACAGATTTTTTTTTTGTTTCTCTCTTTCTGATTCTGGTCTGGATTTAGTACTAGACCTAGTTCTAGCCTCAGTTCTAGATCTGGTTCTAGATCTAAGAGCTGGTCCTTTTAAATTGAAACAGTATTTGTTTGCCCTAGTTTTATTATCGCTTTGATATTACAGAATTGACTATCCATTATAAGTGTGTTTCCAAACATTACAAGCAATTTCTAAAGGAATGGAAATAAGGATGACCATTGGCCAGGTAAACAGACCTCTCTGGAACTCATTCTCAGATGCCAAACATCACTGAGTGAATTTTACATGATCTTTGTAACACTCTCAATTTAACTTGATATTGTTTCTGGCCAGCCTCTCCGTATAGTACAGTTTAGCTACCCTAACTGCCTTGAAATTCATTAACCTGTGGCCAAAAACATGAGAAAGAAGGAGAGAGAGAGAGAGAGAGGAAGGAATAATATGAGTTATAACTTCTATTCCTTTTCAGCTTTTGATCAGTAATCGGGTTTTTCTCTCTTCAAGTCAAATGTGTCAGATCAAACCTTTGACTAAATTGCTGTTGTCACTTGTCTGAAAAGACAGAGTAATGATTACTCTGAAAAGGAGCTGGGAGAAAATAACAGAATTACAGAGTTGGAAGGGACCTTGGAGGTCTTCTAGCCCAGCCCCCTGGACAAGGAGTCCCTATATCATTTCAGACAGGTGGCTGTCCAATCTCTTCTTAAAATCCTCCAGTGATGAAGCACCTACAACTTCTGAAGGCAACTTCTGTTCCACTGGTTAATTGTCCTCACGGTTAGGAAATTTCTGCTTAGTTCTAGGTTGCTTCTTTCTTTGATTAGTTTCCATCTATTGTTTCTTGTCTTGGAGAATAGGTTGACCCCCTTCTTTTTTGTGGCAGCCCCTCAAATATTGGAAGACTGTCATCATGTCTCTTCTTTTCACTAGACTAGACTTACCCAGTTTCTGCAACCATTCTTCATATATTTTAGCCTCCAGCTTATTTGATTGGTAGAGAATATAGTTTTCTTACTTAAAGGTTGTTGAGCATCCCCACTAGGGTTGTTGTAAGATACAAATGGTATCCACCATGACCAGTAGCAGTCATCTGGAAGAGGACTCTGTTCTCTCACTACTACTACTAATGAAAACCACTTTGATGGTTAAGGAAGAACATGTTAATCAATAAAATATAATTAAAAATAATAGTTTTAAAAAGAAAAGAAAACCACCTCTCCCAGCTTTCTCGCAATCTAAATTCAGAAGTTTCCTGGAACCAAAAAACTAGTTATAGGTAGTCCTCAGCTTACAACAGTTCACTCAGTGACCGTTCAAAGTTACATCATCGTTGAAAACAATGTGCCATGCCCCTGTGGGAGACTGACTCTGAGGGAGAGGAGGAACAGCCAACAGGGAATGGAAGTGTGGCTCCGGAGGTTGTGGAGGAGGCTGGGGAAGGGCAGAGGCCGGCTGGGCAGTCAGAGGAGGACCCAGACCCATCTCCTCTCCATCCTAGGGCATGCAGGGAGGAGAGGATAAGGGAGAGACAGGAATGGTGTGGTCTATGGGGGAGGAAAGGGCCTTGATCCTCTTCATGGGCTGCAGCTGTGAGAACTGGTTAAAAGGGCGGACATGCATATGGGCCAGTGCTGGAAACAAAGCATGGAAATATCTCTAGTCTGTCGTTCCTCTCTGAGTTTGGTGTCCTTCCCAGTGTGTGTTCTGATATCTGTGGATGTCTTCAAGCCCTTATCTTGCCTGGTTTGTGTTGTTTTTTAATTTTTATAATTTATAGGCATTTTTAGTTTAAATGGCATTTCTTCCTTTTCGTAACTGCTTGTGGGGGAATTTTTTTGTCTCCAGTCAAGGTTATTTGGAGCTTTGAAGCAAAGTGAAGGAATAAAAGGGGCTTCACCTGTTTTGTGACTGTTTATTTTGTATCCCACCCTGGGTCATCACATAGTGACTTATGATCATTTTTCACATTTACAACCGTTGCAGCATTCCCATGGTCACATGATCAAAATTCAGATGCTTGGCAACTGACTCGTGTTTATGATGGTTGCAGTGTCCTGGGATCATGCGATCCCTTTTTGCAACCCTCTGACAAGCAAAGACAACTGGGAAGCCAGATTCACTTAATAGCTGTGCTACTAACTGTGGCAAGGAAGGTATCAGGATTCTGGCAGTTACCCTCATTTAAATCATGAGCCTCGAGCCAAACTTCTAAAACTTCAAAAGATTTTATTGGGAGTTAACATGTCTGGCACTACCTGGTGTAGCTGACACATCATTCATCATCATGCTTGACCCTGGTATTCCCCCCACCCCCTGAGTGTATCATAAATTCATATTCTCCAATGGGACACATCCATAGCCAAGAGTAATCATGTTCTCCAGTTAGATATTTCCGGGCAGAAACTTCAGTCACCTAGTTACTATCTCTGAAAAACTATTTATGGAATGCACTTTTGGTTTGCAAGCTGCCACAGTGCCTTTTCAAACCCCTTTCCCCCCTCTCTTTCTGTTGGCAACTCTAAAAAGACCATAGAAATATTTTATGAGTTGACAGAAGGTTGTAAAACAGGGCAAAAGCCACTTAACAAATGTTTCACTTAGCAACAGACTAAGAAGAAGAACAACCAGGACGATTAGGGGACTGGAGGCTAAAACCTATGATGAACGGTTGCAGGAACTGGGCTTGGCCGGTCTAGCGAAGAGCAGGACCAGGGGAGACAGGAGAGCAGTCTTCCAATATTTGAGGGGCTGCCACAGATGAGGAAGGGGTCAAGATATTTTCCAAGGCACCTGAAGGCCAGACAAGGAATAATGGATGGAAACTGATTAAAGAGAGAAGCAATCTAGAACTAAGGAGGAATTCTCTGACAGTGAGAACAATCAACCCATGGAACAGAAGTTGCCTTCGGAAGTTGTGGGAGCTTCATCACTGGAAGCTTTCAAGAAGAGATTGGCCTGCCATTTGTCACAAATGGTGTAGGATCTCCTGCTTGGGTGGGGGGTTGGACTAGAAGATCTACAAGGTCCCTTCTAACTCTGTTAATCTGTATCTATCTGTAGACATTCTGGGTCAATTGTGGATGTAAATTGAGGACTACTTGTATAAGTACTTGGCTTTTACTCAACTGGACGACATAGATATGGATGGAGATATTTGATTACAGATACGGATGGAGATAGAGACATGTAAATATATTCCTAAATCACCAAGGAAGCATTGAAATGACTAAGTAATCCCATAACAGAAAACTTCAACGAGAATCAAAACAAATAACAGGTGCTGAAGAGATTGCAATGACATTTCATGAGAACATTCAAATGGCATTGATGCTTATTCCCAAAGCCAAGCTTGCTGCATCCAAATGAGTGAATAGATTTGTTCCCCTTGCCATCAAAACCATCCATTCTTTTCTATTTTTTAATCTTTTAAAAATAACATGAAGTTACCAAAAGCAAACAAAAAAAAAAGAATACAAAAACAAATCAAACCAACCAAGGAAAGAAGAAATGCATTAAAACATATCATGGATGTTGTAGGGCCTGTCAAATTTTTCAACTTTCAGTTGACAAACATTAGGTGTCAACTCATAAAATAGTTCTATATTTTCTGACATTAGGGGTGCTCAAAAGTTGTGACATGCCTTGAAGATTGTAAAGGTATTTTGGTTACTTTAATATAATTTAGATGTGCTTGGTAAGCAACTACATAAATATAACTTTTTAAGATTTTGTTTGTTTCATTTGTTGTACAATTTCTCTGCTCTTTAAAAATATAGCATTAAGCCATGATTTCACATAATACATAATTAGTGGTCAGTTTTTCTATTATATCAGAAATGAGGCAGATCATAAGCTGGGAACAGACACAAGTTATCCATCCACGAACGTAAGGCTAAAATTATGCTATCCTTCCAAAATAACTCATGTTTACTTCTTTTGTGATTTGTCTGTATGATTTTAATATTACTCCTTACAGAGATAAAGTCTTGGAAGACTTCATCTCTGTAAGGAGTAGTATTAAAATCATGGAACCCATTAATAATTGAATGAATGGGATTCAAAATTTTTATTTATTTATTTTATTTTTATTTTATTGGATTTCTATGCCGCCCCATCTCCTGAAGGACTTGGGGCGGTGCACAATCATAAAAACAATATAAATATAAATACTGTACAATTTAAAAAAAGAGTTTAAACCTGAAACCCAATAATCTGAATTAAAATAACACTGTTCAATTAAAACCCCCATCCCCCTCCTCAGTCCAGGTCGGCAAGTTGGAACAACCATGTTTTCAGGTCCCGCCGGAAGGACTGGAGGTCAGGAGCCACCCGAAGCTCCAGGGGCAGCTGGTTCCATACGGTGGGTGCTCCCACATAGAAGGCCCTACCCCTGGGGGTCACCAGCCACCATTGTCTGGCTCATGGCACTCCAAGGAGGCCCTGTCTGTGAGAGCGCACGGGACATTGGGAAGCCGTTATTGGCAGCAGTGTCTCCCTCAAGTATCCCGGTCCTAAGCCATGCAGGGCTTTATAGGACAACACCAGCACCTTGAATCTCACCCGGAGGGCAACCGGTAACCAATGCAGCGCGTGCAGGAGGAGTGTAACATGGGAGTACTGGGATACTCCCATCAAAACCCGCGCCACCGCATTCTGCACCAGTTGAAGCCTCTGGGTGGTCCTCAAGGGCAGCCCCATGTAGAGAGCATTACAGTAGTCCAGTCGGGAAGTGACGAGCACATGAGTAACCGTGCGTAGGGCATCTCGATCCAGATAGGGGTGCAACTGATGCACCAGGCGAACCTGGGCAATGCTCCCTGGCCATGGCTCCCACCTGCTCCTCCAAACTGAGCCGTGCATCCAGGAGGACACCCAAGTTGAGAGCTCTATCTATGGGGGGCAACACCTCTCCCCCCATAGCCAAAGATGGAATATCCTGGATAACTCGAGATGCCAGTACAAACAGCCACTCGGTCTTGGCCGGGTTGAGCTGGAGCCTGTTCCTCCCCATCCAGACTAATATGTGGTCAAGTGGCCCATGGGGTTGTCCTGATTGTTACCTACACCACCTTAGTTTGAAAATGAATAGTCTCTTGATAAAGCCATCATATTAAAGGTGACATCAATGTTTGTTGTTCCAATATTTGAGGGGCTGCCACAGGGAGGAGGGGAATCAAGCTATTTCCCAAACACCTGAAGGCCAGACAAGGAATAATGGATGGATACTGATCAAGGAGAGATTCAACCGGGAAATAAGGAGGAATTTCCCAACAGTGACAACAATCAACCAATGGAGCCAAAGTTGCTTTTGGAAGTTGGAAGTTCGGAAGCATCAGTGTAAGCTTTTAAGAAGAGATTGGACTGCCATTAGTCAGAATGGTGTAGGGTCTCCTGCTTGGGCAGCAGGTTAGTTTAGATGACCTACAAGGTCCCTTCCAACTCTATTAATTTGTTTCTAGATGAAGGTGGCCCCTTCAGTCCATTATCTTGGACTGAAGGCCCCAATAATTACAGTCTATTGTTATTTACTGAAACTAAAGAGCCTAGTTTACTGAAACTAGAGTGGCATCGTTGTTGAGGCAGTAGGCTAGGAGTAAAGAAACCCAGTTCTACTCCAACTTCAGCCACAGAAGCTCCTGAAGGATTTTGAGCTAGTCATATTCTCTCAGTCCAATTACTTCAGATGGATTTTGTGGAAAAAAAACAGTAGGCCCAGAGAGAGAAAACTGTTTTGAGCTCTTGGAAAAAAAAGTTCTGTTTCATATGCTCTATTTTCTCCCATGTTTACAATATTTTTTAAATTAAAATGAGCAACTGTACAAAAATAGCATTCTTCCTCAGCAAGGCTGCAACCTCATGACTCAAGAATTCTCAGCAGCTCATCCTATGTCTTTTTGTAGGAGCAATGGTTAAACCAGTGTGTCAGGCTGCCCTGAGAGACGCCATTTTGTCTGCTTCAGGATTGCCACACTGGAGCTGATGTTCAGGGAGAGGGGATTTGAGACAAAGGGATTTTTTGGTAGGCAAAACAAAATACTTTCTGTTGGGAACTAAGGGCATTCTCATACCCGGTTGGAAGAAGATGGAGTGATGCCACCTGGTTCCTGCACTACACGATGATTGGACCACGGGACAGATTGTTTTGAGAAAGCAGAAAAAATTTCACTTTTAATGAGGTGAAAACCACAGGAGTTTCAGAGACAGTTTTCACCAGATATGTGCCAATATAATTGTCAGGGCTCCGGCAGTTACCCCCATTTAAATCATGAGTCTCGAGCTGAACTTCCAAAACTTAAAGAAGATTTATTAGGAGTAACCATGCCGGCACTGCCAGGGTGTAGCCGACTCTGAGACACATTATTCATTGTCACACTTGACCCTGGTTTCCCCCCACACCCTGGGTGTATCATAATTCATATTCTCCAGTGGGACACATCCATAGCCCAGAGTCAGCAATCATGTTCTCCAGTTACAATTGTGCATGGCAGAAACTTTGGTCACCTAGAAACTATCTTTGAAAATATTTACGGAATGCAAGCTGCCCTCTGCTCCCTTCTCCCTTTCTGTTGGCAACTCTAAAAAGACCATAGAAATATTTTATGAGTTGACAATGATATTTCCAATAAAAGTAACCTTTGAGGAACTCGAGTGCCTCAGAGTCTGCTTGCAATGGATTTGTTACTAGGAACCCTGAAGCAGTGAGGAGCTTTAAGAAGGACTAGGGGTGACATGATAGCAGTCTTCCAATACCTGAGAGGCTATCACAAAGAAGAGGGGGGACAACCTATTCTCCAAAGCACCTGAGGGCAGGACAAGAAGCAACAGGTGGAAGATCATTAAAGAGAGATCCAACCTAGAACTAAGAAGAAATTTCCTGACAGTGAGACCAATTAACCAGTGGAATGGCTTGCCTCCAGAAGTTGAAGGTGCTCCATCACTGGAGGCTTTTAAGAAGAGACTGGACTGCCACTTGTTCAAAATGAGATAGGTCTCCTGATTGAGCTGGGGGTTAGACTACAAAACCTCCAAGGTCCCTTCCAACTCTGTTATTCTCTAAGATGTGTGGACACTAACTCCCAGAATTTCCCAGCAACTGAGGAATTCTGGGAGTTGAAGTCCACACATCTTAAAGTTCCCAAAGTTGAGAGAAACAGGTTTAAACTAATGAGTGACCTACATTCTAGAAATGTAAAGATAGTAAGGTAGAGAGTTTGCTTATTCTGGTTGTAGTTGGCTTTTACTCCAGGAGCTGCATGACTGAGTAGCTCTTTTCCCCTTGAAGGTACCCTTGCAAGAGCCTCATGAACCAGATGAAGCTGAGAGACAGCTTAACCATCGAGAAAGGATCACACAGTTGCTCTTCCTAGCCCCAGCTTTACAGTTCAAGACTAAATGTGCAAGCATCTATGTTGACCAGATTATTTCTGAGGGTTGAAATGGGCCAAAATAACATTAACCTAATGGGCCCAATCTTAACCTTTATGATTGTGTGCTTCTTAGCTTCAAACCGAACCTGTCCTACTTTTTTGAGTGGGCACATATCAGAGGTGGTGTTCAGCAGGTTCTGACCAGTTCTGGAGAACTGGTAGTGGAAATTTTGAGTAGTTCAGAGAACCGGCCAATACCACTTCTGGCCCCTCCCCATCTATTCTCTGCCTTCCATTGAGTCCCAGCTGATTGACTGGGAACAGAGCTGAAAAGCAGGTTAGGGGGGTGGGCAGGGAATGAGGATTTTGCAGTAACCTTTTCCCAGGAGTGGGGAAGGGAATGGAGATTTTACAGTATAGTTCCCCTGCCACGCCCACCAAGCCATGCCATGCCCCCTAAGCCACGCCCACAGAACTGGTAGTAAAAAATGTTGAATCTCACCGCTGGTGCATATCTGTATTTTAAACCTGAAATGACTAATCCAGTTTTTGCTAAGGGCACCAGGCAAGAATGAAAATTTCATCCCTTGGCAAACATAAGATTTCATCAACTGAAATGTGTATTTGGCTGAGATGTTTTTGCAAAATTGCTAAGAAAGTCAGAGAGAAGGCAGAGAGGTTGAAAGGAGAACTTGATTGACAATGAGGCATTTTTAAAAAATTCTTTCTCTGAGGTTGGTAATGTGGTTCTCATCTATTTTTTTAAGAAAAATAAATTAAAGTCTATTGTCAAAGGAACAGATGAGAAGAGAGTGCTCAGAAACCTGGGTTGAGATCCAAACAAATTTTTGTCATGGGTAACTGGAGGAAAACTAATCAGGTTCTGAAGGATCTCTCAGAATAGAATAGAATAGAATAGAATAGATTTCTTTATTTGCCAAATGTGATAGGACACCTAAGGAATTTGTCTTTGGTGCATATGCTCTCAGTGTACATAAAAGAAAAAAATACATTCATCAAAATCATAAGATACAACACTTAGTGATAGTCATAGGTTACAATATAAATTGTAAAGATACAAGCAACATGTTTATAGTCATGTGGGAATAGATAGGTACTAGGAAGGATGAGTGGAATAATAGTAATACAGTCTTAGTAAATAAGTTGACAGTATTGAGGGAATTAGTTGTTTAGCAGAGTGATGGCTTTCGGGAAAAAACTCTCCTTGTGTCTAGTTGTTCTGGTGTGCAGTGTCTATAGCGTTGTTTTGATGGAAGGAGTTGAAACAATTTATGTCCAAGATGTGAGGGGTCTATAGATATTTTCACAGCCCTCTTTTTAACTCGTGCAGTATCCAGGTCCTTGATGGAAGGCAGGTTGGTAGTAATTGTTTTTTCTGCAGTTCTAATTATTCATTGAAGTCTGTGTCTTTCTTGTTTGGTTGCAGAGCCAAACCAGACAGTTATAGAATAAAGTTTCTATGGTCCTAGTTTAGGGGGATGAAGATTCAAACATATGAAGAACAGTTGCAGGAATTGGGTATGTTTAGTCTAGTGAAAAGAAGAACTAAGAGTGACATGATAGCAGTGTTTCAGTATTTGAGGGACTGCCACAAAGAAGAGGGGGTCAACTTATTTTCCAAAGCATCAGAAGGCAAGAGGAGATTTTTTAAAATTAGGTTAAATCACCACCATCATCATGATCACTATCACCAAAAAAAGATCAGTGCTCCCAGCTCTTTCTTGCTGGTTAGCTGTTCAGAAACTCTTGAGCATTTAGAATACAATTTCTACTCTAAAGATAGACATTATGCCAAGAAGGGGACTCCATCTAGATCAGGGGTTGCCCAAATTGGCAATCTTAAGACTTATGGACTTCAACTCCAAGAATTTCCCAGCTATCCATGGTGGCTGGGAAATTCTGGGAGTTGAAATCCACAAGTCTTAAAAGCAACCCATTTGGAGACATGATCTAGACCACTCCATACCACCAATTATATCTGTTCAAGTAGAAACAGGGCAATGGTTTCTGCTTGTACAGATATAATTGGAGGTATGGAATGGTCTGGATGGAGTCCCCTTCTTAAACTTTGATTTGAAAGGAAAACAGATGAAGAAGGATGAGTTTCTCTAGCCTCAAATCTGCTCCACTAAAGCAAAACCAAAGATGAAGAATTTGGTAAAGCGTTTTCCTGGAGGTTGCATCTTATGCCCATGTTTGAACTTAGGAAACAAAAACCATGAGGCCTTATATCAGTGTCCTTTCATTATTTCGACAGGGGTTTTGATCTGAGCTGATGGAAGGCTATTTCCTCTTCAACTTGATATTACCATCATCAATATCGTCAAAAGTATTACTGAGTTTATTTTTCTCTCTCTGATAAATGTAGCAACAGAAAAACCATGGAAAAGATAGACTTCTTCTACTTTGATGAGACCTTGATTCTTTGACAGAGTGATTTGATGTCACTGAACGTATAAAAATTTAAAACCACTTCTGTGATTCACGCAAAGGATTGACCAAGTGTCTATTCATTGCACACCTGTTAAATCCATACAATATTCTTCTCTAACTAGACATTTTAGATGAAAGGTTGGGTTAGCGATGGATGCATTAACTGTTCTTTATTATTTTTTTCCCACTTGTTTAAATGTTTTTATTGTGCCTTTCAGTCTCACTTGCTAGAGGTCCACATCTAGCAAACATTTAACAATAGTCTGGTCCTTCTTATTTGGAATTCAGCAATAATTTCTGCAAACATGGCTGAATTAAATACACCACAAGTGGCTCACAAGTTTAAGTCATAATCCATGGCATATAAATTCTATTGAGTTAGTTCCATTTAACACCCTGAACTGCAGTATGGCTTAATGTGTTACATGATATCAACTCATGTATCTAAACAACTATATTGAAATGAGGACACATACAAAAAAAAAGAATAACAACATGAAGAGACCACAAATCTCAAGCCAGACTGGGAAAAGTTAAACAACAACAAAAAACAAGCCCTTGTCGATTTTTACTTTATTAGTTATTGTCAGCTACGGGGGGGTTATGTTGATCTCTGTTTCAGCACTGTCTGAAGACACTTCCATGACATGAAGTTGTGGAGTGCTGTTACCTCCTACTGAAGTGGAACCTATTTATCTACTTGCATTTGCATGCCTTTGAACTGCTAGGTTGGCAGCAGTTGAGGTGAGGATGGGAACTCACACTGTCATGTGGTGCTCGGGTCTCGAACCTGGGCTACAGATTACAGATTAACAGAGTCGGAAGGGACCTTGTAGGTCATCCATCCAAGCAGGAGACCCTACACTGTTTCTGACAAATGGCAAATGGTTTCTTGAAAACCTCCAGTGATGAAGCTCCCACAACTTCCAAAGGCAACTTCTGTTCTGTTAGTTGATTGTTCTCACTGTTAGAAAATCCCTCCTTATTTCCAGGTTGAATCTCTCCTTGTTCAGTTTCCATCCATTATTCCTTGTCTGGCCTTCAGGTGCCTTGGAAAATAGCTTGACCCCCCCCTCCTCTCTGTGGCAGCCCCTCAAATATTGGAAGACTGCTATCATGTCTCCCCTGGTCCTTCTCTTCACTGGACTAGCCATGCCCAGTTCCTGCAACCAACTTTCTAGCCAACAAGCCCAATGTCTTAATCACTGAGTCACTGTGCCACAGGCTGGGAAACATCAGATAGAAAATAGAATGCAAAAGACACTTATCTAGTGTTTTTCTCTTTTTTTTGAACTAACAATCACATCTAAGCCAGCACAATGGTTAGTGATGGGAACAGTAGCCCCAAATAACTGAATGGTCAAGATGGTGCATTCTTGAGTTATAGTGTTTCTTAGGAATCAAATGTGAGATCTTTGCTTCTGTCATCAGGTCTAGCACTGATGATGTTACCTAGTTTGGTAATAAAACATCTACTAGGAAACCACCAAGCTTAGTGGGCACCATGGACCCCACAGTTCAACTTTGAGCTACAAATAGTCTCTTCTTGTTGTGGCCCGCCAGCAGTCAGTGAGGAGGTTGGGAGGAACATGGGCCAGTCCTGGAGTCTGGGGAAGGCTCTGATGAGTGCTCTGCATCAGAGGCAGAAATGGGGCCAGGGCCATCTGACAGTTAACAGCTGCCTTTGGAATCAGACATCAGTGAGGCAGAAGAACAGCTGGAGCCCATTCCCAGTATGCGCATGCACAGAGCTGCCAGAAGAACAGAACAGCTAAGGAATCAGAGTTGATTTGGAAGTAAAGCCACAGGTGGATGTTGAATGGTCCCTCACATAGGGAATAAAAGAGGAGGGAAAGGGGAGTGGGGTTTTGCAGGAGACAATTAGGTCATTTGGGTGAAGATCTGTTCCTTCATTCTTGCCAAGTATTGCCTGCTACAGTGTGGCATCTGAAAAACATCGGCCTGGCAACTCTCCAAGCCTGATAAAGGTCTGTAATTGTGAAATATCTTGAAAGACTGTTGGCCGGGACTTTGCTGGAGAGGAATTCACTGTAAACTAAATAAAAGGGGTTTATTGGGATGAGGAGTCGGCTTCATGCTGTTGGGGAAACCTAGGTCAAAACACTTCTATCATTACGAATCAGATGGAGTTTCCTAGGGGCATGGAGCAGTTCCAGGGGGAGAGGAACTGTAGTATTTCCATCAATTGTATTTCTGATAATATATCAAAGCCACAGAGAGGCAAAATTATTTCCAACGTCTTCATGCATGTAAGGGCCCTAACTAACATAAAGATTGGTATATGCTGGGATTAAAAATGGGGGAGAAAGGTTCAAATGAACTTTCTATCTACAGCCCTTCAGTCTTAAATCAGCCCTATGAATTGTTAAATGGTCTATTTAAAGGGTCTCCTGCTTCAGCAGGGGGTTGGACTAGAAGATCTCCAAGGTCCCTTCTAATCAGAGGTGGGTATTCAGCAGGTTCTGACCAGTTCTGGAGAATTGGTAGCGGAAATTTGGAGTAGTTCGGAGAACCGGAAAATCCTGCCCCTGACTGGCCCCGCCAACCCCATCTATTCTCTGCCTCCCATTGAGTCCCAGCTGATCGGCTGGGTCTTCTTTGGTTGCCCTGCACAGGAGTACGGAGCTGGAAAGCAGGTTAGTGGGGTGGGGAGGGAATGGGGATTTTGCAGTGTATCCTTCCCCTGCCATGCCCTCCAATCCATGCCCACCAAGCCAAGCCAGGCCCACCAAGCCACGCCCACAGAACCGGTAGTAAATTTTTTTGAATCCCACCACTGATTAGAAGACCTCCAAAGTCCCTTCCCACCTTATTATCCTATGTCCTATGAAGTTGGGAACTTCAAGGGCAGTTGCCAAAATTTTGTCATAAACATTGGCGACAGTAATTTGTTTAAGTGCTTAATCTGTGCAGGACTATCGACATGCTGATCTCAAATTCTGTATGCGGAGGAGAGCTCAGGCTGAAAAAGCAAATGTTGGCCCACAGAATGAAATCTCCCTTTCCAAAGCTCCATTCGTTTTCCTCTGGGTTTATTACCTGACACAGCACCTGATCCTTCAATCATCTCTAGTGCCTCCCGAGTTACTCCAGCTTCCCAATTGAAAGAGCTCCTTGAATACACCCCCTTGATCTTGCAAATGTGTTTTCTCCCCCATAAGCAGTTCCAATTCAGCTCTGTTTTAATAACACTTCACATCCATGCAGGCAAATTTCCTCTTCAAAAAGGCCTGTCTATAAATGCTGATTAATGTTTCAGAATACACACCGTTGCAGGAAAACAGGACCTGTTGTTTGCGTGATAAGGGCCCTTCACAACCCCCACCAAAGGATGGAGAAGGGCTGGGTTCACAACTCTTCAGCCTCTCCCTTCAAGCTTCCCCTGGGTCCATCAGGCACTGCAAAACAACACTCGGTTGCCCAGGGAGTCACTGACTTTCTGGGGCTGTTAACTAATCACCATCTAAAGAGAGAGAACAGATTGATAACATGCCATTGTAATTTCATAAGAAAACCCTAAAGCTTTTATCACTCTTCATCAAGGGGGTAAAGTTATTAGCCAGAATTGGATCTCCTTCTGATGTACCATATGTTGAAGAGCTGTGCTTCTCAAGAGTATTTCTTACTAAATCGTTATTATATTTTTTCTTTTCTTTTTTTTTAAAAAAGAATAATCTCTTTTTCCTACAGCCACACACATCCTCACTTGGAACTCACATCTTCCAAGCAAACAGAATTCTCAGCACGGTGAAAAAGCTGAGAAATCTCGGATGAGATCCAGCTGGTTTAACGGGAAAGGAGGCTTTAGGATTGTGAATGATCCAGTTCTGGATGATGTTGTACACCATCCTAAAAAAAAACCCAAGCCCATAATCCTTGACTCCTGGTTGTCTCTGGTTTCCAGGTGGCAACAGCCACAAGGAAATACACGGACACAGTTATGCTTTGCAGTCAGCTGCAGCTGTTCCTCAGTCGATCATGGCTGAGGAGCATTATCCCTTCATATAGCTATAACCCAACTTGACTGGAGGGTTGAACATTGAAACATACTGCTGAAAAGGACTATTGTTGTGGTCTGTCAGTTGCCTGCCCCTCCAGCAGCCAAATCAGAGGAGGAGGTAGAGGAAGAGGAAGAGGCATGGGAGTCGCTCTCCTTCAGTCCATGGAAAAACTTCTCTCCATGGAACTGGTCCCTGGTGGACTAGAAGACCTCCAGGATCCTTTCCAACTCTGTTATTCTATATTCTGTATAAAATGCTTCAGTAAGATATACTCCAGCTGCATGGAACTGGGAATTGTGTTGAGCATTGGAGCTGTGCTAACTGCTTTACCATTTAAGATTTAAAAAAAAACATGGCTTGATGACCTGGAGATCCTTTGGTTTAAATCTGGGGTGGCTACGCCACAGCTTTTTCAACTGATAAATATTTTGAGAGTTCTATGGGATCAGAGTAGCACAAGTTGTTTTTTGAAAACTCTGGGAAGCTATTACACTATCCAGGTGTCAGCAAACCACAGCTCTGGAGCCCCATGCAGCTCTTTGGGCCCTCTGCTGTGGCTCCTTGTTGGGTGATCCCACCACTGGCTGGCCCTGCCCCTCGCCCTCCCCTCCCAGTCACACTTCAACTGGCCTGAGAAGGTAAAACACAAAAAACAGTAATGAGAGGGAGGGAAGGAGAGAGAGAGAGACCCATTTCCTACGGAAAACACAGGGAGCCACAAAACCTGGGTAGGCATGGTGGGGGAGGGTTTCATGTGACTGGGTGGGAGTGATGTTGAGTTGGCCACGCCCACCCAGGTTTTATGGCTCCCGATGGTTTCTTTTCTGTGGAAAACAGGTCCAAATGGCTCTTTGAGTGTTTAAGGTTGCAGAGCCCTGCACTATACCCTCTAATTAGAGTCAATCCCTCTTCCTCAACCAGACCTCTGACATGATGTTACATGTCTATTCTCTATTCTCTATTCTTTTCAGGCTTTTGTTCAACCATCTTGGAAAGATTCCATTTAAAAAAAAAATCCCAAGGCATCCAGCCATTGGAGACTTCTTCATCCACCATGGGTCAAATATTGCCATGACCATCCCATCTTGGGAGCAAAACAATATATCTCTGTTGGACGTTTCATCTGGTCTGTCGTATTCAATTCACACATGACTTTGTAGCCCAAAATCAGGGCAGAAGTGGTGGGATAAGGGACTGAAAGCTCCTATGATTGCTTTGACAGCTTCAGTCATCTAGAAGTAATGCAGAATGCAATTTATATTTATACTCTCTGACCTTTTGCTCGGAGAGGAAAACTATCTAATGATGGGCCATGGTAGCAAGAAATGAAAGAGGTCTCAGGCATCTGGAATTTGTCTTCTTTCATTCTTGTCCTCCTAGCAACACCTTCCTTTTCAACCATGTAATAACAGTCAAAACCAAATGAAACATGAAGAACCATTGGGTTAGGAGTAACAATTATTTTATCATCATCAGGTATAGGCTTTGAGCTTAAGCCTTTCTCACCTTTAAAATAGAATAGAATAGAATAGAATAGAATAGAATAGAATTCTTTATTGGCCAAGTGTGATTGGACACACAAGGAATTTGCCTTCGGTGCATAAGCTCTCAGTGTGCATAAAAATACATTCATCAAGAATCATAAGATACAACACTTAGTGATAGTCATAGGGTACTAAATAAGCAATCAAATCATACTAGGAAACAAATAAAACAATATACTGTAAATTGTAAAGATACAAGCAACAAAGTTATAGTCATAAGTGGGAGGAGATAGGTAACAGGAAGGATGAGAAGAATAATAGTAATACAGCAGTGGTGGTATTCAAATTTTTTTACTACCAGTTCTGTGGGTGTGGCTTGGTGGGCATGGCTTGGTGGGTGTGGCAGGGGGAGGTTACTGCAAACTCCCATTTCCTCCCCACCCCACTAACCTGCTTTCTAGCTCCATTCTCCTGTGTAGGGCAACCAAAGAAGACTCAGCCGATCATCTGGGACTCGGGAGGCAGAGAATAGATGGGAGTGGGGCCAGTCAGAGGTGGCATTTGCCGGTTCTCTGAACTATTCAAAATTTCCACTACTGGTTTTCCAGAACTGGTCAGAACCTGCTGAATACCACCTCTGGTCTGAGTGAACCAGTTCGCAGCCAGCTGATCATAAGTGCTAAGGGTTCGCTCGAACCAGTCCAAACTGGGAGAATCCCACCCCTGCAATGCGGGGGAATTATTTCACATAGCTGGTTTCACAGCCTATTGCTGATTTGGACAGAAAGAGAGAGGGGGACTGTCCTAAGGTCACTCAGCTGACCCCTGTATCTAAGGGACAACTAGAACTTTGGTTTTCTCCTTAATCCAGTACCTAAACCAAAACATCACATCCATTCTCTTTCTTCACTTGGGTTATGTAGGCAAGACGCTAATCGGCAGCGACAGACTTTCTGTAGAAAATTAAGTTGTTGTAGTAACATTAAAGAAGAATATTTGTAGCTCAGAGCTGAAAGGAAGGGTGCTCTCTGGGCTTGGTGGTTTCCTCACAGACGTTTCATTATCCAAACGAGATAACATCATTAGTATTGTAATGTTGGGCTCCTGTCCAAGGAAAGTAGATTTCTGAAGGCAAGTATTGTTCAATTATGCATGCTTACTTGGAGGTAAGTTGTGCTGAATTCAATGGCAGATAACATCAATAGCGAAGATAAGCAATTTTAGGGGCCTTTTGGGGCTTATTCAATTTCTGGCTGGAAGGCCCTATCAGATTATTAGAAAGAGCAAAGGGAAGATACAAGATTATGGACAGTCATCATTTTTATTTGCTAATAACGCCAATGGAATACGGAGTCATGGTTTAAATTAAACATGAGGCAGATGCCATGCTTTGTAACTTCATTATTATTATTATTATTATTATTATTATTATTATTATTATTATTGGTCGTCGCACAGTCAGCCAGATTTTTCAGACTGGATTTGCCATTTTACCTTTTGAGTCCTTCCTAAGAACCAGGGATAGGTCTCGTCACAGGATGTAAGCTGTTTCAAGCAAAGCTGCCTTTTGCAGTTGACCAACAGTGATTTTGTCAATACCAATAGATTTATATACTGCTTCATTGTGCTTTTCAGCCCTCTCTAAGCAGTTTACAGAGTCAGCCTCTTGCCCCAACAATCTGGGTCCTTATGTTACCGACCTCAGAAGGAAGAAGGCTGAGTCAACCTTGAGCTGGTCAGGATCAAACTCCAGACTGTGGGCAGAGTTTGCCCACAATACTGCATTCTAACCACTGCGCCACCATAGCTCATCACCATGGTATTCAAGTGTTGCTCCAAATGAAGCACCATTTCTTCAGAAGCAGCTCTTTTTCAGAAGAAGAGCTGAGGAAGCTTCCTGGATGAAAAGTGAAACATCTTCAAAGAATAACCAGAAAGTCCAGTTGCCTCTTGAAAAAAAAAAAAGCACCTTTGGGTTTCAGACAAATGGGCAATCAAATGTCTGAACTGTTTGCCTGAAATGTTTGACCATTTCAGACAAATGGACACTCACTTGCCTGGAATGGTATAGGGTAGTGATGGCTAACCTTTTTGGGCTCCTGTGCCAAAAATTGTGTGCCTGCTTGCATGCTCACGCTCGCGTGCCAGCACCCAGAAGGCAATGCGCCCCCTCATGCCCCCTACGCATGCGCAATCCCCCCGCCACCCCCTTACCTGCACTGCACCTTACAGCTGATTTTTGGTTGGTTTGAGGCCTTTTTCAGCCTCCCAGAGGCTTCAGGAAGGCTTCTGCAGGCTTTTCAGGCCGAAAACTAGGCTCATTTCAGCAGTTCCAGTATTTCTGGAAAAACAGGAATGTTACAAAACGGGCCTAGTTTTCAGCCTGAAAAGCCTGCAGAAGCCTTCCTGACTGGGAGGCTGAAAAAAGGCCTCAAACCGGCCAAATATCAGCTGTGAGGTGCGTGCATGCGCAGTGAGGTAAGTTTGCCTGCAGCTCACGTGCCGGCACAAATGGCTCTGCATGCCACGGATATAGGATCTCCTGCATAAGCAAGGTCCCTTCCAGTTCTGTTATTCTGTTAATCTATTATTCAGATGTTTTAGGATGGCACCCAAGGCATCTATTGCTAACCTTTTCTTTCTTTTGCCAGTCTATTTCTATTTCATAATTGTTGTGATGATTATTTAACACAAAGCTTGAAAAAAAAAATTAAAACCAGGTGGGGAAGACATCCAGAGGAATGTTCCTCCTTCGAATGATGCCCTGATCTAAATGTAAAGGAACACTATATTAAAGGAGAGAGAGAGAAGAAAAAAAGAGAAGAAGAATCAAATGGAAAACCCTTCATGAAATAGCAGTCAACAATAGGTCGATGGAGCAATCTGTTTTCTCCCGCTTCGCACACAGAATGGCTGCCTGCTGATGGACATTATGATGATGATCATTACAGTACTGTTATTATTATCATGATCCCCCGTCTTCCTCCTGTCTCTCAACAGGCTTTAGCGCACGCTTCTTAATTTTTATATTCATAGATGAGACTAAATAGCTGTTCCATGTGTGTGTGTGCATGCCTGCATGGCCAAGCTAAGAAATGAATTGAAATGTCTTCCAAAGGGATTAATCTGCCCCCCCCCCAGCTGCCCTGAAAATCCTTGGCCACATCAAATGCTTGTGACATCATCTAACCACCATCGGCTCCTGAGTTCCTGCTAGCCATAACTGTCATGTAAGTGCTGCCAGGGAGAATGCAAAATGACAGAGGAACTGCGTGGCTCATACTGTTGACCTCATGTATTATTAGACTGACCTCACCCCTTTTTGGTATGACTGTAGAAAGAGAGAGGAGAAAAGGCCTCATTTGGTATCATCACAGTGCAAAAGGCTGAGATTGAATTGGAGGGAAAGGAGGCTGGGGGGAAGAAGAAGAAGAAGAAGAAGAAGAAATAAATAATTAAATATATGGGGGGTGGGGTGTAAGCTCAATAATCAGGCTTAGTTTTTGGGGAGGAAAATAAGGGGAAAATAATTATGCTTCTGCCTACCAGCATCCATCGGTATTCATCTGGATAGCATCCTGTCAGTGTGTAAGACAGTTGAGGGTTAAGGAAAGCAGAACAAAATGTATGCAAAACTAAATGGGTTTCTAAGATCTAAGCAGAAGGGACGACCTTTGCGGATTAGCCTTTGAAAAGAGAAGAAAAAATAATAATCAGGTGGGACACAGAGATGCATCAAACAATGATATATATGTATGTATATATATAAATATATATGCGAAATACCACTTACGTATCATCACAAAATCTCCAGAACCATAAAGCCTACAAACTTGAAATTTGGCCCATATGTTTCTCTTGGCTTCTAGGTGCTCACTAAGAAAGGATTTTTCGAAATGACCATCAGAGCATTAGTATTTCCTATATTATTATTATTATTATTATTATTATTATTATTATTATTATTAAGATGCTCTGATGTTAAGGAGTTCTACTGCCTCTCCCCACCTGAAAAGAAATCTGTTCCAAATGCAAAACACAAGCAGAGGAGAGGAGTTTCAATTTTAGTTTCACAGCACCAAGCAACTTTAGTACAGAACAGTTGAGCTAAGCCATGCCCATGCTCCTTGCTGTCTCCTCCTTGCTCACACAGCAAATACTCTTTCAGTTTCCAAACAGCCCTCAACTGTCTTACACACTGACAGGATGCTATCCAGATGAATACTGATGGATGCTGGTAGGCAGAAGCATAATTTTTTCCCCTTATTTTCCTCCCCAAAAACTAAGCCTGATTATCGAGCTTACACCCCACCCCCCATATATTTAATTATTTATTTCTGCTGATTCATGTGAAGAGCAGGGCCTTCCCATTCATTGGAAGAAAACCCCAGACTTTCACTCTGATATGAAATGCCACCTTGTTTCCCCAAATCCATGTCGCTGTGTTATGTGGCAAGGCTGTGTTTAAAGGCATGACAGATGGGATCTGTAGCTAATATGGCTGGCACAGAGGTGCCACACTGAACCAACATAGGTTGAAGCCAACGCTAAAAACTGTATTTTACTAAAAAAAATATTTATTTCTAAAGTTGGGGTGGGGTTTTTTTGCATTTAGAATGAAGAGTTTCCTACAATACTGGCCTCCATTGACGTAGAAATTGTTTTTATTTAAACTCGATTTAATTTAAAAAGGGAGGTCATGAATTTCATTAAGTGGGAAAAAACATAACGTGGAATATTTAACTTGAATTGTTTAAAAGCAGGCAGAGGAGGTTCCTTAGTTATATTGTTGTTATTTTGAATTTCCTGTGGCAGTATGGTTTTTTGCTTATTACACTATTTTAAAAAGTTGTCTAGATACTCTCTGAATATTCAACTAGTAAAGCACATACATACACATTCAATAATATATATCAGAAATATCCATATTTCAGAGCAGATGACATATGTCTTAAGTCTCTGATACCTGATAGAGCTATTTAATGTCTCCTTTAATCTAAGGAATGTGTCTAGAACTAATAAGTGGAAGATACAAGGAACCAAATTTTAGTTAAGTATGTGTGAAAACCTCTTGTTCATTAGTGTAACAGGACTTCTTACCTTAGCTCCCCTTAAAATTTCCCAGAAATAAATAGAAGTCTTCAAATTCAAGTTTAAAAAAAACATGAAGGGCCCTTGGTGCTCTCTGAGTTTGGTTGTTTCCTTGCAGATGTTTCCTTACCCAAACTAGCAGGGGTGGGATTCTACCAGTTCGCACCTATTCTGTAGAATCGGTTGTTAACATTCTAAGCAGTTTGGAGAACCGGTTGTTAGAAGAAATCACTGACCTAATCCTGTAAGGAAGGCAGGAAGGAAACATTCTGGTGTTGCTTCCAGAAACTTCCTCCCCGTTAACCCTTATTACATTCTTGGCAGGACTAGACTTCCTGTCTCAGGAACATCTCTGGGGTTTTTTCCCCCTGCTTTGCTGGTACTTTGCTTGTGTGGACTGACCATTCAAAGTTACAATGGCACTGAAAAAAGTGACTTATGACCATGTTTCACACTTACGATTGTTGCAGCA
This sequence comes from Naja naja, assembly GCA_009733165.1. Classification (NCBI taxonomy): domain Eukaryota; kingdom Metazoa; phylum Chordata; class Lepidosauria; order Squamata; family Elapidae; genus Naja; species Naja naja. The sequence continues at coordinate 18,173,316 of CM019163.1, forward strand.
TACCCAGAGTCATGAGAGGCCAGGCGAGGAGATGCGTGCCTCGATGTGAGTGATATTGAGTTGGCCATGCCCAGCCAATAACGTGACCACCAATGCATGTCCACCCAGTCACATGACCACCAAGTCACACCCACCAACTAAGCCACACACAGAGAACTGGTTGTTAAAAAATTTGAATCCCACCCCTGCAAACTAGGTAACATCATCAGTGCTAGTGGGGAAAAAAATCAAACATTTTTCTTGAGTGCCAACAGTATAAAACTACCTTAGCAACTATACACTGAGAGCTTCTGCACTGGAGACAAATTCTTTGTGTGTCTAATCATGCTTGGCCAAATTATTCTGTTCTATTCCATTCCATTCTTTCATTATTCTGTTCTATTCTATTCTATTCTATTCTATTCTATTCCATTCCATTCCATTCCATTCCATTCCATTCTTTCATAATTCTCCTCTCCTCTATCTATTCTATTATTCCATTACATTATATTACATGTAAGGAGAGTCCCTTTATAAAATATGAGAGTGCCAAGGACACCCTTCAGAGAATATAGTCATTAATTGTTTTGCAAGGAAATGGGTATAAGAGTACACTTTTTAATAAATGCTATTTATTTATTTATTTTTGCTTTTTATTCCACTTTAGGTCAGCCCTAATTTTGTTACTACCTCAGGACATGAGGATCAAGTGTTATCTCACATATACAAAGTGCTGGTATCATTACAAAGACACAAGAACCTGAAGATTAGAGTCTAGGAAGAAGCTTAGTAAATCTTACTATAGAGGTAGTTGTTGCTTAGGATCACAGCGTAACTGTAGTACACAGAAACAGTTGCAGATATATTTTGAGCAAACCTGCCCAAATAAAATCAGACAGATACTTACAAGTGCAACGAGCAAGTGAAATAAACATAAAGGTTCCAAAATGAAAGTCATCAATAACAACAGCAGCTTTGACCAAGAAGCAAAAAATTGGCTACAGAGGGAATTAAAGGCATGCTAAAGAAAGATAAGGATATTTCAAGGAAGCAGAGCAATTTCTGTCTTTCTTCAACGCAAAAGATGAAGGACAGGCAAAGGGCTTTAACTGTTATTCTTGGGATGTAAATCTGAAGAACCAAGTCAAGTCTTAGTGAGGAGAAATGGAATGTATTGAAGGAAATCATCAGATTTCATGTTCTCCATTCAAGTGTCATAAAGAACTCTGGTGTAAAATTATAATTGTGTATCATAAATATTAAACATGCCCTTCACCTTGGCTTCTGTACTAGGAGGCTCCAATATCAATCTGAATAATCAAATCTAATTGGATTCCTTTAAATTGATTTGATGATTTGGAAGGGTTTCATTTTTTTTTTGGTTATATAAAGCCTATTTTCCAAATCAGTTCAGGAAATTGCGTAGGTCCTAAATGAAGCATCAAATAGAAATGTTGAACTGAATCGCCTTAAGTTTTCCAAACTGATTTGAATTAGATTATTTGAATCTAACTGACAATTCAGTCTGATCAGAACACATCCCATGCTTTCAAAAGGCTTTTTAAAAAGAAAATCCCTGAGCAAAGATTTTTGAGGCAGCACCCAAAATGCTGAGGATGAGATGAAATTCTGGTCTGAGTTTATATACTCTAGTTTAAGGCAAGTCATGTGAAGGACACTTTTTCTCTCCAGATAAATAGATTCCTGGAAATTTTGCCAATTCATGGTCCTGAATTACAGAAATTGGAAATATTCTAGATTCTCTTCTGCATGAGCTTGGAAAATTGGCTATCACTTTATATTGAAGATGAGAACAATTTTTTTTGTTGGACTGTACTGGTGGAACTATGAATTACATAGTTTTTACAGATAATCAGAGTTGGAAGGGACCTTGTAGGTCATCTAGTTCAACTCCCCACCCAAGCAGGAGACCTTACACCATTTCTGACAAGTGGCAGTCCAATCTCTTCTTGAAGGTCTCAAGTGATGGCGCTCACACAACTTCCGAGGGTAAACTGTTCCTTTGGTTGATTGTTCTCACTATCAGAAAATTCCTCCTTATTTCCAGGTTAAATCTCTCCTTGTTCACTTTCCATCCATTATTCCTTGTCTGGCCTTTGGATGCTTTGCAAGATAGCTTGACCCCTTCCTCTCTGTGGCAGCCCCTCAAGTATTGGAAGACTGCTATCATGTCTCCCTTGGCCCTTCTCTTCACTAGACTAGCCATGCCGAGTTCCTGTAACCGTACATCGTATGTTTTAGTCTCCAGTCCCCTAATCATCCTGGTTGCTCTTCTCTGCACTTTTTCTAGAGTCTCAACATCTTTTTATAGTGTAGTGACCAAAACTGGATGCAGTATTCTAAGTGTGGTCTTACTAAGAATTTATAGAGTGGTATTCATACTCACTTGACCTTGATTGTATCCATCTGTCAATGCCTACATTTATTAAATTAGTAGTGAGTAAAATTGACTAGCATTCTAACTTGTGATCTATATTTTTGGATTTTTGAATCCAAGCATAAGGGAGGAACACTAAAGTATCTACAATGTTGTTGTTGTTGTTGTTGTTGTTGTTATGATGATGATGATGATGATGATGATGATGATGACTTGTATGCCGCCCTTCTCCCCAAGGACTCAGGGCGGCGTTACTTAGAACATAGAATTTCTATGTTGGAAGCAGTGGTGGGATTCAAATTTTTTTTACTACTGGTTCTGTGGGCATGACTTGGTGGGCGTGGCAGGGGAAGGATACTGCAAAATCTCCAGTCAGAGGTGGTATTTGCCGGTTCTCCGCACTACTCAAAATTTCCACTACTGGTTCTCCAGAACTGGTCAGAACCTGCTGAATACCACCTCTGGTTGGAAGGAACCTTGAAGGTCTTTTAGTCCAACCCGCTGCCCATGGCAGGAGGTCCTGTACCACTCTGGACAAATGGCTGTCTAGTCTTTTCTTGAAAACCTCCAGGGTTGGAGCACCCATAACTTCCAGATGCAAGGCATTCTCACTGTCAGGAAATTTCTCCTTAGTTCTAGATTGGATCTCTCTTTAATATCTCCCCACCCATTACTTCTTGACTTGCCCTCAGGAGCATTGGCGAGTAGGTTGAGCCCTTCTTCTCTGTGGGCACCTTCAAATATTGGAAGATAGCTATCATGCCACCCCTAAGCCTTCTGTTTGTTAGACTAAACAAACCTACTTCCCTCAGTCGTTCATCATCAGAGTGATTTTGGGCCCCTTATCATCTTTGTTGCTCTCCTCCTCAATCTTTTCAAGGGTCACAACGTCATTTTTTGTATGAAGCAACCTGTTCTCTGGGCCCTTAATAGGGGTTGATGGACATGTTGAAACCCTTGAAAGAGGCACCTTCAAACTGAGATTTCACTTGATGCAAAATTGATTGGCGACACTTGCCTTTTGTCTGCCACTGTTGGTCCCTTTGCCAAGATGTGAACAAGTGAAATTCTTCTTCTTCTTTTTCTTCTTCTTTTTTAAAGAGAACAAATCTTGAAACGCGGCCTCCCTACCAGCTTCTTTGGTTGAAGCATTGATCCGATACTCTTTGGGCTAACTCCCGGCCTGAAAAAAGAAGCATTTTATGATGAGTTATGACAAACTGCAGAGAAACAGGGAGAAAACTCAATAAGGAGGATCAGTAAAGTGTAGAGCGCAGAGCGAGAGGCCATGGGTTGTGGAGGAGGAGGGAGAGAGAGAAAAACGCTCTTGATGGCTTTGAAGGCAGAGTGTAGATGACTTGAAATGATAGGTGTTAGTGGAAAGCTTGATATAATCAACAGGAGGGGAGATTTCAAACATGGCAGAGCCTTCTGGGAGCTGGAGATAGAATGCAGCTTGCCAGTTGGAGGTGTCCTCACCTCGCCTCTCCAATCAGATCCCATCGCCTGAACATGCTTCGGTGTTAATGTGCGGTCCCCTCTCCATAAGGGAGTGAATTGTATGATTACAGAAGAGCACTACAGCTCTTTCTTGCTCTCTTCTTGAAAGTGGAGATATTAGGGAGGAAAGGGGATTTTCCCCTCCTGAGGCTAGCATCTCTCGGTGTGTGTGTGTGTGTGTGTGTGTGTGCAGCAGCAACCATCACAAACACTGAAACAGGCCATTTTTTCCCCTCCAGAGATCATATTCTTCTCCTGGCGAATGGATCTGTTAGGAGGCCTGGGCAGCCTGCCAAGATCTGAGAATCATTCTGGTCTTTGTGAAGAGAGTCCAATACCTGCTGAAACACTCCATTTGATATTCTTCTCACTTGCAAATTACATTTTTTCAAGGTAGACCCTTCTCTGAGCACCAACAGCGGGAGAAATAAGGAGCTGCCATGGAGGAAAGGGGGTTGTTGATCTATTCTCCAAAGCACCAGAGGGCAGGACTAGAAGTAACAGGTGGAAGTTCATTAAAGAGAGATCCAGCCTAGAACTAAGGAGACTTTTCCCCGAGGGTGAGAACAATTAATCAGTGGGATGGCTTGCCTTTCTGAGTTGGGAGTCCATCAGTGCAGGCTTTCAGGAAGAAACTGGACATCCATTCACCCAGAATGATATAGGCAGGGCTGGGCTCAGGGGTGGGATTCAAAATTTTTAACAACCGGTTCTGTGGGCGTGGCTTAGGTGGTGGGCGTGGCTTGGTGGTCATGTGACTGGGTAGACATGGCTTGGTGGTCATGTTACTGGCTGGGCGTGGCCAACTCAATATCACTCACATCGAGGCACGCATCTCCTCGCCTGGCCTCTCATGACTCTGGGTATGCTGCAACAGTCATAAGTGTGAAAAATGGTCATAAAATAATTTTTTCAGTGCCATTGTAACTTTGAATGGTCAGTCCACACAAGCAAAGTACCAGCAAAGCAGGGGGAAAAAACCCCAGAGATGTTCCTGAGACAGGAAGTCTAGTCCTGCCAAGAATGTAATAAGGGTTAACGGAGAGGCAGTTTCTGTAAGCAACAGCAGAATGTTTCCTTCCTGCCTTTCTTACAGGATTAGGCCAGTAATTTCTTCTAACAACCGGTTCTCCAAACTGCTTAGAATGTTAACAACTAGTTCTAGCGAATAGGTGCGAACTGGTAGAATCCCACCCCTGGGTGGGCTGCTGGAGGTTTGCAGGGGTGCAGGAGAGCCCCTAGCTAAGATTCTGTGCAGTTCAGAGAACCCCCCCAAATCCAACTCATGGCTGGCCCCGCCCACCTCACCCCACCCCTCCCAGGATTCCCCATGCAGCCAATTTTGGATGCAGGTAAGTGCAGGGCGCTTGCAGAGACTTGGGGAGGGTGAAAAATGGGCCTCCTAGAAGTTCAGGAAGGCTGGAAATGGGCCAGTTTCCAGCTTCCAGAGAGCCTCTGGAGTCTGGGGCGGCCATTTTCACTCTCCCAGAAGCTCAAGAAAGCCTCCAGAGCCCGGGGAGGGCAAAGGCACCCCTCCTGCTGTGGTGCAGGAGGCTGACCAGGCCCCGTCCACCATGGCCATGGCCACCCAGCAACTGGCTAGAGAATCCTTTGCTAAAATTTTTGAAGCCCACCCCTGGGTATAGGGTCTCCTGCTTGAACAAGGGGTTGGACTAGAAGACCTCCAAGGTCCCTTCCAACCCTATTATTCTATGTTCTATAGTATGTTCTATAAAAAAATCCTTCTTGGTGAGGAAACCAGGACTGATAAGGGTGGGTGGGTGCCAAGATCACTTTCTCACTAATGCTTATAGTGATTGTTATCTTTTTTCTCTCCAGCATTTTAATTAATTTATTTCTTTAAAGAAAAAGTGACTGCTTTGTTTTTTACAGTAAAAAAAGCCCTTTATTCTTATTATTGGTAAGTTTAGTGTATAGACAAACTAGGCATTTTCTTTTAAACAAGATGGAACATGCTTTTAATTACAGCCAGATACGATCTTCATAATAAAGGATTTCCCCCCTGATTTCTGAAGGAATTGCAGAAGGAATGACCTACGAATGTGCAATGTGTAATGGTGCATGCAAATGGACTTGAGAGTCTGGGCCAAGTGCCGGGAAAATCAGAAAGTACAGGTAGTTCAAATCGGTATAAAGATTTATTGCAAGCTTAAGCTCTCTACAAGAATCTGAACTACTAATAGTCCGAGGCAAATTGGTGATAGATAAAAGTTAATGGAATTCAAGGTGGGCTGGACTTGGATCTCTTGTGAAATGATTAAAGACTGATGACCCATTTGACTCCTCCCTCAGACTCAGCTAGGTCATCTCCTACAGGAATGGTCAGATAAGAGACAAAATAGCCCTCAGCTGGGTAATGGGTGAGGCAAGATCTCAGAAGAGACTTCCCTAATGTCAGGCTCAAGAAATCAGAAACCAAGGTTGTCCAAGTGAGTATAAGTTTATTCCATGTTTTCTCTCTACAAGAATCTGAACTACTAACAGTCAAGGCAAATTGGCAGTAGATAAGAGTTAATGGAATTCAAGGAGGGCTGGACTTGGATCTTTTGTGGGCACAAAGGGATTCGAGACTGATGACATGTTTGACCCCTCCCTTGGGCTTAGCCTGGTCATTTCTCAGGGTATAAAGGATACAGGGAGAGAATTGGATTTTCAGACTGGCAAAATTCTATTAATGCAACCTTACAATAATATAGAATTAGATTGATCTGGTCAGGCTTCCTGTCTGGTCCACCTGGTAAGGTTGACAGAACGGTCTTGTAAGTCAAGGTGTTTTCAGGGCCCTGAAAAGAGAAATTTAGCTGTTCTGGAGATCAAACTTTGGCTCAGGTCACTGATGAACATCTATGTAATTTTCTATGCATCTTCTTTTACACAGGAGCAATTCATGCCATACCTACTTGGGCAGCACTTCCTGAAAAAAGGATTATTCTGCATATGTCAAGAAGCGTAGTTTCTCAGAAAACCGCAAATTCTCCCAAGAATACACACAAGTTCCTCCATCGTTCTGAATTCCAATCGCTTGGAAAGAGTGGGAAGAATGTCAACTGTGCATACATGTTGACCCTTCTGAAGACAAGATCTTTGGCAACTGTACCACACTGGAACAATCCCTGCTTTATTTGCCCAGGGAAATGGCGTCCTGCACATTCTTCAACAGAGACGAAAGGCATTCTTCTTAGAATCCAGGAATGCCTTCGTGAAGTCATGAACTTTTTCAGCCTTTGGTGCCAAAAAGAAGAATCCAAATCGGCGCCCTGATGCAAGCCACTCAGCGTTGAATATTTTTACGGTGTACTCACAACAGCGTCCAGAATATGGGTACTTTAATTAGACCTGCTGACATTTCAGTGTTCATGTTTAATTCTTAAAAATCCAACTAATGTTGTTCTTTGTCCATTATATGTCTCCTTGCTCTCCTAACCCTAGAAATAAACATAGTTGAACAAAGAAAGAAATCCCAAATGAGCTGTTGCTTCTTGTTTCTCTCTTCTGATCTACCTTTACTTAGGTGTAAACTACAGGGAGGAGGCAGACAAAGAGTGAGGAGAGTCAGAGCCAAAATTTGGGTGGAGACCCTCACATTCTCTGCTCTTGGTTTTTTGTCCTTTCTTTTTTGTCTCCCAAGTGATAGAAACAGATTCCTTTCTTACTCAATCCCTTGCAGGCAAGCTTTGAATCGGTTTGAAGGTTGCATGAAATTAATCTCAGATCGGCATCTCCTTCTCAGCCTGTGGGTTGCCACCTTTGCCCTAAAGGCAGATGGACAACGTCTATTTCCATCAGACAAGGACGATATACCCCAATAACTTGGGGGAAGAAAAAGGTTGGCTAGAAGAGGAAAGATAGAATTGAAATTGATTAGAAATTTACTCACTTTTCTCACTTCTGATTATCAGCTGTTAGTTTTCTGTTTCATCTTCGTGTTTTCAATACTGAATGATGAAAATTTACTTATTTATTAGACTTCTAGCCAAACTTACTTTCAGGAGCATAAAAAGGTATACATAGATTCCTTTCTTCCTCCCTCCCTCCCTCCCTCCCTCCCTCCCTCTCCCCCCACCCCTCTCTCTTTTGCAGACATAGACGCATGTAAGATATACATACAAACAGAAGCACAGAGTTGTGGAAGGGATAATGTAGAAGTTGTTCTAAAAAAGGACTTAGAAAGACTCAATTACTTAAAAAAAATAAATTATTCACTCCATACATTTAACACCTTTTGTTTGTACAAGGGGCTTCTTCCTCTTATTTTCTCTACAACCACCCTGTGAGGTGGGTTGGGGTTAGAGAGACAGAGGATAGGACCAAAGTCTCCTCGCTGATTTCTGTGCATAAAGGAAGACTTGAACTCAAGACGTCCCAGTTTCTAGTTCAGCATCTTACAAAGAGAAAAAGGATGAGATAAGAGTCCTTTGTTGACTCTCCATCTTCAGGATAATTAGCTCTAATATTTTGAGTCCCTGAACCTTTTGGCTCTTTTTTCCATGGTGACAAAATAGAAGAAATAAGATACTTGTGTTCCCGAAGAACTAAACATCCTATCCATTTTCAATTTCATGGAACACATGTTGTGCATTGACAATAAACATTTGATTTGATTTGATATTCCTCCCTGCCACTTTTTCCCTTGGATTCCTTGGCTGACGATATTTTTAATGAAATGCTGGCAATGAAAAGAGATAATGAGGTGGGGAGTGAGATTTTTAAAAAAGTATAGCAAATGTCAGAAAACTTTATGTATGAATGTATGTATGTATGTATGTATGTATGTATGTATGTATGTATCTGAAGTACACAAACATACAACCCACCCAACTATAAAAAAATACAAAAACTAAATAAAAGTGGGAAATGAACATAAATGAATAAAAACAAATAAAAATAGGAATAAGCAAACCAAGAAAGAAAGAAAGAAAGAAAGAAAGAAAGAAAGAAAGAAAGAAAGAAAGAAAGAAAGGAAAAAGAATAATCCAGGAATATCACCTGTAGGTCAAGATTAAACCGTGTATGAAAAATTCAAATGAGAAAGGAAAAAAAATCCCCTAATTGTTGTAATGTATCATGACATCTCTGCTGAACATATTGTGTTCTTTTTTGATTAATTGGGGGGGGGGAACCTGCCTTTTCAAACATGGATAAATTGAACCCAGCCCTTGACATCTGGAATAACCGTTTTTCCCTCCAGGAACTTTTTTTAAAATTACATTTATATGCCGCCCTTCTCCAGAGACTCAGGGCGGCTTACAATTTTTGGAGCACAACCCAATGCGCTCAGCAATAGCCTTCATTCCATTGTATATGCCTGCTTATTACTAAGTGGCATTTTTACAAGGTCAGCTAATTGCCCCCAACAATCTTGGGTCCTTAATTTACCTACCCCGAGAGGATGGAAGGCTGAGTCAACCTTGAGCCTGGTGGGATTCGAGCCTACAGCAGTTGTAGGCAGCTGGAACTTAAGTGCAGGCAATTAACAGCCTGAGCCACCAAGGCTCTGATTATTAAATTATATTGATTATATTAGGCCTGGGGAATTGCTAAAAGAATTATTTGGAGATATTTTGAGCAATTGGGCAGGCCTTAACATCCAAGAAGCTCCTTTGGCTAATAATAACAATAGCAGTAATAACAATAATAATTTGGATAGTCTCTCTTGGTTTGTACAGAAAGGACAGCAGGCACAGATAGTCCTTGACACAAGAGTTCATTTAGTGACCATTCAAAGTTACAATGGCGTTTAAAAGAGTGACTTGTGACCATTTTCAGACTTACAACCATTACAGCATCCCTGTCATGCCCCTGGTAGAGACTGACTCCAAGGGAGAGGAGGAACAGCTGACAGGGAGTGGAGGTATGGCTCCAGAGGTTGTGGAGGAGGCTGGGGAAGGGCTGAGGCCGGAGTCAGAGGAAGAACCAGGCCCATCCCCTCTGCATCCTAGGACATGAAGGGAGGAATGGAGAAGGAAAAACTTGGCTTACGAGAGAGGAAGCGGCTATGATCCCCCTCATTGGTGGCAGCTGGGGAGAATAGTATATGAGAGACGGTTAAGACACAGCATTGCCAGAAGCAAAATGTGTTTTATTTTGGTCTGAAGTTATCTTGGTTGGCATCCTTCCAACAGACTTTGCTTTGTTATCTCCTTGAATTTGGTAAATACTTCTCCTGTTCCATTGTGAAAATTTCGTCATTGTAGTTTGTTTGGTTTTTTTAATTTCACCTCTATCTGCTCATTAAGTTCTGATTGTATTGCTTTCTTCTGAAGACTATCTTTGAGTACGTTTTATCTCCAACTGAGTATTATTGAACAGTGGGGCCAAGTTGGAGACATTAAAGGATATTTATTTATGTTTTGGATTTTGTTATGTTTGTGTTACATTCCGGGTCATCACAATCCCTCTAGTCACATGATCAAAATTCAGACGCTTGGCAACTGGTTGATATTTATGATGACTGCAATGTCCAGAGGACACGTGATTCCCTTTTGCAACCTTCAGACAAGCAAAGTCAGTGGGGAAACCAGATTCACTTAACAGACATGTTACTAACTGAACCACTGAAGTGATTTGCTTAACCACTGTGGCAAGAGAAATCATCAAATGGGGGCAGAACTCACGTAACAAAAGTTTCAGTTAGCAATATACATTTTGGGCTCAATTGTGTTCGTAAGTCGAGAAATACCTGCAGTAAAGAAAGTCAATGGAAGATGGGTGGATAGAAGGAAAGCTCATTATACTTATCCATAATTTGCTGAATTAAGCAATTGTAGCTAAGATCATGCCACTGTTCTGAGCCAGGCTTTGTCAAACTTAATGAAACACAAACTTATTTTAAAAGTAAAACCTATTTTAATGCAACACTTGGAATTACTTGCATTCCCAGCCAGAACTAATTATAAATTGTTCCCCAAGATAAGAGCACATCTTTCAGGGCTGTAGAAGCTGCCAAAAAAACAGAAGTATCCAAAGTAATGATAACAGAAACCAACCCGAAGTACCAGCAAAAACCGACCAGAGTTCACAGAGCTGCAAGGAAGACTTGGAATCTAATTGAACTACTTTGCTTCCTGCAAAGTGTTCATCATTGAGGTCTGACTTTTATCCCTTATGGGAGGGGCAATCACCTCCCAGCCTTACTCCCGAGTCGCCCCTTCTGTTTCAGCTGCTCTTGCCTTCTAGCAGCTCTGTGCACATGCCCACTGGGAACAGGCTCCCCTTGTTTCTCTGCCTTGCTGCTGCCAGACTCCAAAGACTCTGGAGGTAGCATCCCACTCCCAGATGGTCCTGGCCCCATCCCTGCATCGGAAGCAGGACCCTTGTCCGAGTCCTCCCCAGGCTCCCTGCCTGGTCTCCTTTCTTCCTCACTGTTCATCTCCGCTACCGTCTGCACTGTCTGCCGTTGAACTACAACAGCCACAAAACAAGCTATTGATTGCTTCACAAGTTGTTAAGCCTGTTTTCACTTATGTTCACAAGCCATAACACTGTAGCTCACCCCCCACATTAAGCCCTGATGGCTGGGTTAGTCTAACACACTAAATTGAAGCTCAAAGAAGGACATCAAATTGGCCTTATGAGCACCATAGAATTCAGTCCTGATGCACATGGTTTGGGGTTGCCCATCATGCTGATACAAAACATGGTTTGGTTTTTAGTTATCATGCCAATCAGCCTACTATATGTGTCTCATTCAAGAAACTCAAGGGCCTTGGGTGGCTCAGGCTGTAAATGCCTGCTCTTAAGATCCAGCTGTCTACAATTACTGTAGGCTCGAATCCCACCAGGCTCAAGGTTGACTCAGCCTTCCATCCTCTCAGGGTAGGTAAATTGAGGACCCAAGATTGTTGGGGGCAATTAGCTGACCTTGTAAAAATGCCGCTTAGTAATAAGCAGGCATATACAATGGAATGAAGGCTATTGCTGAGCACATTGGGTTGTGCTCCAAACATTGTAAGCCGCCCTGAGTCTTCGGAGAAGGGCGGCATATAAATGTAATTAAAAAAAAAAAAACTATGGCTAAAATAAACCCTGACTTAACATGTGTGAACGTCATTTCTAATTTGTTAAATTAGACACTATGGCTTGTTCAAGGCATGGCATTTAGAAGAATGCAGAACGCATCTAAGAAGGATACTCATCAAGTTTTTAACTGACTTCGAATTTTGTCTATGATACCTAATCCCAGATAATCCCATTTTTCCATTTATTTGTACTCATTTATTATGTATATACTTATACCTGTTTATCCTGAGATGTTTATATGTTATGTTCATACTTGTTTTCTCATATATGCTTGACAAACAAATAAAATAAATAAATAAAATAAATAAGACAATGAAGGGAAAGATCACTCTTATGAAGGAAATTCAAATACATGCTCCAGTTTTTATGGCAGAAATCTTCATATCAGCTTAGCTGTCCACTGCAAAGCCAAAAAGCTGGGAACATTTAAATGCTCGTGTATCTGAAATGTACTTTTTGTTTGCTCAAATCCATACATTTCTCACCCCAAGAATCTTTTTTTTTCAGTCTAAGGATCTCTTCTAATATTGAGATCTGTTATCTGTTCTGGACATAGCGGTTGTGTTTGGTTAACCTGTAATTAGAGTAGTCAGTGAGCTAGTAGCCATTAATTCTATCATACTATTTGCACACTTGTGCACCAATGAACAGAGGAAACTCTAACAGGTCCAGAAAGATCTGTGTGCTCACAAGTTTTACACTGGGCATTATCCACTCTGCATTTTTAAAAATAAGGAGAAGGACACTTAATTCCTCAATTTCCATACCTCCTATTAAAAAAAATCCCTCCCAGATTAGAAAGCCCAAAACCTGCACGGAGCTCAATTTATCCCAAAGGAAATGTGTGTTGTATGTATGTCTGAGTGAGCCATAGTTGCCAAATAAACAGCCCTTAAGTCATCAAAACTTCCTTTCCATCCTTCTTCCTCTCTCTCCCTATCAGAATGAAAGCTCAAGGGGACATATTAAGAATTTTGTGCAGAGAAAACCCTGCCAATTCAGCCCCATTGTGGTATATCCAAATCGAACACATTTTTATTTTGATCTAAAAAAAAAAAGCAACAAATATACCCAGATCTCACATGCTGAAATACGCTTGAATAAATCTAGGAGGAGAACACACACACACACACACACACACACCCCACAAACACGCAAAGCCTAAGCCTTTGACAGCTTTCCTAAAGGCCTTTTATCATGCTTTCAATCCCCCCAATTGATGGGGCTGGACCCCCAGTTCCAGGGTCTGCTTCTGACTTTAAGGCAGAAAGATTGTGTGTGTGTGTGTGTGTGTGTGTGGTTCAGAAAAAGGTCTCCTAAGCACTTCATTTGATTTGCAAAGAAGTGAAACAAGTCAACAGAAGAACAAATGCCCCCTAAGTCCAGAGACTCCCATTCTACCTTCTGATTTGCTGCGCTGAAACACGCACATTGCCCTGCTCCTACGTTTGAGTGTGCAAAACTCAGTCTGATAGTTTAATTATCTCAGTCTGAGATAATCGAGGTTCTGGTTTCCTGCCATATAGACTGACCAAAGAGCTGCTCAGTCACATTATAGGAAAGATAAGGTGGCATAACCTTTCTTTCTTTCTTTCTTTCTTTCTTTCTTTCTTTCTTTCTTTCTCTTTCTTTCTTTCTTTCTTTCTTTCTTTTCTTTCCTTCCTTCCTTCCTTCTTCCTTCCTTCCTTCCTTCTTCCCTCCCTCCCTCCTTCCTTTCCTTCCTTCCTTCCTTCCTTCCTTCCTTCCTTCCTTCCTTCCTTCCTTCTTCTCTTTCTCTCTTTCTTTCCCCTTCTTTCTTTCCCCTTCTCCTCCCCTTCCCCTTCTCTCTCCTCTTCTCTCCTCTCCTCTCTCCTCTCCTCTCCTCTCCTCTCCTCTCCTCTCCTCTCCTCTCCTCCTCATGCTACCCACCCCCACGATCTCACACAGTCTATACGCCTCTTCAGGTGACAGCATTGGGCTGATCTTACCTAAGAAGAGTTGGTCCTATTTAGTGTTTGGATGGGAGACCACCAGGGAATTTTCAGGATTTTACATTGGATGGTGTAAAGTTGGGGAAAGAAAAGATTTCCCTGTTGCTGTAAAGTAATTCACCAGGGGTCAAGAATCAAGACCAAGAAGATTTTATCTTCATCCTTTTAACAAACTGAAAAACTAGCCATGGAGTAATGACGATTTAAAATCTTTGCTCATTCCTAAGCTAAATGTATGCTCCTACTCCTATGTAGAACTTGGGCTCTTCACTTTTACCTTTCCGGGCTCTTTCATAGGCTGAGTGATGGCTGATTTAATCATGGTTGGTTGAGTAAAAGCAAAGCAAGGAACCCACAAGATGGTTTACAAATGAAAATAGCTGGATTCTCCAATGATGTGCTAAGCCAAGTCCAAATAAGAATCAATTGGCTTCACAGGATCTCTATGCTTCACCAGTTACATGAAAGGCATGGCAGCCACATTTACAAACTATGTGAACCATGGTTAAGTTTAACCTTGATTTCTGCAGCCTGAATGAACTAAGCTGCCCAGTGTTTAGGATTCTAAAAACTCAGTTTGCACAATCCACCAATTGGATTAAACCACATTTAAATCAACACCTGGATACTATCCAGTGGTGGGATTCAACTAATTGAACAACCGGTTCTCTGCCCTAATGATTTCGTCCAACAACCAGTTCACTAAATGGCTCAGAAAGTTAACAACCAGTTCTCCTGAACTGGTGAGAACTGGCTGAATCCCACCACTGAAAGTACCCAAATGCAATGCAGGGAGACAAACCCCTCCCCAAATAGCTATGGTTAACACTAACCAAGTTCAAGGTGTGGCTGGAATGTCAGTTAATTCGTTACAAGGGAACTGACCAGGTTAAAGTGTTGTGCAGTGGCATGAATGGCCTGTGTTTGCAGAAGGGGCAAGATGTGGCTAGTTGGAGGTATTGGTGGTCCAGCCACTCATGGGAATTTAACCCTTACCTTTCCATAGGATGAGTGCTCAACTTGAATCACACAAGGCTCGTTTAGGGGGTGAGAGATAGCCTGTTCCGTGAAGCAGGGATTAGGCCTTTATCCTGCAGGGTGAAGCCAAGCCAGCCAAGCCAGCCAAGGAATGAGCCCAACCTCTTCAAACTGACCTAAATGCTTTGGTCAGCCAAATGCTCTGATAATGGGAGAGGGGTGAGTGTGATTCCCCCACTTTCCCCGGGATCCTTTCATTGTCTCTCTAATTGGGGCTGAAGCAGAGGAGGGAGATGGGGAGGGGCAGAGGCTGGGTGTCAGAAAAGCAGCTGACCGGTGGGGTTGACAAGGACGGGCTGGGTGGGTGACATCTGAAAAGAGAAAGAAGGCTGGAAGGGGGGGGAGAGTCGGGGGGGGGGTTGGAGTCCAATGGAAGGCAGGCCCAAGGGCCCAGGGCTGTTGCTAAGAGACGGGATGCTGGCGAAGTTCTCTCCGGCAGCGTTACCCTGACCTTATGCAAATGGGGGGCTGCCAGCGCTTTGTAGGAGGGTGAAGTTTCCACCCGCCATGTCACCCATACCTGGCATCCAGCCTTTTCTTCTGGTGTCCTCTGTAACATACTCAGCAGGAGCAGGATGACAATGCATGATGGAGGGAAGGGGAGGTGGGAGGGGTGGTGGGAGAGAAAGAAATCAGAGTTAGGGGCAGGCAGTGGGGGGACGGACAGAGGGGCTCACTGACACGACATTCCAGGGTTGGCAGCCTTTCTCGTGGTTGGTGGTTGGCATGTCTGTTTTCTTCTCCCTTCTCCTTTTCCCCTTCCTTCCTTCCTTCCTTCCTTCCTTCCTTCCTTCCTTCCTTCCTTCCTTTCCCCCTCCTTTCCCCCTTTTTATTCATGCAACCTGCTGAATCTGATTCTTCCATCGGCCTGCTTTGGGTTGAACCACCAAGGAACCAAGAGGCTGGCTTTAAAATTAATAAGCTGGGTGGTTTGGGTGGACAGGAGAGAATCTAAGCTTAACTTGTTGGATGAGTGAAGTTCTTAAGCTTGCAGTTGGGTGATGCAGGCATCCTAATGAACTGGGATTCTTAGTTTGGGACCATGATCACCTGCTCTCCCAAGCCGAGAAGGGAAGACCAAGAAGACGGTTCTAGCATTTGATTCATTGAAAGGCTTACATCTCTCTGACATCCATCTCTTCTTGGAGTTCAAAGCAAGGCCTAGGTTGGCCAACCTTCACAACAACTTTGAGAAGTAGTGGTGGGACCTTGCAGTCCATGGGTCACATCACAATGAAGACCCGTAGGCCTGAAGGCCAGACAAGGAATAATGGATGGAAACTGAACAAGGAGAGATTCAATCTGGAAATAAGGAGAAACTTTCTGACAGTGAGAACAATCAACCAATAGAACAGAAGTTGCCTTCACAAGTTGTGGGAGCTTCATCACTGGAGGCTTTCAAGAAGAGACTGGACTGCTATCTGTCAGAAATGGTGTAGGGTCTCCTACTTGGGCAGGGGGTTCGACTAGATGATCTACCAGGTTCTATCCAACTCTGATTATCTGTTATCTGTTATCTCAAACCATTGTCTAATCTCATCTGATGTCACCACTTGACTCTACCCTTTTCACACTGAGAGTTGAGGGGTGGAGTCTTCAAACTAAATGAAAGGAGGCAGGGTCTTTTCAGAAACTCAAGCAGGCTCAGGAGGGGATGTTGTTCTGCACATGCTCAGAAACATCCCTCAGATGTTGGTTTGTTCTGCTTCAGATGGGGGTTTACCCTGCTGTCCTAAGGATGGGGCAGGATCTGGCAAGATGATTAAACTAGGCTGACCCCCCCATGCCAAGTTCTTATTTAATTTAGGACTGAATCTCCCCAAACGTGGTTAAGCAAATAACCATGTACTGAAGGGTAAAAGTGGGTCTTGTCAACTAAGGCAGTAAGACACAAAAACAAAAACAGGTGAAAGAGAAACCTGAAGAGAAGGATTTTCTCAAGTGGAGTTAATTTCCACACAATTACAGAAAAAAAGCAATGGTTATGTGCTCTGGAGCCTTACAACAGTGAACATTAAACATACTGCTCAAGGCCACGTTTATGGCCTTGACCAGCATGGAAAAAAATGTAGCTTTATGTTTGTTTGTTTGTTTGTTTGTTTGTTAGTGTTTATTAGCTTTGAATGACTGAAAAATGAAAATAGATTCTTCACCTCCTTCAGTAAAATCTGAAGATGGGGGGAAATTTTCCCTGCACATAGAAAAGAGAAGGGCTAGAATAGAGATACTTCACCCCTGACATTTAGAAAGAAAGAATGAAGAAAGAAAGGAAGGAAGGAAGGAAGGACTCTTTTGATATAAAGTCTGTAATTTAGCTGATTGTGCAAACCTTCACAATTGTGCAAATCCAAAACAAGGCTTCATTTGATAATCAGGTTGTATTATAACTTGCTCACTGTCAGGTCTGTGATTTGATACTCCTTCCTTCCTTCCTTCCTTCCTTCCTTCCTTCCTTCCTTCCTTCCTTCCTTCCTTCCTTCCTTCCTTCTCTCTCCCCTTCCATCTGTTATTCCACCTGTAATATTTGAAAATTGGCACTTCCTTCTTTGACCATTTTTTTGTTTGGGGTTTCTAGTGCTTTTGATTTCATGCAACCCATTTCCCCATGAAGGATCAGTTGCAGCAGATGCTAATAAAGGACCTTAGCATGGATCAGAGAGATTCTTCTCCACTCGGGGACCTGGCAATAGGTTGGAAGATCAAAAAGGGAATGATGACAAGCAGGTTCTAGCCTTGCATTTAAAGAGCGGGGATAATTTCTGGAACTCCTCCCAGCCTCAGATGGCCCTGATGTTTGTGCTGGGGGAAGTTAGTGAACTCTCACTTTTGCACCATTATCCGGTCTTTTCAACCCAGCCCTGGTTGGCTGGTGCTATTAGAAGCTAACAAGGAAATCATTCACCAAGTCTGTTGCGTCGTCCTTGCTGTGTTGCTGGAAAGCTCACTGGACTTCTGTCACTCCCCAAAAGGCCACTCCACAACCCAACAAGCCAACTTGGATAGCAAACTGGGGTCTGGAAATCCTTGGATGCTAAACTCTACTAGCTCTATCCCTTGGGCAACTTGAAGCCCCCCCACCCGCTGCGAAAGGAGGCTGCTATTCCTCCCACCCCTGTCGCTCTTGGAGGAGGATGGGAAGCAAGTGGCGGGGAGTGAAACTGCTCCACTGCCCTGGGGGCCACCGCGCCGTCGGCTGCGGTGTCGGAGGCGCTGGGCGCGCCCGCTCGAGGCCAGGCGAGGGCAAAACTTCAGGCGCCCATCGACATTTACAAGCGGCGATTGAATTTCACCCGTCAAAGTTCATCATCCCATAAACGCGGAAGCGCCTCCTATGAAATATTATTCGGCGGAGGGAGGCACACGAGTTGCGGGGAGGCCGAGATGAGGGACCGACCCCAAATGAATAAATACCGCCAAACCCACCGCGTAATCCAACCGCAACTTCTCCTCTTTCTGCATTTTCTTTCTCTTTGCCCGGCCCTGCTGAGTTGGGTTCCCCCCTCCCGCTTTTTCCCATTGTTTCCTTGCTGGGTCGTCCGAATTCGGAAAGAAAGGAAGGAAGGAAGGAAGGAAGGAAGGAAGGAGAGAAGAATTAATTAATTTTCTTTTTGATCTTTGAGCCCTCCGGTTTGTCGGCAATGGGAGGCCCATAGCACGTGGGAATGTGGCCCGCATCCAGACGCGCACGCGGGGGTCGGGAGAGTGGAGAGGACCTCTCCCCGGTTGAACAAAGGGTGGCTGTTGCTATGGGTTCAAAGCGGGCGGTGGGGGCCAAAAGTTGGCGTAAAAGTTGGCGTAGTTTGGGGCTGTGCGGATTTTATTTATTTATTTATTATTGGGACTTATATGCCGCCCCATCTCCGAAGACTGGGGCGGCTCACAACTAAAACAGTGACAACAATAATTAAAAAAGAATTAAACTAAAACAAGCCCCAAAGAGAATATAATTACAATAATACAAAAATAAGACCACCCCACCCACTGGGTCACAGCCCGGATTGGTTGAACAACCAGGTCTTCAAATCATGGCGGAAGGTGCGGAGGTCAGGGGCCAGGCGGAGCTCCAAGGGAAGTTGGTTCCAGAGGTCAGGGGCTGCGACGGAATAGGCTCGTCGTCGGGGGAGACGGGACCCCAAGGAGTCCTTGCCTACGTGCTCGCACAGGGCGGTTAGTATTCGATGTCGGCAGGAGTCGCTCCCTTAAATATTGAGGACCCATGCCATGAAGGACTTTGTATGTTAAAACTAGAACCTTGAATCCCACCCGGAGCGCAACCGGCAGCCAATGCAGGCAGCGCAGGAGGGGGGTAACATGGGAGAACCGGAAACTCCCATCACCACCCTTGCCGCTGCATTTTGCACCAGCTGCAATCTCCGGATGGTATGCAAGGGCAGTCCTAAATAGAGAGCGTTGCAGTAGTCGAGTCTGGAGGTAACAAGGGCGTGAGTAACTGTGCACAGGGCATCCCGGTCCAGGAAAGGGCGTAGTTGGCGAACTAGACGGAGCTGGGCAAAGGCCCCTGGCGACGGCCCCCACCTGCTCCTCCAACCGGAACCGGATTGATTCAGTGTAGGCTGAAAGAGGTGCAGCTGGTCCTCTCAAATTTCCTAATCATCCTTGGCCAATAAAGAATTCTCTTCTCTTCTCTTCTCTTCTCTTCTCTTCTCTTCTCTTCTCTTCTCTTCTCTTCTCTTCTCTTCTCTTCCCTTCCCTTCCCTTCCCTTCCCTTCCCTATGAACTTCTACATTGCCGGCATAATATGTTACTTCCTGGGATACTTTCCGCTCCCCGCCCCCTCCCCGCCGTCAAAAAAATCAGATCCCTTTATTCATTATTTTATTTTCCTCTTCTTTTTTTTTGCCCTTAGAATTCCCCGTTGTCCAGTCCTGGGAACTCGCCATCCCTTACCCCACTTTTCCAGAGTGGCAGGAGTCAGTCCTGGCAATTGGGGAGTCATCTCTACTCCAAGGCCGCAAACTCAGACCCTGAAAACATCAACCCCCGCAAAAAAAAAAACCCAGCCGCTCAGACAAAACCTCATTCCACGCACTTATTTCTAACGAGTCGGGGCGGGACGGGGCGGGAAAATAGTCTAAAAGGAGTATTCATATACCCACTCTATTAAATCTTTGGATGGAATTGGAATTCGGTTTATACTGGCGTGCACATGGAATCGAATTAACTTTCCCCCTGCCTTCCTTTGCAACTTTGCGGGGGTTCGACCCACTTTTGGGGGGGTGTTTTCCTTTCCGCAGGCCCCCCCTTTAAGTCCGATCCTCTGCCGAAGGGGTGGGTGGGAATTCAAAAGGGTTGCTCGCACTGCAGCTTGACAGAATTACTTGGAAGTAAAGTGTATTGAGTTTGATAAGAACGGATTCCGGGTTAATATAGTCAGGGGCGCAGGGTGCGCTGTCCCGCTGCACTGCTTTGGCCATCCAGCCCCCCCCCCGCGCCCGCCCCCCAGCAGCCGTGGGGGCCGCAGGAGCCTTCGGGGAGGGGAGAAAACGCTTTCGGGGGCGGTGGGTTTGCTTACAACTAAGTTAGCCCAGTTCTCAGAGACGGTGGTGCGATTTTCTTGGGGTCGGCTCTCTGAATTGGAGATACTTTGGAGACTCAGCGGGCGGCGTCTGTTGGGAAGCCCTTTCGCTTCCTTCCTCTTCCTTCCTTCCTTCCTTCCTTCCTTCCTTCCTTCCTTCCTTCCTTCCTTCCTTCCTTCCTTCCTTCCTTCCTTCCTTCCTTCTTTTCCTTCCTTCCTCCCTCACTCCCTTCCTCACCCCTCACTCCTTTCTCCTTCCTCCTTCCTCACCTATCTCCTCCTCCTCCTCCTTCCTTCTTCCTTCCTTCCTTCCTTCCTTCCTTCCTTCCTTCCTTCCTTCCTTCCTTCCTTCCTTCCCTCTCTCCCTTCCCTCACTCCCTCCTTACTCACTCACTCTTACTTTCTCTCTTCCTGTCTTATACACTCTCTCAATCCCCCTCCCTCCCTCCCTCCCTCCTTCCTTCTTTCCTTCCTTCCTTCCTTCCCTAATAACAGCATTTACTTACACATAGATTCAGCAACCTACACATTCAAAAATCGCCTAGCTCACCATGTATTCGCTTTAACACATTGGACAGTAAAATTGTTATTATTATTATCCTTATAATAAGTCACAAGGATAAAAACAAAAACAAAACCCGACCGGTTTAAGGGATTTTTCGAGAAATGATTTATTTCAGTCTTCCAAAAAATTTTTCTGTTCGGTTCTCCTGGTTTTTCTTTCCCGACAAGAAACAGAAACGCGTTCAGGTGCTGAGACATTTTCGCGGAGTTTATTTAATACGCGGCTTTAGGAAATAATATACCCTTTTCCTGCACAATTTCTCCCAGGTTTCAGGCACACATTTGTGGTGGGGGGAAAAAAACCTAAAAGAAACGGTTTCGCAACATGCATGGTCTACTGTATAGGAATGAGGGGGATTTTTAAAAGGAGATTTTGAAGGGATGCACTAAAATGAACTGAGTGAGGTCGCTTGCAGAAACTGGCGGCGTGAAACGAAGGAGCGCAGAATTTGCGCTTTACCCAAGGCTGGATTTCACGCACCTGCGTGTAAGGGTTCGTGTGCACAGGCCCTCACGCGTGTGGCTTTGCCGAGATTTGCTCCCACGCAATCATGTGTTTAGAACTGCCGAAATAATAATAATTAAAAAAAAAACCCGACGTTCTTTCTCCGTTTTCCATTTAGGCCAGCCCGTCCCGACCTGGTCCTATTTTCTTCTTTCCAGCACAACTTCTCTTATCTTTACTCAGACGTCTTCGGCACGACGGGCTGGAGAAATCGCGATGCGTTCGTGTGTTTGTAAGTGTGATGTTTTTATTGCAACTTCTTCACCTTAAAACGCCCAAGCATCTCATCGAACCGGTTCACTTGCGGGAGAAAAAAAATCTTTATTAACCTTAAAAACCTAATTTCAGCGAAAGGTTTTTATGCCTCGGTAGAATTCTGCCTTTGATATCTGCGAGGTTTAAATAGAGTAGTCGAAGCATCAAAATCTATAAAGTTTATTTGCAAAAAAAAAACCCCGAGTTTCTTACTCTATTACTCTGGGAATCCTGTTTCTGCCCTAACATTCTCCAGTTCTCTTTCAGATGCAATTCTGGGGCGATTCCTCCTAGAATTCAGTGAGGTTTATTCCTGAGAAAAACGGACTTGAATTCTCCCCAGCCTGCCTTAAAGTCTTCAGCGAAGTTTCAATGTTTTGGAGGGTGATGTTGCTTTGATCTTCTCCAAAATCTGTTTGAAAAAGAATTTCAACCAACAAAATTAGCTACTGTAATCTGAATTCAAAACCAGCTCTCCAATGAATTAATCCTAATCCCCTGCTTTGCCCACATTGGGGAGGAGGTAAATTTAATTTATTATCATTTAATCAAGATAAACTGCTCCCTCCCCGGCTGTGGTGCTGATAGATTTAGTTTATTTCGATTAAGCATCTGAGTGAAGGGCAAGACTTCCCTGATCCTTTCAGATCCAATATTATGGAGTGTATTACAGGTCAGGTATGGTTTGAAGAGAACCAAACTTTCTGAATGAGAGAGAGAAAGAAAGAAAAAGATGATGATTATAACTGGCACCTCTTTTATGTTAGCATTTGAAACTGGTTCAAAATTCTCCTACTGAGACATGCGGACTGGTATATGCTGATATTTTCTGGATAAAATGAGTTTGGAACTAAGAGAAGATTATTTGGAGCAGATTTATTTGTCTTCTGGTCTCCAAGCACCAGTTCTGATATTTCAAATTTAGTTTTGAAAGCTACTCTGAAAGCTACTCATTTTGAAGCAGAAAAGATTGTGTTGAAATTAATGGAAAAGTCTCTCCCTCCCTCCCTTCTTTCTTTCCTTCCTTTCTTCTTTCCTTCCTTCTTTCCTTCCTTTTCAACCAACTATAATAATAGCAATAATATCTGCCTCTCACAGGTTCTTGGGAAGGACTTGATAAGTGGATAAAAATACCAAATCCAGTCTAAATGTCTGATTGATATTGATTGTGCAACCAATAATAATAATATCATCTGAGCAAAAATGTGGGCACAACACAATCTCTCTCTCTCTCCCTCTCTCCCTCTTCCAATCTTTCTCTCATGTCTATGTGTGTGTGTCTCTGGAAGGTTGAACTTGTGGAGTTTTTTTTTTTTTTACATTGTGTTGGGCTCCAGATTTCAAAATATGGCAAGATAAAGTGACAAAGTGAGCCCTCATCCTTTGGAAGCCCAGTTGTCATTATCTTAGATAATCTGG
The DNA here is from genome assembly GCA_009733165.1 of Naja naja. Lineage (NCBI taxonomy): Eukaryota > Metazoa > Chordata > Lepidosauria > Squamata > Elapidae > Naja > Naja naja. Next base: position 18,196,520 of record CM019163.1, read on the forward strand.
CAAATGGGCAGAGGAGCTGGGTACTAATGTGGGCAGAAGTGGAGAATTATCTTTGCCTCTGGGGTACATTGAAAACTTGGAAAACCATCAGTCCAGCACATTTGAAACGAAGTCCTTCTGGCTGTTTCTAGCTTGATTTTGTTTTGTTTTAGAGAGGACAGCATTCCACAAAGCTCCCGCTAAATTAAACCTCTAAACTCCTGGTTTAGAAGAATGAGAAGTAGAGGCACCACAATTCCAGTCTGCAAAAAAATAGAATAAAATAAAATAAATTCTGTGCTGAACCGCTGGCCCTTCTTTGAATATACCAGTCCTACATCTTGGAGGATAACATTCTGTGCAGCTCAAACAGAACATGCTCCTGGGCAGTGATGCAATGAATTATCATTTATTAATACCCAGTATGCTATGTCGTCTTTCTGGAATAAATTATCCCCTCCGGGCACTTCAAGCTAATGAGCAAAACTATCAAAAGAAAATGTTGCAACCACCACACACACAAAACTATTCAAATGCCTGCAACCAAAAGACCACCTGCAGAAAAGCTAGTAAATTTAAAGCGGAAAACAGCAATTCCAATAGCTGTCCCATAAATAGTTCATATATAAGATGCTTTACCATCTCATGCAAAGCTGCAGTAAATGGGAGATGTTAGTGGAGGGTTCTTTTAAAGCAAAAATAAAAATAAAGCCTGTTTTGCAATGTTATTTAGTGTCTGGATCTACACCCTGGTTTAAGCCATGATCTTGGCTCAGATATGTTCGGGGTGTATATTTTGGAAGGATACAAATTGTGGGAGGTTGGCAAAAAAAAGATTGGACAACCATTTCTCTGAAATGGTATGAGGACTTCTTCTTTGGGGAGGGCGTTGGACTAGAACAAGGGTCTTCAAACATGGCAAGTTTAAGACTTGTGGACTTCAACTGCCAGAATTCCTGAGCTGACATGACTGGAGGAGGAATTCTGGGAGCTGAAGTCCACAAGTCTTGAAGCTGTCAAGTTTGAAGACTCCTGGACTAGAAGACCTCCAAAGTCCCTTCCAATCTATGAAAACCCAAAGCATTAATATTATATTTGTTATACAATATATGAACTCATGTCATGCAGAACTTATTACATATGTGAGATATGCTACCTACTGTAGAGACTATATCCTCCTGCTTTTAGGACAATTCCTTCACATATGTGGAGGAATCCAATTTCTAAATCATTGTTCCTCAACCTCCACAAATCTAAGATGTGTGGACTTCAACTGCCAGAATTCATGGCTGGTTGGGAATTTGGGGATTTGATTCCCACCCATAAATGTCCACTCGACTGATTTTCATGTTTAAGGAATAAAAGAAATAACAAGAACAACAACAACAACAACAACAACAAAGTATTACAAAGTGTTAATACCACTTTATAATGCCTTGGTAAGGCCACACTTGGAATACTGCATTCAGTTTTGGTCCCCACGGTGTAAAAAAAATGTTGAGACTCTAGAAAGAGTGCAGAGAAGAGCAACAAAAGAGGATGAGGGGACTGGAGGCTAAAACATATGAAGAACGGTTGCTGGAATTGGGTATGACTAGTTTGATGAAAAGAAGGACTAACATGATAGCAGTATTCCAGTATTTGAGAGGCTGTCACAAAGAGGAGGGGGTCAATCTATTCTCCAAAGCACCAGAGGGCAGGACAAGAAGCAATGGGTGGAAACTAATCAAGGAGAGAAGCAACCTAGAACTAATGAGAAATTTCCTGACAGTGAGAACAATTCATCAGTGGAACAACTTGCCTCCAGAAGTTGTGAATGCTCCAACACTGGAAGTTTTTAAGAAGAGATTGGACAACCATTTGTCTGAAGTGAACCATTTGTCCAAAGGGGTTTCCTGCCTAAGCAGGGGGTTGGACTAGAAGAAGAAGCTGGATTGCAAACTCCACCATTCCTAGTTTACATTCCCAGAGGTTGCAAGTATTGCAATTGGGGCATTAGGATTCTTCCGGCCAGACTCTTCTCTGCTGGACTCACCCTTCCTTGTGACACCTGAAGTTGGCTTGTCTTTGCTCCATCCAGTCACAGCATTGCTGAGTGGAAACTGGCTTAGCTAAGCAAACCCTTTCCTGGTGCCATGAATCCCCAACTAACTGTCTCAGCAGACTTTGGAGCCTCCCTTTTCTTCTTAGGAAAAGCCATTCATGCATGGATAAACTTTGGGCCTTTTCAACAAATACTTTCCCCTTTCTTTAAGGCACATGAGTGTCCCTCCTTCCTTCTTCCCTCCCTCCCTCCCTCCCTCTTCCTTGCTCTTACTTTCTCTCCCTCTCTTTTACATCATTTCTCAATCACCTTCCTTCCTTCCTTTTGCCTTTTTTATTGTCTTCTTTTGTCTATATTCTTTTCTCTTTTTATTTTTCACACTTATTTTGCTATATTTTTTCTTTCTTTGAAGGTATTTCTTACCTATGTAAACACTATTCATAAAAATTACAAAAACAGATAGTAATAGCATTCATGAACTTGGAGTTCCCTTCCTTCCTTCCTTCCTTCCTTCCTTCCTTCCTTCCTTCCTTCCTTCCTTCCTTCCTTCCTCCCTCCCTCCCTCCCTCCCTCCCTCCCTCCTTCCTTCCCCAGGTCAGCACTAAATACATTTCCCAGCATGCATTAAAGGAAGATTGTATTTTATCAACAGCTGACCCAGGCTGCCATCTGATCCTTTATCTTTGCTCTTAAGTATCATATTTATTTAACCTACTGGGGGGCCCACGATTGGAAGCTGTTTCCCCTGCTGGCAGGAGCTGCTGCATTACACACTGCCCCAGGTATCCCCATTGATTTGTTCCCACCCCAAAGTCTTTGGATCATAATTTAACACAGCGGCAGTTCTTACAAGGGTTGAAGTGTGTGCGTGTGCGCGCGTGTAAATAGGTGGAGGGTCTGAAGCCGGGAGGAATTCAAAACATTGGAAGGGCCCATTTGCAGTTTGGTGAGCTGTTTTTTTTATTGCTTAAAACCTAATTTGCTTTATTGGGTTTTTTTATCCACGTGTTAAGACACAAATCATACTTTTCTTTAAACCACATGCACAGAAGATGGCAGAATAGAAGAGAAAAAACTGGAGAAGATAATAAAATATAAAGACCTGCAATTAGAAATAGAACGACTATGGCAAAAGGCAAGCAAGGGTAGTACCAATAGTAATAGGCACCTTGGCTGCAGTGCCAAAACAATTGGAGCACCGCTTGAACACCATAGGCATTGACAAATTTGCCATCAGTCAATTGTAGAAGGCAGCTTTACTTGGAACAGCTTCCATCCTGCGGTGATATCTGTAATACTATCAAGCATCCAGATTTGCCAATCCCAGGTCCTTGGTAAGGTCTCGATAGGTAGACAGAAATGCCAAACCCAGTCTGAACATTTGGCTGACTGTGCAATTAATAATAATAATAATAATAATAATAATAATAATAATAATAATAATAGTAATAATAATAACAACAACAACAACAACACTTATAATGCCTTGGTAAGGCCACACTTGGAATACTGCATTCAATTTTGGTCGCCATGATGTAAAAAAGATGTTGAGACTCTAGAAAGAGTGCAGAGAAGAGCAAAAAAATGATAAGGGGACTATCTACTTACTGCTTAAAACCTAATTTGCTTTATTGGGGTTTTTTTTAATCCACGTGTTAAGACAAAAATCATACTTTTCTTTTAACCACACACACAGAAGATGGCTTTGTTCCTAGGACTGGAGTTACAATTAACATTCAATTTGATGAGTTTTTAAAAAAGGCAACGAGAGCTTTGCTAATAGAAGGCCTATCAGCATGTAGGAACACAAGCAGAGAAAACTGAGAAGAGGCACAAAATAAGATTATCGCTGATCTACCCATTTTTAAACATAAAATAAACAATCTCTGTTGAATTTGGCTGTCTTCCTTTTACAGAGACAATCCTCCTCAAACCCTGTAAGAAATGAGAAAGGGAATGAAATAAAACCTGTATTTTGACTCCAGCAATTCATGTTTGGTGATATTCTGCCTTGAAAAGTGCAGGCTCTGTTTTACCAATTGTGACCGACCCAAAGGCTGGAATTATCCAATACCCCATTGGCCAGGTTTGTTGAATTGGTCACAAACACCAGGCTAACAAAACATGAACCATAGTTAAAGTTTGCAAGTCTTTGATGTGTACAAGGACAGCTGACTTTAACTGTGGTTAAAGAAGTTGTATGACAGAAGCAGAAGCTTTGATAGGAGCTGTCCAGCAAATGCTTCCAGGATAAATCTTTCTACTCAAAGTTCTCAGAGTTGAAGGTCTGAGAGCAGAATCCTACATAGAGGTGGGCATTTAGAGGATGTTTTACTGATTCTAAAGATAAATGTAAAGGTTCCCCTCACACATACGTGCTAGTTGTTTTCCGGCTCTAGGGGATGCTGCTCATCTCCGTTACAAAGCCGAAGAGCCAGTGCTGTCCGAAGATGTCTCCATGGTCATGTGGCTGGCATGACTAAATGCCAAGGGCACATGGAATGCTGTTACCTTCCCACCAAAGTAGTCCCTATTTTTCTACTTGCATTTTTTACATGCTTTCAAACTGCTAGGTTGGCAGAAGCTGGGACAAGTAATGGGAGCTCACTCCGTTACACAGTGCTAGGGATTCGAACCGAACTGCTGAACTGCCAACCTTTCTGATCAACAAGCTCAGCATCTTAGCCACTGAGCCACCATATCCCTCTACTGATTCTATGATATAGCTAATTGAATAATGGAATTTTTGGAATTCACTACTGTAAGACATGGCAATGACCACTAACCTGACCTGGATGGCTTTAAAAGGAGATTAGACACATTTCATGAAGGACAGGTCAAACAAGAGTTGATTTTACCTTTGAATGAGGGATGGTAGCCTTCCAATATCAATTATTGTGGAGAACAATGGTGAGAGAACTGTGTTTGCATCTTCTGCTTGCCAATCTCTTGTAGGTGTCTGATTGACTATCGGAGAAATGAGAAGCTGGAATAAGATGGTCCTTGACTTGGATCACCAGGGATGGTTCATATGGATGAAGTTGTTTTCCTCTGAAAAATGCATATTGTGGCTTTCCAGAAAAGAAGCCAATATTGAATGTGATGGTCACAACTCTTGACAGGCAAGGAGATGTTGGTTCCTCTTATCTTGTGTCCTTCTTTTGGTTTTGGTTTGGTCTTCCAATATCATCATGATGCTGATGATTATCAAGCCTTCTGGTCTTCCCTGGACATTGGTGACAAAGCATGGTCACAATAGAGGAGATTATCTGTAGGTGAGTGTGGAGTCTTCGGTACCCTCTGAACTTGGTTCTGCTTGCAGATGTTTCATTCTCTAGCTAGGTCACATCATTAACACTGATGATGTTATCTAACTGGGTCATGAAACACCTGCAAACAAACAACCAAGCTCAGAGAGCATCAAGGTTTCTAAAGAATGGTCAGTTGTGATGAACTACTTACAAACATTTATTCTCACCACCTTTATCTGAATATGGACAAGACCAATATAGTAATTATTATTATTTTTTGGCCTCTGAGTTCTTCCCTTCACTCCTGTGTCCCCCATCTATTTTTATCCTAGGCTTCCAGATTACTCTGTTTCACTTGATAAATGTTGAAAGGATCTGGGGATTTCTGATTGGGAAGACTTTAGCATTGTTGAGGTTTGCTGATCAAGCTTTCCTCAAGCCTACATTACTGTAACAATCTCCTGGCACCTTCACTTGTTACCTTTGTCTATGTCCTGATATTTTTCTGGTACAGTGCAATCTGAATTTTTCCCATTGGTTTGATGCTTCAATACAGCTTAAGGGTCTTCACTGGCTTTCTACTTAGTCCAACATCCAATTTACACACCACTAATTCAAAAGATTATTCTGAGTACCAATCAACCTTAATCTTCCCTACAATCTCCTCTCTCTCTCTCACACACACACACACACACACACTCTCCTCCCTCCCTCTCTCCCTCCTCTCCCCCCTCTCTTTCTCCAGGGCTCTCTTTCAGATTCAAGGTCATGATCTCCAGGTTCTGATCCTGGAATCACCTGTCATCTTCCCTTCATCTCTGTGGAAATTTGATGGCCTGTGAAAAAGGTTTAGTTAGGGGGTTTGGCTGTTCTTGTTAGATGACATTTCCAAAATTAACACTTGTCTACATTATTATGGAGGTTTACTGTTTGGACACCACCCAGAGTCCATGGCGGTTGGGCAGTTAATAAATGCAAATGAATGAATGAATCAACCAATAGTATACATTCAGGGCATTGTTTTTAAAAATATATTGTTGTGTTGATCATTTGTGTATTAATACTTTTTAAAGTATTTTGTTTATTAGTAGACTTTTTCACATAGAATAACAGAATAATAGAGTGAAAGGGACCTTGGAGGTCTACCAGTCCAGCCCCCTGATCAAGCAGGACACCTTATACCATTCCAGACAAGTGGCTACCGAGTCTCTCCTTAAAAGTCTCCAGTGATGGAGCACCTAAAACTTCTGAAGACAAGCCGCTCCAATGATCGATTGTTCTCAATGTTAGCAAATTTCTCTTTAGTTCTAGGTTGCTTCTCTCCTTGATTAGTTTCCATTCATTGTTTCTTGTCTTGCCCTTGGGTGCTTTGGAAAATAGGTTGACCCCCTCTTTGTGCCAGTCCCTCAAATATTGGAACATTGCATGTCATCCCTAGTTTTTCTTTTCACTAGACATATCCAATTTCTGCAACTGTTCTTCATATATTTTTGCCTCCAGCCCCCTAATAATCTTAATTGCTCTTCATTGCACCCTTTCCAGAGTCTCTACATCTTTTTTATAACATGGGGACCAAAACTGGATGCAGTGTTCTAAGTGCAGTCTTAATAAGGCTTTATAAAGCGGTACTAACACTTCATGTGGTCTTGATTCTGTCAAGATCACATGAGGTATTAGTACCGCTTTCTAGGGATGATAAGATATGCATGCAAAATCAGAAACAATAAAGAGAAAATGCAGTGAGATAAGTGTAGTATTTTTTAAAAAAAACCAGAAAATAAAATAGAAAAAATAAAATAAAAAGACCGTGTAAAAATTAATATGAATAAAGAATTGGATTCTGATCTCTCTCCCGCCTGCCATTAGACATACAGTTGTAATCAAACAACTCTCTAATTTCATCCTAATTTCCTTCTTTCTATCACCTATTCTTTCTCAGCGTCAAAACCATAAATCACAAATTAATTTTCTTTCTCACACAAAAAGTCCATAAGCAACATGGTTATAGTTATAAGTGGGAGGAGATAGCTAATAGGAAGGATGAGAAGAATAAGAGTAATACAGTCTTAGTAAATAGTTGGACAGTGTTGAGGGAATTATTTGTTTAGCAGAGTGATGGCATTAGGGAAAAAACTGTCCTTGTGTCTAGTTGTTCTGGTGTGCAGTGCTCTATAGTGTCGTTTTGAGGGAAGGAGTTGAAACAGTTTATGTCCGGGTCTGTAGATATTTTCACAGCCCTCTTTTTGACTCGTGCAGTATACAGGTCCTCAGTGGAAGGCAGGTTGGTAGCCATTGTTTTTTCTGCAGTCCTAGTTACTCTCTGGAGTCTGTGTCTGTCTTGTTGGGTTGCACACTGAGTTCCTTTTGTTAATTAATATCCTTTTTACTTGCAGGAGTTTTTGAAACATTTTTTGTTTTGCATTTTATATGTTAATAATCAGCTGCCTTGAGTATTGCATAAATTGGGGAAGAATACTTAAATTAATCAATGACAAAAGAGAGTCCATTCAATCTGGGGAGAATACAGATAGTCCTCAACTTACGAAATGTTGAGCTCCAAATTTCTGTTGTTAAGTGAGACATTTGTTAAGGGAACTTTGCTCCATTTTACGAAATTTCTTGCCACAGTAATTGTTAAGAGAGTCACTGTGATTATTATATGGACAGAGCATGGAATCTGGGGGTCCTCCTGGACTCACGGCTCAAGTTGGAGGAGCAGGTGGGGCCGTGGCCAGGGGGGCCTTTGCCCAGATCCGGCTGGTTCGCCAGTTGCGCCCATTCCTGGACCGAGATGCCCTGCGCATAGTCACTCAGGCGCTCGTCATTTCCTGACTCAACTACTGTAACGCTCTCTACCTAGGACTGCCCTTGCATACCACTCGGAGGCTTCAACTGGTGCAGAATGCGGCCGTGCAGGTAGTGATGGGAGCCTCCCAATACTCCCATATTACACTTCTCCTGCGTGGCCTACATTGGCTTCCAGTTGCCCTCTGGGTGAGATTTAAGGTTTTGGTATTAACATTCAAAGTCCAGCATGGCATGGGTCCAGGTTATTTACGAGAATGACTCCTCCCAACATCAAATATTCCTGCACGTGCCTGTCTAACATGGCTGGTTTCTGCTGAGTCTCGGAGTGAGGCGGAAGGCTCGAGCGGTCCGAGAGGGTGTTTGGAGGGGTTTTTTATAGCCCCGGTACCTGGCATCATTGCTGGTGGGCTTGGGGAGCTGAACGAAACCCTCGGCGGAGGATTCACTGGGCTCTGGAGCGAGAGGGGATTGGCGTCATTTTCCCCTCCCATTTCTGTGTGCGCGGAGCTGCGGAGGCGTCGGTGTGGTGTAGCAGCGGCTCCGGACGCGTTGACGATGAGCCCGGCAGTGTTTTCCTCCTGGGGGGCCTCGGATGAGACCATCGGCTCGGGATTCATTGGGCTTTGGGGCGAGCTGGGGGTCATTGGCATCTCCCCCCAGTTTTTGCATCAGAGCCTGCGAAGTGCCGGGTGGTGCAGCAGTGGCTCCAGGTGCGGCATGCAAGCCCGACGATGTCCCCCCCTTCTGGATCAACTGGGGCGTGATTCTGAGGCTGCAGCTGATCTGGGAGGGTCAGCCCTGAAGATGCCAGGAAGACCTAGAGTGATGGTGGCGTCGGGAGTGATGGCGGCGATGGTGGCGAGAATGGTGCTGTTTGTGGCTAGCCCTTGGCCTTTATTTTGTTCAGAGGGCCAATGTGACACTGGTGCTGTCCCGGGTATGGCCTGAAATACAGCAGGAAGCATAACCGGTCCGGGGTCAGCTGTTATGGGCGGAGGCCCTGGCCCCGTCCTAGGGCTGTTAAGGGCTGTGATGTTTCCATCTATGGCGTTGGAGGCGATGATGGTGATGCCCTTTTCCTGCTGTTTCTTATGGCCTGACTCTGGACTTTTCCATCGACCATTGTGTTCGGTCATTTTGCCTCATTTGTGTTACTGCTTCCACTTATACCATCTGCTCCATCTTCGCCAATTACAAGGTACTCTAATTACTGGGACTGAACCATCTATACCGTGCCATAGGTGACGGAGGGGTGAGCTTGGACACCCTAGTGACCTGGGCCCGGATTCCCAGTGCCGACTGTACACCCTTGAACTTGGTTTATGGCTACCAGATTTTGTTGTTTCCCTTGCCGTGGTGAGAGAACGGAAGTGGGGACTCACTTTCTCTCTAGACAGCCATTTAACATCTGTTTACCAACTGTCCAATTGGTGCCCATGGGGGATACCTGTGGTGAGAGTGCGGGACTTGATCTGGAGGGGGGTCTTAAACATCGACCACAGGTCTGTTGTGAGAGGGCAGCCTGGTTCCTGGACCCTCCAATGGACAGTACCTAGGACTTTACCAAGTTCCTATATTCCGGACTTTATTGTTTCCACCTACAGACCCTTCTGCCGGTTCCTTGACATCCTTGGATCTGTAATATTCGAACTTTTACAGCAGCAGAGCTTCAGGCCTTCAGGAGGCTCCCTCCCTCCAGGACATGGCCTGCTACACTATCACCGGCCTACCTCGAGGATGGGTTATGGAACCCGGAGAGATGGCATGGTGGAGAGTTGGGTTGGGGTTGGGGCTCTAAGAAGGTAAAAAAGAGGGTCACTAGGGCCCCTTTAATTAAATTTTTAAATAAATTTTTAAGTAGGCTAGGGAGGAGGGTGGGAAATGATGTCGGGGGGGTGGATTGCAGCCCGGCTCGTGGCGGGGGGGCAGGGGTTGGGGGCGGTGGGGGCCCAGAGTGCGGGCCAGGGACCACAATTCCTAGGGTGGTTGGGATCGGTGGGAGACGATGAGGCATAGGGCCAGATCATGTGTTGGGAGCGCGCCCTCGCTATCTTCGAGCGGTGTCATGCTCCGACCCTATGACCTCCTCCCCTGGGGGCAGGGGAATGGGGACCCCTGGGCTCAAGCTGGTGTATTTTAATGCCAGGTCCATGGCTAATAAGTCTTCCCTCCTCTGAGGTGATTGAGGAGGAGGCTGGGACCTGGCTTGCATCACGAGACCTGGTTGGGCCCAGAGGAGGAGTCCCTCTGGTTGATTTATGCCCCCAGGTTTCCGTTTTGCACCAGGCACGGGCTCAGGGAGGGGTGGTGGAGTGGCTGTGGTTATTCGGGAGACCCTGATTCCAAGGGAGGTCACTGTTCCTGAGACAGGCGGAAGTGAGACCCTCCTCCTGAGGTGGGGGCCTGGTGGTCTGACCCAGGAATTCATGGACTCCATGGGGACCATGGACCTGACCCAGTTAATTCAAGGCCTCACTCACGAGGGGGGAAACACTCATGACCTGGTTTTTGTCTCGGAACAGTGGTGTAGTGATATAGGGCAGGCGAGTTGTACAACACTGCCCGTCCCATGGTCTGATCACTATCTCCTATGGCTGGCCATCCAACAGGCTGCTCCCCACTGCTGGGATGAGGAGCCACCTAGATGGTTCCTCCCCAGACGCCTAATGGACCCTGAAAGGTTCCAGGCGGAACTGGGGTTTTTCCCCATTTCCCTTGCCCACAACTCTGCCGAGGACCTGGCAGCTGCTTGGCAGCAGGCTGCTGAGGCTGCCCTCGACAGGGTTGTCCCCATGCATCCCCTCATGCACTGTGGATCCCGGGTAGCTCCTTGGTATACTGAGGAGCTCCGGGAGATGAAGCGCCATCGGAGGAGTTTAGAGAGCAGGTGGAGGGCCACCCCCTCCCAAGCCGATCAAGCCCAGTTAAGAGCCCATATTAGGACTTACCTGGTAGCTATGGGGGTGGCGAGAAGGTCTTATCTCTCCACCCTCATAGCGTCCAGAATAACCGCCCAGCCACCCTGTTTAGCCACCCGCCCCTTACATCCAGGGAGGTGGTGGACCCTCTCGGGGAAGGGCTGAGGAATTTGGTCAATATCTGTCGGATAAGATTGCGCGGATTTGGGGTGGGTTGTGCCCCACCTTGCAGTGGTCTGAGGATTGTGGTGCAAGCAGTCTGGCCAATGTGATCTGGGCTGAGTTCGACCCTGTTTCCGAGGATGAAGTGGACAGGATTATGCGGCGTCTGAGTTCCACCACATGATTGTTGCACCCGTGCCCTTCCTGGCTGGCTTATGCCACCAGGGAGGTCACCTCTGTTGGCTCGGGCAGTGGTCAGCGCCGTTAAAGGAGGTGTTTTCCCTCTGCCTTGAAAGAGGCGGTGGTGAGGCCCCTCCTGAAGAAGCCTGCCCTGGACCCAACCGTGTGAGACAACTTCCGTCCAGTCTCCAACCTTCGTTTTTTGGCGAAGGTTGTTGAGAGTGTGGTGGCTCAACAGTTTCCACTTTTCCTGGATGAAGCAGACTACCTAGATCCGTACCAATGGGCTTCGGCCTGGTTTCAGCATGGAGGCGGCATTGGTCGCACTGATGGATGATCTCTGGAGGGCCCGGGACAGGGGTTTTCCTCTGTCCTGGTCCTATTAGACCTCTCAGTGGCTTCGATACCATCAACCATGGTATCCTTTTGCGACGCCTCGAGGGGCTGGGAGTGGGGGCACTGTTCTTCGGTGGCTCTCCTCCTACCTCTCTGGTGATGCATGTCGGTGTTGACAGGGGGACAGAGGTCGGCCCCAAGGCTCACTTGTGGGGCCCCTCAGGGGTCGGTCCTCTCCCCCTTTTATTTAATATCTACATGAAACCACTGGGTGAGATCATTCATGGTTTTGGGGTGAGGTATCACCAGTATGCTGATGATACCCAGTTATACATCTCCACCCCAAACCAAATCAGTGATGCCCTCTCCGTGATGACTCGCTGTCTGGATGCGGTACAGATCTGGATGGACGGAAACATGCTTTGGCTCAACCCGGCCAAGACTGAGTGGCTGTACATACCGGCATCTCGGTCCAGTCAAGAGTGTCCATCGTTGTCCATAAGGGGAATGGTGTTGTCCCCTGTGGAGAGGGCACGGAACCTGGGGGTCCTCCTGGATGCGCGGCTCCAGTTGGAGGAGCAGGTGGGGGCCATCACCAGGGGGGCCTTTGCCCAGGTCCGGCTGGTTCGCCAGCTTCGCCTGTTTCTGGACTGAGATGCCCTGCGTACAGTCACTCATGCCCTTGTTACCTCGCTTCGACTACTGCAGCTCTCTATTTAGGACTGCCCTTGCACACCATCCAGAGGTTACAGCTGGTGCAGAATGCTGCTGCGGGTTGTGATGGGAGTTACCCGATTCTCCCATATTACCCCCCTCCTGCGCGGCTTGCATTGGTTGCGTTGTGCTCAGGTGAGGTTCAAGGTTTTGGCTTTAACATTCAAAGTCCTACGACATGGGTCCACAATATTTAAGGAGTGCCTCCTACCGATATCGGGGACCAACCGCCCTGTACGGGCACACAGGCAGGGGCTCCTCGGGGTCCCGTTGGCAAGCCAATGTCGGCTGGCAGTCCCCGAGCCTACTCTGTGGCGGCCCCCGACTTATGGAATCAACTGCCTCTGGACCTCCGCCTGGCCTCTGACCTCCGCACCTTCTGCCGCGATTTGAAGACCTGGCTATTTGACCAAGTTGGGCTGTGATTACCTCACCGGGGGTATGGGATAGTTAATTTTTAATTCGGTTATATTGGACCTTATAGTGATTTAATTTCTTTTTAATTATTTATTGTATTTGTATGTTTTAACTGTGAGCCGCCCAGTCTTGGAGATGGGGCATATAAGTCCAATAAAATAAATAAATAAATAAATAAATACCAACCGCCCTGTATGGGCACAGAGAGGGTCTCCTCGGGGTTCCGTCTGCGACTCAGTGTCGCTTGGCGTGACCAGGCGAGGAGCCTACTCTGTGGTGGCTCCCACTCTGTGGAACCTCCTTCTGCTGGAGCTCTGGTTGGCCCCCGATCTCCGCACCTTCTGCCACGATTTGAAGACTTGGCTCTTTTTACAATCTGGGCTGTGCTGATTCTCTGGGGGTTGGTTTTATTTAATTATGGGTTTTTAACTTTAATTTGGTTTAATTTGTTTAATATGTTTTTAACTAATTTATTTATTGTTGTATTTTTTAGCCGTGAGCTTCCCTGAGTCCTTTTTGGAGAGGGGGTGGCATATAAGTTGAATTAATAAATAATAAATATTATGCATGGTTGTTAAATGAACTCTGGCTTCCCCATTGATTTAGCTTGTCAGAAGGTCACAAAAGGTGAAGACACAAGCTCAAAACATTGCAACCATCATAAATATGAGTCAGTGGCCAAGTGTCTGAATTTTGATTACGTGACCATGGGGATGCTGCAATGGTCATAAGCATGAAACATGGTCATGAGTTATTTTTTTCAGTGTCCACTGTAACTTTGAACAGTCACTAAATGAACTGTTTAGTTAGAGCCAGTTTGGTGTAGAGATTAAGGCTAAAAACCAGGCGACCTTCCATTCTAGTCCTTCCTTAGGGACAAAGTTATGGGGTGACTTTGGCTGAGTCAGGCCCTCTCACCCCTAAGAGGGAGGTAAGCAGTGGTGGGATTCAATTTTTTTTTACTACTGGTTCTGTGGGAGTGGCTTGGTGGGTGTGGCTTGGCTTGGTGGGCATGGCAGGGGAAAGATACTGCAAACTACTCACAATTTCCGCTACTGGTTCTCCAGAACTGGCCAGAACTTGCTGAATACCCACCTCTGGAGGTAAGAGAAAACACTCCAAAAAAGCTTGCATGAAGATTGCAGAGATTTGTCCAAGAAGTTGCCAGGAGGAAAAAAAAAAGTAGTATCGGTTATACCATTCAAGATTTTTTCAGAATTGCTTGACATTTACAATTGTTTTCTGTCTTTGGTATTGTCTTCTTTTGTCTATATTCTTTTCTCTTTTTTATTTTTCACACTTATTTTGCTGTATTTTTTCCTTCTTTGAATGTATTTCTTATCTATGTAAAATCTATTCATAAAAATTACTTAAAAATAGATATTAATAGTGTTCATTGACTTGGGGTTCCCTTCCTTCCTTCCTTCCTTCCTTCCTTCCTTCCTTCCTTCCTTCCTTCCTTCCTTCCTTCCTTCCTCCCTTCTCTTCTTTCCTTTCCTTTCCTTTCCTTTCCTTTCCTTTCCTTTCCTTTCCTTTCCTTTCCTTTCCTTTCCTTTCCTTTCCTTTCCTTTCCTTTCCTTTCCTTCCTTCCTTCCTTCCTTCCTTCCTTCCTTCCTTCCTTCCTTCCTTCCTTCCTTCCTTCCTTCCTTCCTTCCTTCCTTCTGCTATGTATGTAGGTTTACATGTCATTGGTTTAGTTTGAACTGTTCTTGTAAAATGTTAGAAATGATTGGTTTAAAAGTCTTGGAAAACCCTGCACTCTGATTGGCAACTGCAGCTGCTGGCTATAAGTAGCAGCCTTAGCCAAGTGGTTCGTTCTGAGCTGTAGTCACTAATAAACAAAGAGCTTGAAGCACTCCGCGTCTGACTCTTCATGCAAACTTAACACCTTCCTTCTTCCCTCCTCCTTCCTTCCTTTCCTTTCCTTTCCTTTCCCTTCCTTTCTTCTCTTCCTTTCTTCCTTTCTTTTTTCTTTCTTTCCTTCCTTCCTTCTATTTCTTGTTTTCTTTCTTCTTTCCTTCCTTCTTCCTTCTCTTTCTTTCTTTCTTTACTTCCTTCCTTCCTTCCTTCCTTCCTTCTTTCTTCCCTCCTCCCTCCCCTTCCTTCCTTCCTTCCTTCCTTCCTTCCTTCCTTCCTTCCTTCCTTCCTTCCTTCCTTCTGCTATGTATGTAGGTTTAAATGTCATTGGTTTAGTTTGAACTGTTCTTGTAAAATGTTAGAAATGATTGGTTTAAAAGTCTTGGAAAACCCTGCACTCTGATTGGCTGGCAACTGCAGCTGCTGGCTATAAGTAGCAGCCCAGCCAATAAAGTGGGTTCGTTCTGAGCTGTAGTCACTAATAAACAAAGGCTTGAAGCACTCCGCGTCTGACTCTTCATGCAAACTTAACACCTTCCTTCTTCCCTCCCTCCCTTCCTTCCTTCCTTTCCTTCCTCCTTTCCTTTCCTTTCCTTTCTTCTCTTCCTTTCTTCCTTTCTTTTCTTTCTTTCCTTCCTTCCTTCCTTCCTTCCCTTCCTTCTTCCTTCCTTCTTCTTCCTTCCTTCCTTCCTTCCTTCCTTCCTTCCTTCCTTTCCTTCCTTCCTTCCTTCCTTCCTTCCTTCCGTCCTTCCTCTGCTCTATTTTCTTTAAGGGAGTGGAAATGATCTTCTGCAAATTGTACCACAATCTTTCACCTGCTCAAACAGATGGAGTAGAGACAACCTTGTTTGAAAACCTATTTTCCGGTGTTTTATTTATTTGCTTGTTTTGGGGGTGAATGGGGGAGATTTATGGGAGAACTTCTGAAGGCTGAAGGGGAAGGGGCTTTTAAATTGACCGGCAAAGTTAAGCTGCCTAAACAAAGGCAGACAATAGTTTGTGGTTTTCTAACATATGCTGCCTTTTCACCTTGCCACATCAAACCCTTTCCCTCCTTATCTGCAGGCCACCAAACTTTCCTACCCTTTGCTAATCTTTGTTGTTTTCTTTTTTCAGAACCTGGGAGTGTGTGGAACAAGCAAGCTAGTCTATGCTAAAGGCAATCAGGAAGAAAGGATCAAAGCACCAGTGCCTCCGATAGCATGCCACAAAATCAATCAGAATTTGTGACGGCCATGGTAGGGAAAGATAACTGCCTTAGTTTTCTTTCCTCTCCAGCAGAACAATTCCTGGTTCTACTTGAGACTTTCAAAGAAAGATCTAATTCTCTCTTTTTTTTTCCCCGGTGCATACTTGGAAAACACAAAGCGTCACGTTCTCTTTAGATTTTGATTTGTTTCATCTTTCCTGGAGAAAGCGCCTTTGTTCTGTCATCACTATCGTAATCGTACCAACTTCAGAGTACAGTGTGGGCACAGGAAATCCCAGAAGAGCCTGAAAACTTCTCCTAGCAGGGTAAAAAAAAAGATCAAGCAGCATTTTTTATTTTAATTTAATTTTGTAAAGAATATTCTCTGGTGGAAAGGCAACCTTGTTCTCATGGACCCAAGGTTCTCCAGCGTCTTCTGATTTTTGTCCCCAACTTTGAGTCCTTAAGTTAAAAAATACACACACACAGACACACACACACACAGAGTCATACTTTCACAGCCTGGTTTCTAAAGTGCAAGTTTTGACCAACATTCTTATTAGGCTGCCTTTTTTTTTTAATGAACAGATTACTTTTTCATAGTGTAACCAGGAAAATCAGATAATGATCCTCAGAGATTGAATTCTAATGGATGTTTCTTTCTTTTGGTTTTTTGTTTTAAAGAGTTAGAAGTGATTAGACGCTAAATATGGTCATGTTTGCTGGCTGACTTGCAAAGTTTGTTCAACCACATTATGATGGAGAGAGTAATGGATTTATTTAGATAAGGCAGAGTGCAGCTTGCTTTTCCCCAACACCAAAAGAAAGGTCAAACATGTGATAAGGCTTGACACTTTCCTTCTATTTTTCACACACTTGAAAGCCAGCACCACAACACAAGAGGCAGGGAAGTCAACACGGAAATACATCCATGCTGACTGAAAGAATAATAAGTCTCTTAACATGAGTGACACTTCATGCTTGTTTAGTGAAGACTTTAAAAAAAAAACCACTTATAAGTTAATTAAAAATACACAGTTACCCATTTCAGGAACTGCTACAGCCTTTAGGATTAAATCTGGTTTAAATCAGTTTCCCAGAAATTGTTAGCATAAAGTTAAATAAATAAATACTATTCATCATATTGAATAGTATCTATTTATTACTCAATCACTCAATCAAACTTCTCCTTAAAACTTCCATTGATTATTGATCCATTGATCCATCCATTGATTCATCAATCTATCCATCAATGCATCCATCAATTCATCAATCCCTCCCTCCCTCCACCCCTCTCCGCCCATCCCTCCACTCATCCCAAAATGTTGTAAGTCAAGGACTATTCCATTTTTATTTATTTATTTTTTTAAAAAAATTATTACCGTTTTCGAAAATACAAATCATACTTACATTTGTAACAATGTTTTGGTATCGACAAATACATATATCGTATATATGTATATATATATATATATGCTTTCCCCCCGTGTATGTTTTAGATTGGTATGAATGAGTTTCTTGTTTTTATATTGTATAGAAATTGTTTTTTATCTTGTTGTATGCCGAGTTCCCTTGGGGGAAGTGAGGCGGGATATAAATCTAATAAATCTAAATCTATATGCTGTGTATACTTATATTAATCTTCTTTTAAAGTCTCTTGTTTTATTTGCTATGGTCCTTCTTCCTAATCTTTGTATAAATTATAAATATTTATATATATACATACATATATTGATCATCTATTAAGGTCTCTTGCTTGGTTTTCCATAATTTTTCATCCTGGTCTTTATATCTGTTTTTTAACCACTCATACCATTTATCCCATATTAGATAATATTTGGAGTCCTCCTTGTCTTTCATTTCCAATGTGAGCTTATCCATTTTGGCACATTCCAATATTTTTTGTATAACAAAATCTTCTGCTGGGAAATTAGCTCCTTTCCAGAGTTGTGCAAAAGCTATTCTGGCTGCTGTCAAAATATGCAATATAATATACTTAATCTTTTTAGTGTATTGGCCTGTAATTATTCCTAGCAAAAAGAATTCCAGTTTGAATTCAATTTGGCATTTGGTAATTTCTTGTAGCCAGTTTTGTATTGTAACCCAGTATTTCCTGGTCTCAGGGCATAACCACCATTAGGACTATTCTACTTTTAGTTTCTGTTCTCTTTTGGAGTTTTATTAAGTTTGACCAGACAGACCAGTTTTTAAGACTGACCGTTCTTGATACAGGTAGTCCTTGACTTACAAAAGTTCTGTCAGGCCTGCCTCTGTTCAAAACTGAAGAAAGAAAACACCCCAACTCCATTGAATTAGAGAAGAGGTACTTTTACTAAGTATCACTTCTGTCGATCAGAAAGGTTGGCAGTTCGGCAGTTGGAATCCCTAGCATCGTGTGATGGAGTGAGCTCCTGTTACTTGTCCCAGCTTCTGCCAGCCCAGCAGTTCGAAAGCACATTAAAAAATGCAAGTGGAAAAATAGAGACCCTTTGGTGGGAAGGAAACAGCGCTCCGTGTGCCTTTGGCGTTTAGTCATGCCAGCACACGACCATGGAGACATCTTTGGACAGCGCTGACTCTTCAGCTTTGTAACGGAGATGAGCAGCATCCCCTAGAGCCGGAAACGACCAGCACATGTGTGTGAGGGGAACCTTTACCTTTACTACCTTTTACTAAATTTGAAAAGATAGCAGCGAAAGCGAGGCAATTATTCAAAACATGCGAAGGTTACACATTGAAAGTCACCCCAAATCCCTTCTCCCCAGTATTATGTTATGGGAAAGCTCCTCTTCAGGTATTTCCTGCATCTGGAGCCTCCTGATGGTTGGCCTTGATGGAGTATAAACAACTCCACTCAGCAGCGCCACAATTCATGAGTGCAAGCTTCCCTTCTCGTCCTCATGGAACTACTACACACCAGCTCACTTCCTCATCCGAAATGCCCCATGCCCCACTCTCCATTTCTATGGCAGCCAATAGCAAGCATGCTGCAGAAACCCATGCTGGAGATCTGGCTGACAAGTTTCGTTTAGTGACTGTTAAAAGTTACAATGGCATGGAAAAAAGGGACTTATGACCATTTTTCACACTTACAACTGTTGCAGCATCCCCGTGAATATGTGATCAAAATTCAGGTGCTTGGTTCATATTTATGACGGTTGCAGAGTTCGGGGTCAGGCGATCCCATTTTGTGACCTTCTGATGAGCAAAGTCAATGGGGAAGCCAGATTCACTTCACCACCGGGTTACTGCGATGACCCAGGGTGGGATACAAAAGCAACAAAGTCACAAAAATAGGTGAAGTCCCTTTAATTCCTTTAACTTGGCTTCAAAGATCCAAATATCATTGACTGGAGAAAAAACTCCCCCACAAACAGTTGCGAAAAGGAAGAACTTCCATTCAGACTCAAAATACATATAAATTATAAATAGAAAAAAACAACACAAACCACACTGAAGCAATTAAGGAGACCAGACAGGATAAGGGCTTGAAGACATCCATAGATATCGAAAGACACACTGGGAAGGACGCCAGAACTCAGATAAGAATGGACAGACTAGAAATATTTTCACACTTTGCTTCTAGCACTGGCCCATGTGCAGTTTGTCCTTTTAAGCAGTCCTCACAGCTGCAGCCCATGAAGGGGATCAAGGCCCTTTCCTCCCCCGTAGACCACACCATTCATGTTTCTCCCTTATCCGCTCCTCCCTGCATGCCCTAGGATGAAGAGGGGATGGACCTGGGTCTTCCTCTGAATGCCCAGCCAGTCTGTGCCCTTCCCCAGTTTCCTCCACAACTTCCACAGCCACACTCCCACTCCCTGTCAGCTGTTCCTCCTCTCCCTCAGAGGCAGATTCTAACAGGGGCATGACAGGTTACTAGCTTATCAACTGCAGTGATTCACTTAACAACGGTGGCAAGGAAGGTCATAAAATGGGGCAAAACTCACTTAACAAACATCTCACTTAACAACAGAAATTTTGGGCTCAATTGTGGACGTAAGTCAAGAACTACCTGTACTTTCCATCTGGATAAGAGCTGGTTCGTTACTGGAAATCCCAAGTATTTTTTGAAGAAACCACACTGTTCTGTATATCTTATAGATTTCAAAAGAAGGGAATATTTAGTTGGATAATATGTTTGTATTTCTTCCCATATGGTTGGTGTTCATTTCACTCCCCCTCCCCCTCCCTCAACTTTCATTCCTTCCATTTTAATAATCTCTATCAATATTGGGTTCTTTTTATCAGATGTTAATGTCAACTAGGGATTAATGTGCATTAATTGAATTTACTGTATTTCTTTTAATGAGCACACAAGGATTTGATATTAATACTGACGATCCTAATAAGATGGCTCGGTATTACCTGAATTTTCTCAACATCTTGCAATAATGTATTAGAAAAATGAATTAATTTCATTACTGTTGCCTGATTATTATTAGGGTTTGTTTTTTTAAAAAAATAATGCAGGCGAGGCTAATTGCAAATTGAATTTCTTTTATGAGTTGTTGCAAAACGAAACCCGACTTGGTTGCTGAAATAGGTACAGTGGTATGTTCAACTCGACGTCTCCTCTGGCACTTTCCGTTGTCTGTTTCTCAATATATTGATCTTATTTGGCAAAAAAAAAATCAGAAGTACTAACTTCTGGATATTAGCTATCTTAATTGCATAGCAATAGCACTTAGACTTATATACCACTTCACAGAGCTTTCCAGCCCTCTCTAACCGGTTTACAGAGTCAGCCTATTGCCCCCCAAAATCTGGGTCCTCATTTTACCCACCTCAGAAGGAT
Source organism: Naja naja (assembly GCA_009733165.1). Lineage (NCBI taxonomy): Eukaryota > Metazoa > Chordata > Lepidosauria > Squamata > Elapidae > Naja > Naja naja. The sequence goes on from CM019163.1 coordinate 18,217,173, forward strand.
GGAAGGCTGAGTCAACCTTGAGCTGGTCAGGACTGAACTCCTGGCAGTTGGCAGAATTAGCCTGCAATACTGCAATCTTACCACTGTGCCATCACAATTTCCTTCCTTCCTTCCTCCCTCCCTCCTCCCTCCTCCCTCCCTCCCTCTTTCTTTCTTTCTTTCTTTCTTTCTTTCTTTCTTTCTTTCTTTCTTTCTTTCTTTCCTCCTTCTCTCCCTCCCTCCTTCCCTTCTTTCCCAATAGCACTTAGACTTATATAGTGCTTCACAGTGTTTTCCAGCCCTCTCTAAGCAGTTTACCAAGTCAGCCTCTTGCCCCCAACAATCCGGGTCCTTATTTTATCCACCTTGGAAGGATGGAAGGCTGAGTCAACCTTGAGCCTGGTGAGATTCGAACTGCCAAATTGCAGGTGGCTGGCAGTCAGCAGAAGTAGTTTGCAGTACTGCATTCTAACCACTGCACCACAACACTGCTATACAACACTCTCTGGGTTGTTTACAATGTGCAGCATTATTTGTATCTTACCCCCAACAATCTGGGCCCTCCTTTTTACTGGACTTGAAAGATGGAAGACTGAGTCAACCTTGAGCCTGGTGAGATTCAAACTGCCAAATTGCAAGCAGCTGACAGTCATAGAAGTAGTCTGAGATTTGAACTGCCAACCTTGAACCCTGTCAGGATCGAACTCCAGGCTGTGGGCAGAGTTACCCTGCAAAAAATGCACTTTAACTGCTGTGCCACCCGGGCTCCTATCTTAAATGTTTGCACCTGGGATATTAGTTGAAGCTAATCCAGGCAGTATCTGGAACTCCCAGAAATAAATGGACAGTATAAATGGGTTGAGAGTATTAAAGCAAGGTAGTCATTGTCCAGCTTCTGTCCTCCACTGAATATTAACTTGCAATGTCTATGGAGATTCTCAGTCATCCAGTTCATGGTTGTCCCAAAGATGCTTTTTCAAAAGGCAACTAGATTTCCTAGTTTTTCCTTGAAGGCATTTTACTTCTCATCCAAGTAGCTTCTTCAGTTCTGACTGAATGGTGGAGGATGGAAGGATACCCTGAAGCCACAGATAAATCTCCAAGTGGTCTCAACAACTTTCAGAAACGGTACCAGCGACCAGAGGACTGCAAGGAATATAAATCCTTCCATTCTGCCACCGTTTAGTCAAGAACTAAAGAAGCTCCTTGGATGACAAGTGAAACATCTTCAAGGAAGAACAAAGTCCAGTTGGCTTTTGAAAAAGCACCTTTGGGATTAACTTGCAATGGTACATCTAGCAGACCCTGGAATATGTAGTAGGGGAAGTGTCAGTCTACAGAACTTTTCCCATTCAATCAACTAGAATGAACTTCTGAAAACATATCAAAATGTATCAAAAGGAATCCTTTATTGAGTTGAGACAATTCATGTAGGGGTTAAAAGCAGCGTCTAAGGTCTCTCGGGCATGCAGAGATAGATAAGGGAGTTTAAAACCCCTCCCCTTATCTTGATTTGTATTTAGTAAAACAAAGAGCCAACATGTTAATTCCCCCCCACCCCCTTTTTTAGAATGATCTTTTCCAGAGTTTCCCAGGACACATCTCACTGTGGAATTTTTATGGTCTCTTCATCTCCTGGCTGTCTCTCCCAGAGGTGATAGGTTCCGGCCATCTGGGTTTCATCCCTCCATTGTATCATGTGTAGGTTATACAAATTCAATATAAGATTAAATATATTCAGGTTACATCAAAAAGGATTTCATTATCAACCCCCCCCCTTCTTCTTTCATTGAAGAAATGACAGATACATGGATATGACAGGAAGTAAGAACAATTAACCAGTGGAATGGCTTTGCCTTCAGAAGTGGTGGGTGCTCCAACACTGGAGGCTTTTAAGAAGAGACTGGACAGCCATTTATCTGAAATGGTATAGGGAGGTTGGACTAGTAGACCTTCAAGGTCCCTTCCAACTCTGTTATTCTATGTTCTAAATCCCTTGCTTCAAATTCAGCCTCCCAGCAAGAGTTAACCCTGAAACATTCCACCTTGAAGCCCTCCCTGCTCTCTTTATCCAGCACACCATAATAAAAGATCAAGAGTTCCTGCTTATTATCTTATTCTTCCACCCGCCCCCCCCCCCAGCCCCACTTGTTTTACTAGGCATGGGCCAGACCAGCTATGGATTAACGCTGTGATCAATAGCAGGTTTGCTGTTTCTCTCCTCTCTCTCTCTCTCTCTGCAGGAGAAAATGAACTGAAAATGCAGTCAAACTCTTATTGATCAAGGATATAGGTCTCACTTTCATTACCTCTGTCTCTTGATAACCCACAAATAATGCGATGAGTTGCTAATCTCTCTGATTTTCAGTGGCCCCTTCACCTTCCCCAGGCTGTGCCTGACAGTCTTGATTTTCCCCTGGTACATTCAGTTGTGTAATAGACGTAGCATCAACTTCCCATCTATTCCCATTTGGCCTGGTCAACTGAGTCACTTAAAATCATTCAGACGTAGAGATAGGCTGTCAGGAATAAGCAATTATAGCTGGCTTTATCAAAATTGAGGAATTATGTTCTAATAAGGGCTATATTGGTTTGAGGAAAAGCTGGATAATTTCAACATGTGGATAATTTCAATCGTATCAAAAATACCCCTACTTACATGTAGCACTTAGCCAAAACATAGTTAGAAAAGGAGCTAAATGAAAATTATTTGTGTATTTATCACACCTTTATGACTTTATATGCTCATTTCTGCTACAACTAATTCGAGCCAACATTAAAATCTTAGCAAAAGGTCTTGTGAAGCATCAGTTAAACTTTTCTCCCTTTAACCTTATCCTCAAGACAATGAACAGACAGATGGACAGACAAAAAGAAAGAGAAGAGAAAGAAAGAGAGAAAGACAGGAAAAAGAAAGAGGAAGGAAGAAAGGAAGGAAGGAAAGGAATGGAAGGAAGGGAAAGAAAGAAAGAAAGAAAGAAAGAAAGAAAGAAAAAGAAATCCACCCCCCATCCAGTCTTCTCAGGCCAAGATATTCTACTTAATCACATTACGGGGAGGTGATTGTATCCATAATTAATGCAGTTGGTGGTCTAATCTGAGTGGGCTCGACAAGGAAGGCCTTCTAAATATGTCGACATTTGGTTCTTGTCTCCATGGCTAACAAGGCCCACCGTTTATCCAGCGTAGATAGAAAGCCACCCATGTGGTTAATCTTAGCTTCTCCTTGCAGCTATCTTCTAGTCAGTGCTCCTGCCTGTTTGGCAGAGAAGCTGAATATGAATAAGTCCTTTTATGTCCTTCTCTCCCCTTCCATTTTGTCCCCCCCTCCCCGCTTTCCCGCTTTCCCCAAATCTAACGCTTTTATTTTTGTCAATAAACGGTGTCATTTATTCCAGGGAAGAAAACTTGTGTTGTTTGAGGTCTTTATCAGAGTTCCTACAAATCAGGTTAATTGGTGATCAACAGAGATTTTCTGCTTTTAATGAGGCCTGATAGCCGAAGGCAAGGCCTTGCTTTTGATAAGGAACTTTTCTGCTGGACTCTTTGATCACTTTCTTTTTTTAAAACAACAACAAGGAAAGAAAGAAAGAAAAAAATCAGAAGAACAACCACCGGGAATGGTCATTGTTTTTTAATTGCCTGATTACCAAATGCTGGAGATAAAAGATAGATCTTCTCAATTAATAACATTTACATAGATTAGCATCACTAACAAGCCTCATTAGGAGCTAGTGACTTTTTGCCAGCACTGGTCTTGTGCAACAATGCCCTTTTTCGTCCCACCTACTGTAGGAACGTGAATTTTGTTTTCTTCCATTATTTTCTGCCTCTTCAAAAAAGATATGAGGATCAGAAAGAGGCAGAAGAATTCATGTTTAAGGGCTTAAAGTCTGAAGACTATCTGGATTTGCTGCATTGGATTGCAGATCTTATAGTTCAATAAACTGACTCACTGTTTTTAGACTTGGTCTCCATACCAAGTAACATTTTGTTGGATGAAAAGTTCAAGACGATGCAAAAGCTTGTGACATATTTATTTAATTTTATTTAATGCAAATAACTACTCCTTTTCTTCAGTTTGGCTGGGCTCTAATAAAAGTATCACCTTGCTGTAGAATTTTACAGAAATTGAGAAACCAAGAAGTTAGCAAGAAAATAATATTGTCCCTTTTCTCATTTTCTCTGGAAATATATTTTAAGTTTTCAAAACTTTTGCAGAGAAAACTTCCTCTTCTTTAACCAATTTATACTAATATATTTATCACATTTATTCACCACCCATCTCGCCACAAAATCTCATGAGAGAGAATCAGTTTTTGAATTGTCTTTTCCAAAGAGAATGCTGATAAAATTCTCATGGAGCGTTTTGGTATAGATTTAATTTTAGACATATTAATATAGGACACGGCCTAGAGTTTGTGCAATATGTTGCATATTATTCTACAGTCTTTTCTTCAAGAAAGTACAGCTTCCCTGTCTTTCCACAGTATATTAAATCCCAAAGGAAAAGTTCGTAATGGAACTTTCAGACTGGGAAATGGGGTAGCCCAGGACAATTTAAAGTGATGGACAGATGCACAACAGAAAACAAGAATGTCAGGATAACACTGGATTCCTTTTCTAATTCCAAAATGAAGACCTGGCCAAAAAAGTGACCACAAGAAAAAGCAAAATAAATTGTCAAACATCTGGACATGAAAACAGGAAGAGAAAAAAAGCCTTAATTTTGAGAGGAATAAATTTTATTTATACTTTTTATACAGTTTATATCCAATGATTTTAATACTTTTAATGTTGATTATGCTGTAAGCTGCCCAGAGTAGTTTGAAACAAGATGGGCAGCAAATAAATAAAATAAAATAATGAAATAAATAAATAAATGAATGAATAAAGTAAATAAATAACTGGCTTTTTTTTAACTCTTCATCTTTCAATCTCTTTTAATTCCACCTAACTACCAAGATGATCAAATCCCCAAATCAAACTAAAGCAAGGTTTCACATAAACAAAAATATCATAAAACAGTCATCATACCATGTTAAAAAAGCAAAAAAAAAATAATGCAGTGATCTCTCTTTTTCTCTCTTAACTTTGACCCATTGAACAAAACTCTTGGCCAATTCAGGTGCTTATTTAATTAAAACAAATTAAACGAAGGCATCAAGAAAACAAACCCACAGGAAAATTTTGCAGAGCAGGAGAAACAAGTCATTTGACAGAAATTAAAGTAAAGTGAAAATGAATTAAAAAGACCACCAGATTTGTTTGGGCAAACTTGCCCTGGTACGTGAATGTAGTAATTGGGCTTTGTTAACCCAGATTTAGGATTTAGTATGCCCTTAATTTAGCCTAAATCCAGCCAAGTCATTTGACTTTCAAATATTTGGTTAGTTAATACACCTATATTTACCTGTCTGCGTTTTTATCTTCTACTTTCCACTCCCTAAAAGAATTTGTAACAAAACAACTCTTAAAAATTAGACAGGAAGAAAAACACTCAGGATTTTAGAGTCATAAATCTGGGGCCACACAGATCACATTCATACAATATACTTAATCGGGCCATTTAAAATGCAAGAGATTGCATTCATACAATATGAATCATATGCCTGGATCACATGCACTTTTTCGTTTCTTCGATTGATCCAGGTTCTTTGGGTATTGTGTGAAGTCAGTCCTGTTTGGTAAGTTCCTGCTTCAAGGTAATGTATAGGCCACTTTGGATAGAATGACTTGAAGACAATAAGTTATTAATTGACAAACTGGCTAGAGGGGAACCGTTGAAGCTTTATCACGACTTCACATTACAGATTCCACGGCATATATAATTGCAGCCGACAGCAGGATGCAAGCATGAAAAGCTGGGATTTGCATCATCTGTTGTGGTGTGGGTTTCACCAGTTCCTTAGCATCATGGCTTATTGTAGACTCTGTGACTTAAATGATTTTAAGGTTAAAAGTTAATTACTGCTAGATGTTAGGCTTCTTTCTCCTGCATTTTCAGTGCAATGGGAAAACATTACATCTTCTGAAAAGGTAGGCAATCCTCCATCTAATTTTTCTTTACATAACAGTTATTAGTCATATTATCAGTGTAAGAATCCTCAAAGATATTCTTACTGTAATATTTAGAGTAAGATCCATATAATCATATGTATGTATGTATGTATGTATGTATGTACATATGTATGTATCCACCCATTATCTATCTATCTATCTATCTATCTATCTATCTATCTATCTATCTATCTATCTATCATCTCTATCTATCTATCTATCATATCTATCTATCTATCTATCTATCTATCTATCTATCTTCATCTATCTTCCATCATCTATCTATCTATCCATATCTATCATCTATCATCGTCATCTATTTATCTCTATCATCTATATTGTATCTATCTGTCTCTATTATCTATCTGTCGATCTATCATCTATCTATCATATTCGATATCTATCATATCTATTATCTATCATCTATCTCTCTATCATCTTTATCTATTTATCTTGTATCTATCTATCTATATCATCTATCATCTATCATATCTTTCTATCATTCTATATTATCTATTATCTATTATCATTTCTATCTTCATCTCTGTCTCTTCTATCTATCTATCTCTCTGTCATACTATCTATATATCGCTAGATTTTTCGCTATCTATATCATCTGTCTATCTATCTATCATATCTATCCTATCTATCTATCTATCTATCTATCTATCTATCTATCTATCTATCATCTATTTCTATCCATCTATCCATTATCTATCATCTATCATCTCTCTCTCTCTTTCTCTCTCTATCTTCTGTCATCTATTTATTGTCTCTATCATCTATATTGTATCTATCTATCTATCTATCTATCTATCTATCTATCTCATCTATCTATCATCTATGTATCATCAATTTCTATCATCTATCTAGTCTCCCTCTCCTCCCCCCATCTCTTTCTCATTTCTCATCTCTCATTTATCTATCCCACTCAACATTTAGCTAACCTACTTTAATCATGAAACAATATAAACAGGTCAGATCCAAGACTGATTAGTATTTAGAAAATAGGCCACTGGAAAATGACACATTAAAACCTGGGGAAAAAAACTCATAGAAGAATGAAAGATTACAGCCCAAACCTATGTGGACATTTATGTGCAGTTGTCAGTAGTAGAACTAAACATGTTTTTAAGTATGTGTGTGAGTGTGTGTATGAGAGAAAGAGAAGATAAAGAAAATAATAGTAATCACAGTCAACATGTTGATACTTGTAGTAAAAATCAAGACCTTGTATCAAACCCTCAGCCAGTGAAAAAGAGAAAATTCATGTTCCTTTTACCCATCTACAGTATGTTTAAATGTCTAAGATTAAAACAAGTGTAACACTAGGAATTTATGTGCTGTGTTCAAAGGGGACCTGCTTCTGACCAGAACATTGGATAAATTGTTCAAATCCTTCTCATTATGCAAAGGTTATCTTTGTAAGGCTGCCAAAGGCAGCTCAGTTTTTGAGCTACCTGCCATGTAATTGTCAGTAGGTTTCAGGAACAAATTTAAGTCCCATATTTATCCAATATATCATCCATGTCTCTGTCCTCCCCTTCTTCTCTTCCTCCTTTTCATAAAAATGGATCAATCAGTGTTTCATATTTCCCCTCCTTCATTTTTTATTTAATAGGTGGGTTATAGCTGTCTGTATGTCTGTCATCTCTCTCTCTCTCTTTCTTTTATCTATCTATCTATCTATCTATCTATCTATCTATCTATCTATCTCTATCCATCCATCATTTGTCTGTCTGTCTATCTTTCACTACCATTCATTTTTAATGCCCAACCTTTTCATTTCAAAGATTCTCACAGAATTTATGCAATGTGCAGAAACATTCCTAAAAATAAAAATATTTTTGACACTTTGGGCAATAGAAGCAATGCAGCTTCTTGTCCCAAAGGTCCTTTTTTCCAACAGGCAACTGGACTTTCTGTTTTTTCTTTAAAGATGTTTTGTTCTCATCCAAGAAGCTTCTTGGATGAGAAGCAAAATGTCTTCGAAGAAAAACCAGAAAATCCAGTTGCCTCTTTGAAAAAAGCACCTTTGGGACAACCATGTCCTGGATGATTGAGAATCTCCATAGAGAAAACAGCTTCTTCTTCTTCTTTTTTACTATGTGAAGGATGACATTAAAAGAAATACACATTTTAATAATGTCTTGCTTAATTTTATCATTACAGGGTCCATTATTTAGTTTTAATTGGATGAGAACTTTGGATGAGCCCTTGATCTCACCTTTCATTCTCCAACATATAGACTGTGGGTGGCCCATAGGAAAAATGGGTATTAACTGTACTTGCTTTTGCATGGGAAATCCAGAGCTGGTTTCGCTTCTTCCATGCCAATGTGGTTTATGCAGTAACATTTTATACTCTTGGTAAAATAATGTCACAGGAGTTTCTTTCTTTCTTTCTTTCTTTCTTTCTTTCTTTCTTTCTTTCTTTCTTTCTTTCTTTCTTTCTTTCTTTCTTTCTTTTGGATTCGCCAACTGGACAGTTGACATTTCCTTTGGATGAATAGGTTAGAATTATAGTCAAACTGTCTTAAGAAATAAGTTGATTATCCCACAAGTTGAAACAGGCTCCAACATCCTGGTTTAGGGTTGCCTTTTTCTTATGCTACCCATACTGCTTGTCACCGCCTTTCTAACCAGCCTTCAGACATTTTGCATGGATTTGCCGTGACTACCAAAAACATTTGGAACATAAGAGTATCTAGCAGACCAAAGTATTGGCAAATGGGCAGGACATCTTTTGCAATCACCTTGACCTGCTCTGACAGACTTGGTCAAAGTGATGGTCACATCTGTAGTCAAAGTTCTCCAGGGCTTTTCATAAATCCAATGTGCCAAATACGATTAAAGGTTACTCCACAATCCAATGAAAATATCATCTGCTAATCACCCTTCGGGGATCAGGGAGTTAACCCCAGAAAATGCCAGATCTTCAAGGCAAGAAAAGGGCAGCTTGTCTTCATGGAAACCACCTTCACACATAGCACCAAATCACAGTGCAGCAGCTGTGAGAATCCAACTTTTTGTAAATTGTAATCAATAATTTATGCCATAGAATGGGTGAATCCAGATGGAAAAAGGAGGGTTTTCCATTTCATGTGGCTGGGAATAGTGCCTGTTTTGTTATCTGGGATAAGGACTCCATTCCTTACTCCCTATCCTTTTAACTTCACTATTATAATTCAAGTCAGGACAAGTTACAAAGTAGGTTTTTGTGCATGGTTGCCTTTTGTTATACACCAAAGTTACAATCTAAAGAAGAGAAAAGCATACTAACAATTTTCCAATGTAGCCTTGATCTATTATTTTATTTATTTAATTAAACTTATATGCCGCCCAACTCCCAAAGGACTCTGGGCGGCTCACAGCAAAAAAACAAAAACAAAACACAAAGCATTACATTATAAAAAATTTAAAAACAATTTAAAAAACAGCAAACAACAGAAGGGCCGGATCTCGCTAGATCTCAGTCGCGAGATCAACAGCCCCATGCCTGCCGGAAAAGCCAGGTTTTGACTGCTTTGCAGAAGGTCAGTAGGGTGGAGGCAGTCCAGACCTCGGGAGGTAGCTGGTTCCAGAGAGCCGGAGCAGCCACAGAGAAGGCCCTCTCCTGCGGGCCCGCCAGCCGGCATTGTTTAGTTGATGGAACCCGGAGGAGACCGACTCTGTGGGATCTTACTGGTCGCAGGGAGACGTATCTATCACTTTACCCAGTTACCACTTCCACCTAGTTCAGATTGTATGGACATCATTAGGAATCTGTCTTGTTTTTAACATGATTTGATCCTCTTTGAACAATTCGTCTTTAGGGTACCTGCTTTCCTTATCCTTATCCTAAATTTTTTATCCTAGCTGGAGTTGGCTTTGAAGTTCACCACCCAATAAATGGTAAAGATCCACTAAGGCCAATCTACTCTCTTTTTAGTGATATGGTGACAGAACAGAATAAATTTCCCATGGGGTATTTACTCCTTTTGCCTTTAAGTAGTCCAAGAACTGCCAATCAGGATAATAATATGAGTTGAGAGGAGTCAACATATCCAGTCTCCACCCAAATCCACCAGGTCTCCACCATGTTTTCCTCTTTGGGCAGTTGATCAAAGGTTCCGTGAAGCCAAAGCAAATGCTGCTGTTGTCACACTGATTATCCTGTTCCTCTGACCTTTTTCTCCTCTTTCCTCTTCTATTTCTTGAATAATGATGATAATGGATTAGGCGAGATATCATCTGCTTTAATCATATCACTTACATTTCGGCTGAGTAGGAGTGGCAAGAACTTAATGGGAGAAGATCATGTCTGTTATATAAAGGAAAGAAGGAATGAAGGTAGGAATAAATAAGGGGATTAGACCAAAATGTAACTGAGAAAAAGGGAGAGTGACACAGAGAGTGAAAGAGTGGGAGAGTGAGGGAGAGGGAGAGAGAGAGAGAACTGTAACACTATTGTGAAGATTTAAATCATCTGAAAAGTGAAAAACAATTTAACTGGATTTTTTTTTTGAATTCCACCTTTTTTTTACATATAACTCAAAAGCAGTGTATTTAAAATTTAATACTTCTGTCTCTTACTTTCCTCACACCCAGCAACCTTGTGAAATGGCTCAAAGGGAAGGACTAGGTCTCCCGGTTTCCCAACCAGCACCTTAACCCTTGCACCAATCTGGCTCTCAAAATGCTGGCAGAGACAACAAAGAATCACTCACTGCATCTGGAAAGCCAAGGACAGAACCTCTTGTGATATATGGAAACCTGCCAAATTGCAATACATTTTTCTGGACAAAACACTTCTGTTTTCCTTAACCTAACTTAACTAACCCTCATGCCCGTAGGAAGCCTTGTGGAGTGAATAAAAATGGAAGCGTAAAAGAAAACCCGAGGTAAGCATCATTAAATACAGCAGCATAGACTCTTGAGTTTGGTGATTTGAGTGACACCATAAGCTGTTTTATGGAGCAGTGGCAGACATGTGTGCTAATAGATGGCTTGACCACATGCCATAAACCACATCGGCAGAGCATTGACCCAAATTATTCTCCACCGGTAATAAATCCATGCTGTTAATAGGATAAAGATGCCCACACCACATCTTTGGCACCATTCCCATGAAGTGGCATATTATAAGTTGGCAGGAAGACTCAAAACCCATGAAATGGAGGTATTCTCACCCTCATTTGAAAAAAAACCCAATAGCATTGAAGGAGAAAAGCGCCAATTTTTTTTAAGACCATCACAGCTATAGTTGTCTTCCTATTGTGTATCTAATTTGAAGGAAAAGCAGGGGGACAACCTCCTCAAAACCCCTGTTTCATAAGAAGGAATACATAGAATATTTTTTTTTGTTCTGCAAGATCTCGTATCGTTTTGAAACCAGAAATTTCATGGGCAGAAGGTCAAGTTGAGCGGAGCTCATATAATCATCCAAAGCCAAGGTTTCCTGCCCATGATGTCACGTGTCTTTTGATTATCCTCCACTTCACTTTGCTGGAGATAGAAGAGGGGAATCGATGTGCTGCTGCATCGCACACCTGATTCATCCTGGCCTTGGTTTTCAACCCCTGCGAAGCGGAGAGGCGAACAAACAGAAAAACACAGAGGTTTCACTTTTAAAATTATTTTGAAATTAATACATCCTTGAACTGTGCTCCCTTGACAATGCAAAGGGACAAAGAGGTCCTAAAACAATGTAGGCATCTACTTTAGCTACCAGGGTATGAAATATTTATCAAAAGCTCTGAATCTGATTCCTTTTCAGCTTGAATGTTGGTTCCAGATAAACAGAGTGAATATTGATGCAGTTCCCTGGCTTTGAAATCATCAGGGTGCAGCAATTAAATGTTGAATTCAGACCACTTTCAAATTGGCTCCATTGACGTACAATGTCAAGGCATTGGTGGACTTCCTTGGGGGAGGAAGTGCACTCTTCAAAGATTTATACACTCTATACAGAATAGAACTGGAAGGGACCTTGGAGGTCTTCTAGTCCAGCCCTCTGCTCAAGCAGGAGATCCTATACTATTTCAGACAACTGACTGTCCAGTCTCTTCTTAAAAACCTCCAGTGATGAAGCACCCACAATTTCTGAAGGCAAGCCATTCCACCAATTAATTGTCCTTATAATAAGTTTCTCCTTAATTTCAGGTTGCTTCTCTCCTTAATTAGTTTCCATTCATTGTTTCTGGTCTTAAACTCAACTATGGGATAATTTATTTAATCCCAATGGGATGATTATTATTACTGTGGGGTTATTATTTAATCTCAACTATGGGATTCTTGTACTTCTTCAGTCAACAGTGGGAGGAACTATGATTGAGGATTTTAATTCTATTTTTTCCTATATTATTTTCGAGTCTACAAGAGTTGTACCACAAGCTAGATTTCAGCTTGCTTTGTGGATCTAGTTAATATATAGATCAGGCCATCAAATTAAGTCAGAATGTTATTTTCTTTCTAGGGGATGACATAGGTATGAACACAAGCATTGTGCTTTATTAATCCATGTTTTGGTTCTAGCATGTGGTAAGAACACAGCTAGAATATAAACTATCCAAGTGCTTTTATTAAGCCCTCTCCCATCCCAAATTTTATATCTATAAATGCAATAGAAGAGATCAATTTGATATAATAGTTAAAATGCTAGTTTAGGAGCAGGAAAATCTGAGCTCTCCTTCCCTAGGTACAAAAGTGAGCTGGGTGCCTGGGTCAGTTCTTCTCTACAGGCTCTAAGAAGAAAGCACTTTCCAAAAATTAAAATTCCCAATCATTTCCCACCCCCCAAAAATCCTAGAAACTTGCAGGGACTTGTCCAAGCAGTTGCCAAAAGTCAGGGTTGACTTGAAGGCACCAAACTGTAATAAAAACCATACAGTAGAGATTATAGGTATGTGTTTAGCAATTTTCCTTCCATTCCCTTCTCTTCATCTCTTTTTCTTTCCTTTCCTTTCCTTTCCTTTCCTTTCCTTTCCTTTCCTTTCCTTTCCTTTCCTTTCCTTTCCTTTCCTTTTCCTTCCCTTCCTTCCCTTCCCTTCCTTTCCCTTTTCATTCATTCATTCTGTTAAGTTTGCATGAAGAGTCAGATGTGGAGTGCTTCAGTGAAGAGTTTATTAGTGACTACAGCTCATAACAGACCCGATTTGGCTGGGCTGCGGCTGCTACTTATAGCCAGCAGCCACAGTTGCCAGCCAATCAGAGTGCAGGGTTTTCCCGCACTTTTTAAACCAATCATTTCTGACATTTTACAAGAACAGTTCAAACTAAACCAATGACATTCAAACCTGCATACATAACACATTCATTCATTCATTCATTCATTCATTCATTCATTCTCTATTTGTTCATCAGTTTTTTGGCATGGAACATGGTGTGTTTGAAAAGAGAATTCCTCTCAACTCTTTAAGGGGGAAAATATTTTGTATTATATTACAGAAGGGGTAAATTGTGGTCAAGTGTGAATTTCTAAGACATGAGGGCACATTAGCCCACCCAAAGACCTTGGCAATCCTATTGATCTAAATCCTGAAACATGGGCATCAAATGTCTTGCAATGCAGAAAGGCTATAATCCATAATCATGATTTGTCAAGAACTGCATTTCCTAGAGTTTCTTTTCCAGGAGAAAACAGCTGGGTCAATGCACACCATCAGATTGCATCTGAAGGTTGAAGGAGCTGGTCAACAGCTGTTCCTCTTTGGGTATCAAAAGGACCGCCAGAAGTGTAGATTTGGAAGAAATCCCATGAGGCCTTAGTTGAAGTCTGTGCCCTCAAGGCAGAAGACCTTTGAAATTTCCTATTCTTCTATGTTGCCCTTCAAAGAAAAAAAAAGATACCACAGCCAACCTTAAGTAGCTTGTTCCTTGTTGGAACTAATATTAAAGCAATGCAAATGGAGCCAACATATAAATCTTCTATGCAAAACTATTTTTTGTGTGGGGGTATGTGTGGGTAATATATGAGCAAATAATGGAACCTTGATGAATGATATGATTAGTTTGAAATAGATGAGAACATATTTTAATCAATGCAGTTGTCTGTTTGCTTTTAGGGACTGGAGCTGGCCTCAAATAGCCTTTCAAAATCCTTCAGCAAATCTGTGGATAGATAATTGCTCCAAATTTCTCCAGGGGAAAGTGAAATCTTCAACAACACATTTTCAAGGTGAGGATTTATTATTTTTTTTGCAACCCCTTTTGGGTTGTTTCTTTTTTAAGCAGCATCAGTAATCCCACTAGTGAAAAAAGCTCCTGGAAAATGTTCAGTATCAATCTTTTCTTGGAACTGAACCTGTTAAGTTTGCATAGAGAGGCAGACACGGAGTGCTTCAGCTCTTAAGTTTATTGTGACTTCAACTCAGAACGGGCCCAACTGGCTGTGCTGCGGCTGCTACTTATAGCCAGCAGCTGCAGCTGACAGCCAATCAGAGTGCAGGGTTTTCCCGCACTTTTTAAACCAATCATCTCCAACACTTTACAAGAACAATTCAAACTAAACAATGATTTCAAACACTGCATACATAACAGAACCCATCATGTTGGAAGCCAGGAAATGTCAAAATGCTGTAAAAGGAATTGTATAATGGAGGAGAGGAGACTCAAGTGCAGTTTTCAGCCAACTTCTAATTCAAGGCCACAGAAATAACAGAATAACAGAGTTGAAAGGAACCTTGGAGGTCTTCTAGCCCAACCTCCTGCCCAAGCAGGAGACCCTACACCATTTCTGACAGATGGCAATCCAATGTCTTATTAAAAGCTTCCAGTGATGGAGCACCCACAACTTCTGAAGATGAGCTGTTCCACTGATTGATTGTTCTCACGGTCAGAAAATTTATCCTTATTTCTAGGTTGCTTCTCTCTTTGTTCAATTTCCATCTGTTGTTTCTTGTCTTGCCTTGGTCATGGACACCAAGGCAATTTATTCAAAATTCTTCTCTTTTGAAAGAAATTACTAAAGCTCATTATCTTTCATGAAACTGAATGAACACTATTTGATCATATACGAAAGAGAATGTCTTTGGCAATATTATTACAAGCTATTTGGGTTCCAAGGTGTTGCTACATAGCTGATATTGAAAAATTAGATGAACTCTCTTTTCAAGATAAGGCAAATTATGTTCCCCTGCCACCAAAAAATTGTATTTTCTGAGTTTGAACTTTTGTCACAATCCTCAACGTGTAACCACAACTGGGGCCAGAATTTCCAATGCATAGCAAAGCTGTTGTGAAATGAGTTGCACCCGATTTAATGATCTTCCGTGCCACAGTTGTTAAGCAAAACATGTCAATTTTTAAGTGAATCACATGGTCATTTAGTGAATCCAGCTTCCTCCATTGACTTTACTTGCCTTGTCTTTGATTGTTTGTGAGAGGACGATGCCTCTAAAGAGCAAAAACCAGTATGTCAAGACTTCACTTTTTTTTTTTTTAATTACATTTATATGTTCCACTGATTGATTGTTCTCACGGTGAGGGAAGCATCCAAATATATGTGAGGGCATGATTGGTTATAAGAGAAATGCTTTGTTTTCTTGACCCCAGCATTTGTGTTAAATTGGTGAGCTTTAATTTCTCTCCTCCTCACAAGGAAAGAGACAGTCTGAGGGTGTCTAAGAATATACTGGTACACTGTGAACTTCAGCCCTGTGAAAGCAAGGAAATATAAACTTGTTTCTTAACAGAGCATTATACTAGATATTAAACAGCTAGATAGGGATAGAATTAAACACTGTTAATATTAGAAGAAAGGAAACTAGGGATACACACACACACACACACACACACACACATATAGAGGGGCATAGATAGATAGTAATGTAATATAATTAATATTATATATTTAATATGATATAGGATATATGACATGTGATTATGGTTCCGCCCCAGATGCCTGATGGACTCTGAGAGGTTTCAGACGGCGCTGGGGTCATTTCCCACTTCCCTTGCCCACAGCTCGGCCGAGGCCTTAGTGTCAAGGTGTGAGTTGTGGACAGATATAGCCATGCCAGGAAATAGTTGAATTGATAATACAAATGAAAAAAAATAAAATAAAGCAAATGGATTTGTGAATCGAAGTTGAAAGACTTTGGAAGAAAAATCCATTACAGGGTTTTTGGAGCCATACCAAGGAATTCACCAAATATTTGGAAATTGCAAAATAATGATAATGATGACGATGACAACAACAACAACAACAACAACAACAACAACAATCTTTTTTGGAAATTCCTTTTTACTGTGATGATACTTCCATGATTCTGAGGTTCTTGGTTAGAACCCAAGTTACTGGAAAATACCTTGTTGAATAATTAATAATGAATAGTCAAAAAGGGGGCTGTGAAAATATTTACAGACCCCTCACATCCCAGACATAAACTGTTTCAACTCCTTCCCTGAAAATGACATTATAGAGCACTGCACACCAGAACAACTAGACACAAGGGGAGTTTTTTCCCCAAATGCCATCACTCTGCTAAACAAACAATTTCCTCAACACTGTCCAACTATTTACAAAGTCTGCACTACTATTGCTATTAATCTTCTCATCACTCCTTATCACCCATCCCTCCCACTTGTGACTGTATGACTGTAACTTTGTCGCTTGTATCCTTACGATTTATATTGACTGTTTCCTAGTATGATTCAATAGCTTATTGAACCCCATGACTATTATTAAGTGTTGTACCTGATGATTCTTGACTTTTGATGAATGTTTCTTTTCTTTTATGTACACTGAGAGAATTTGCACCAAGACAAATTCCTTGTGTGTCCAACCACACTTGGCCAATAAAGAATTCTATTCTATTCTATTCTATTCTATTCTATTCTATTCTATTCTATTCTATTCTATTCCATTCCATTCCATTCCCTGTTCTATTCTATTCTATTCTATTCTATTCTATTCTATTCCATTCATTCCATTCCATTCCATTCCATTCCTGTTCTATTCTATTCAATTCCATTCCATTCCATTCCATTCTATTCTATTCCATTCCATTCCATTCCATTCTATTCTATTCTGTTCATTCCTATTCTATTCTATTCTATTCTATTCTATTCTATTCTATTCTATTCTATTCCATTCCATTCCATTCCATTCCATTCCATTCCCTGTTCTATTCTATTCGGTTCCATTCCATTCCATTCCATTCCATTCCATTCTATTCTATTCCATTCCATTCCATTCCTCATTCCAATATTCTATTCTGTTCTGTTCTGTTCTGTTCTGTTCTATTCTATTCTATTCTATTCTATTCTATTCTATTCTATTCTGATATTTTTTGAATGAATAGATGGTGGTCATGATAATAATGATGATGATGATAGAGCTTTGGAGAACCTCAAGAACAGCTTTTCTTGGACTTATTTGTACCCTAGTCATCATACTTGTTCATCTCCATAGCAAGTTGAAGCAACTGCCTACTGAACTCTTTTTAGGGACACAGCAATTAAAATATCCACTTTGTTCAATGATTATTTTTTATACCTGGCCCTGAACCTCGGGGACAAGATAGTTTGGGTCATCCTTTTCTTCCAGGTAGCTCTTACCAGTTCTTTGCTGACTACAGACATCTAGCCATCTTTGAAGCTTGAGATCCTATCAAGTAACAAAGGTGTGTATATTCAAAAATTGCCAGTAACGTCAGCCAGCTTCAGCAGAACTGTTTCTTGCCCAGATCAGCAAGCACAAGTTTCCTTTTTCAAGAAGAGTGCTGAGAAGATTAATACATTAAAGAACATGAAGTGCTTAGATATTACAACTTAAGAGCTAGGTGTAATGAAGAGATAGGGAGCTCAGTTCATAACCCACCAGGTTATTCTTATAATTGTCAAGCATGAAACATTAATCTCTCTAAATGCCACTTGGAGATACCAAAGGGAGGGCTTTGGAAGGGAGGGGGTGCACTAACAGCCAATTCTTGGAGAAGACATTGATTTTGGCTCCACTTGTTATCTGTGCTTTAATACTTTCCCACACAAAGTATGGTGATGCTATCAGAGCCCATCCTTTTTAGTTTTCCTGTTGTATACAAAGCAAGTCCTTTCCAGAATATGAATATTCAGGATTAGAGACTTGCAGGTCATATTGCAACTATTAGAATGATAAAACATCCAGGAATGCATCCCTATATGGGAAAGGAAAGTGGAGCAGAACATGTATTTGTATGTTTATACAACATCTACCATACAACAAAGAGCAGTACACAGTATGGTACAACAGCTTAGAACATAGAATATCAGAGTTGGAAGGGGCCTTGGAGGTCTTCTAGTCCAACCCCCTGCTCAAGTAGGAGACTGTATACATTCCAGACAGGTGGCTGCCCAGTCTCTTCTTAAAAGCCTCCAGCGATGGAGCACCTACAACTTCTGAAGGCACGCTGTTCCATTGGTTAATTGTTCTCACTGTTATGAAGTTTCTCCTTAGTTCTAGGTTGCTTCTCCCCTTGAGTAGTTTCCATCCATTGCTTCTTGTCCTGAGTTCAGGTGCTTTGGAAAATAGGTTGACCCCTTCTTCTTTATTGCAACCCCTCAGATGTTGGAACACTGCTCCCAAGTCACCTCTAGTCCTTCTTTTCACTAGACTAGCCATACTCAACACCTGCAACTTTTCATCATATGTTTTAGCCTCCAAGGCCTCTGTTTGAAGTCCTCTGGCAATATGTCAGCTGACTTTTTCACAAACTGTACCTGGCTAAGTGGCTAATTTCTAAGCCTGGGAAAGAAATTTTGGAAACATCAATGATTTACGGCAAAGTAGTGAATGAAAAAAACAAGCATTTTTTTTCTTATCCATGTCATTTCTAGACAGAAGCATAGATTAGACAAATTGTGAGATGTTAGAAATGGATCCTCAGATCTCGTATCATTTTCCCTAGAATAGCTGCCTGAGATGAGAAGAAGCTAAAACTAAGTACCAGTTTTGTGTGAGTGTGTAAATGTAAGTGTGATAAACAGGAGCAAATGTCAGGATTGTGACAAGTTGGAAACTTCTCTCAAAAGTTTAGTAGAACATGTGCGCTAAAATTAGCTATCCATACATATTCCATATGCTCACTTTATCCTCATCAAGACACATTCTCTGTTACTGTAAAGGCTATCATATGAACTGGTGTTACAGCATCTGGGCTGTTCACAGGTTTCCATCATTTTCACAGCTCTCCAATTCAGTGTTTTGTCACACAACTGCAACACTTGGTAATAACACTAGAGGCACTTCCACACCAACACTGTTTCACACCCCTCTTCATCCTCATCCTTCCTTCTTGTTGTAGGTATTGTTTGATCACATCTGGAAAAATCCTAACAGTTACCAGGAGGTGGATCAGAAAGTCACACAACCATATTCCCCAAAGTTCAAAAAACTGTCCTGGGGAACAGAAAAACTATCCTGGAGAACTGCAGTTGAAAAAAGTTCAAAGAAAGACTCACTTCATTGTAATTTCTTTCTTTTAATAAATTTATTTATTCAACATTTCAACATTAAAAAAACAACAATTTCCACTTTTTACGATTCCGTAACGATGTTAACACTAATAAATAAAGTCTAAAATTATATCAATTACTTCTCCGTTCTTATTCACTTATATTCTTATTTCTCTATCTAACTTATAAAACTATTAACATCTATATACATGTGTACATCATTAATTAATACTTTCTCATTTCTGATGTCGATTGAAGCCTTTGCGCCTTCTTTCTAACCACTCATACCAAACATTCCATATCTTATAGTACTCTTTCTCTTCTTTCTCTTTTAATATCATCATTCAGGTCTTAATTCAATTCTTTGTCTTATTATTTCTTCCAACTATGTTTTAATTTTGAGCCAATACTTCCGGGCTTGGGGACAGGTCCACCACACGTGAAAATACATTCATTATAATTTCATATACACCATAGCTAAGCCAGAAATAAATTGGCTCCATTCTTCAACATGTGGAATCACAAAGATCTGGAGCTGTCTTCAGAATGAGGCAAAGTCATCTAAATTTGATACCCTATTTGCATACTACAGGCATCAAGAGAGGAAAATGTATGTGTTCGTGAATTAGGTCCAATGATTAGGGATGGGCCTAGTTGATTGGCTCATTATTCAATGGACAGAAAGCTTCACAAAAGGATGTCCAGTTAAAAGAGATCAGCCAGGAGATGATGGGGAAAAACCTCTTTATAAAGCCCCATGAGCTGCTGCCAATGAAATTGAGCCAAATGGACAGATAATGACCTTGCATAAAACAGTTTTTATAAACCTAATAGGGCCATCCCCTACTATTAGACAAAGTGTGGCTGTTTCTTTAGGCAGCAGCTGCTCTCTGAAGAAGCAAAATGTTGGGGATGACAGCACGGTCTCATGGACACAATGCAGCTGTGGTCAGAAGTATTCTTTTTGTTTTAATCAACTAAAATTCTAAAAGCCCAACTGATTTTTTTTGGTATATAATAAGGGAAAGAGAGCCATTTTTATCCCAGGCAATAAACGATTGGGCCAGTTCTGAACTATAATCTAATGATGATCAAGAAGAATGACAAACCAGGAGGACCGTAAGGCTGAACTAAGGTCATGCAGCAACATAGAAGAGAGCTACTGCCACGTACCTACAACCAATTCTTTCCAGCCCATCTCACCTACTTTGAACTATATACTGAATAATGAATAACAGAATAACAGAGCTGGAAAGGACCTTAGAGGTCTTCTAGTTCAACCCCTTGCTAAAGCAAGAAGCCATATACTATTTCAGACAAATAGTTGTCTGATCTCTTCTTAAAAAGCTTCAGTGTTGGAGCACTCACAACTTCTGGCAAGCCTTTCCATTGGTTAATTGTTCTCACTCTCAGGAAATTTCTCTTTAGTTCTAGGTTGCTTCTCTCCTTGATTAGTTTCCACCCATTGCTTCTTGTTCTATCTTCAGGTGCTTTGAGAACAGCTTGATCCCCCTCTTCTTTGTGGCAGCCCCTCAAATATTGGAAGACTGCTATCATGTCACCCCTTGTCCTTCTTTTGACATACCTGATTCTTGCAATCGTTCTTCATGTGTTTTAGCTTCCAGTCCTCTAATCATTTTTGTTGCTGTTCTCTGTGCTCTTTCTGGATTCTCAACATCTTTTTTATATCATGACAAGCAAAACTGAACGCAATATTCCAAGTGTGGTCTTATTAAGGCATTTGGGAAGCTTTTCCAAAAGGCAATTTTCCAATTGCCTTTTGGAAAAGCACTGTTGGAACAGGCATGACCTGGATGATTCAGAATCAATCATTTGGGATGTGTCCATTATCCCAAATGATTGATTCTCAATCATCCAGGTCATGGTTGTTCCAACAGTGCTTTTCCAAAGGGCAATTGGACCAGAGAGTTGACTTTTGGAAAGCCCTTTTGGGATGGACTCATCCCAACTGCACCGAAATATGAATTGCTGGGACTCCTTTGGGTCCACAGCCCATCATGTTTTTTCCAATAGCATGGGCAAGATTGTTTGTATTTTATGGTACAAAAGGAATACAACTAGTCCGTGACTTACGACCACAATTGAGCCCAAAATTCATGTTGCAAAATGAGAGATTTGTTAAGTAGGTTTTGCCCCCATTTATAACTTTGCTTGCCACCGTTGTAAAGCAGATCACTGCAGATGTTAAGTTAGAAATATGGTTATAAAGTGACTCTGGCTTTCCCCATTGACTTTGCTCATCAGAAAGTCACAAACAGTGAACGCATGACCCTGGGATACTGCAACCATCATAAATATGACTCAGTTGACAAGCATCTGGATTTTGATCATGTGATCATGGGGATGGTACAATGGTCATAAGTGTGAAAAATGGCCATAAGTCACAGCATGATCTGTTGTAAGTCAAGAACCACCTGTAATGCCAAGAGCTGTCTCAAAACCCAGCAGAGGAGCGGATAAGTGCTTTACACACTGGGAATTAAGAGCTGGCCTAGCTACATTTTTGCTCATCTTAGCCTTGCTTCCCTAAGAAGATGTTTATGTTATGGTTGCTTTAATGCATTTTCTTCTTTGGTGGAAACTTCCTTCAGAGTAGTGGTTGACATTAAAGTGATGCTGTTCATTATGGGTTTATTTGGGTTCCCTTGTGGGATTATGGTCTACCACAGGAAGAGTGCCAGATGGTAATTTAGGAAAATTACGGTGTCTGGCCTTCTCTAAATATGACTAATAGGAGTTGAGCTTGATAGCAAGAGAAAGACGAAGATGGATAAATAGCTATGAAGGTAGCTGGAGGTCTCCGGAGATCGACATTCACTTTGTTTTCAGGACTTGGTGTGACCATTATGTTAAATTTAAACACAAGCATAACCATGTTTATCCAAGTTCTCTTCCCCATTGTAGCCAACCAGGTACTGATAGCATCCTCATTTTTCAGCAAGCTTAGCACAACCTTAGTCTCCTTAGATTGGGATAGAAGGCATCCCCAGAAATTTCTCCTGTTTTAGAAAGTGAGGTGTCTTGTAAAGAAATTGTTTGGTGCTGATGTTTGGCAGTGGTTGCTGATCTCTCTTTTCCTGGCCCTATAGAGGAGAGAACATAGGATCCTTTCTAATCTGACAACAATTTTTGTATAATTAGATGTTCAAAAGTTGCAAGCTTGCAAGGAGAGGTGCCTGTTAGATGTCTCTAATTAAACATAAATGTACCACTTAGATCTCTGTCTCTGTTCTCCAGGGGCTTTGGTGTCAAACTTGCCAAATAAACATCTCTTCCTTAAACCTATACCTTTCGTGGTACTGCATTATTCTGCACACTACCCTGGAAAGGGAAGGGCTTGTTCACCATGCAAAAGTGTGATATTTCAAGCATTGTATTTGATATACCAGTATTATATTTTATGCACTAATAAGGAAAGTATATAGACCATCACCAGTCTGGCCAGAATCAATATGCTTTGTCCAGAATGCTGTTCGGAAAATTGTTCAGTGTTTCATTCATTTTGTTCACTTTCTGAGCTAAGTTAATATATAGATCTGTTTTTCCATCTCTCTCTCTCTCCCTCTCTCCCTCCTTCTCTCTCTCTCTCCTTCCCTCCTCTCTCTCTTTCTGTTTCCCTCTCTCTCTCTTTATACACACACACACATGCACTATATACATACATACATACATACAGATAGATATAGATAGATAGTTTCAAATTTCAAAGGAAACCTAATTATACATATTTGACTCACAATAGTTTTGAAATAGCAGAATAATCACTATTAAGTACACTTTACACTAATTTAGAAACCCATTCTGCATGTATAGGTAGGTAGGTATGTAGGTAGGTAGGTATGTGTATAATTTTTCAATCGACTTTGCTTAATCAGTATTTTTTTAATCACAATTTAAAAGAAAAAGAAAACAGCAGCCCAGTTTAAACATATATACCCAATCAAAACTGCTTAGCAAAGGAAAGAATAATTCTTTTAAAAAAGACCGCTTGAATGACTGAGGCTGAAAAACTTAAAACAGAAGGTTAAAAAAAAAACTTCTACATGTTCCCTAGTTACCAGAAGTGTAGCTGGGGTTGTGTTGCTTGTTCATTAGTTGTGTTTCTCCAACATGGGGGACCCCTGAATTAGATTTCCTGCATCAAGCATTCATAAGAATGCACTGCATAAAAATTCTTCTTAAGAAGGTAACTTTTATTTGCAGTGTAAATGTGGGGGGAAAAAAAGGAATGGAGTGAAATCAACAGATATCACAGACTGGAAATAATGGGAATATTGATTCTGCCAGCTTTAATTTTCTAGGCTTCTTAGCCTTTGTATAAAAAAGAATCATTTCCCTTTTTTTTGTTTACCATTCTAGGAGCTGGCAAATACCCATAAATGAGTAAACAAGGAACAAGCTATCTCGATGTAGAATGGGACAACTGGACACAGCTTCATTGCTCTGGTCACTTCACCCCATCCCTCCACCCCAGCTGACCCACTACAACGCCCCCATATCAGCATGGTCTCCACACCCCAGATGTCCTTCCTTGCTTGTCCCTCCCCTTTCCTCCTCCCTTTCCTCCTCCCCTGTCACTTGTTCCCTATGGCAGGGCAATGAGGAGGGGCAGCCATGGTGGGTCAGCTGGGCCAGGGGTGTTGTGTCTGTGGGCAATTGTCCTAGACCAGGTGTCAGCAACCCACAGCTCTGGAGCTGCATGCAGTTCTTTGGGCCCTCTGCTGTGGCTCCCGGTTGGGTGATCCCACCACTGGCTGGGCCCACTCCTCACCCTCCCCTCCCAGTCACTCCTCGCCTGGCCTCAGAAGGTAAAACACAAAAAACAGAAATGAGAGGGAGGTAGGGAGGGGGGGAGAGAGAGAGAGAGACACCCATTTCCCTCAGAAAACACCGGGAGCCACAAAACCTGGGTAGGGGTGTGTGTGTGTGTCATGTGACTGGGTGGGAGTGACATTGAGTTGGCCATGCCCACCCAGGTTTTGTGGCTCCCGGTGTTTTCTTTTCTGTGGGGAACAGGTTCAAATGGCTAATTGAGTGTTTAAGGTTGCAGACCCCTGTCCTAGACCCATTCCTGCTGCTGCTTAAAAAAAAAAACCCACTGGATTTTCAGGGGTAAATCTAGTGGTATTATGGCCTAATAATTCTCTGTGAGAGAATAGCATACCATCTGGTCCTTACCTCACCCCATCCTTGAAAACAGAGTAGAAGCAGCATGAAAGATTTACTAAAAAGTCTATAAGAGTTGAAATGTTAAAAAAGAATAAGAGATGATGGATAGAGGGACAATACTTCTTACTATGGTGGCTCTTTTATTAAGAGTTAGAAAAAAGAGATAGTAGTTAGAAATTGGGAAAATAATATTATGTATACTGATATAGAATAGAATGCATTATACTTACTATGTATGCACAAATGTTAGAATTTGAAAGATTATGATTGTGTATATTTAAATAACATTACTATCATTATTACTGTGTTTAAAATATATTGACCCAGAAAATACTCTGTTCACCAAGCACTTATAGAGGTTAAAGAAAAATCCATAAATACAACCTTCCATCATTGGCCAAGGAGAACTTTGGAAAAGAGAAAGTTCAAGAATTTTAAGGGAAGAGTCTGAACATGACTAGAACTAATATCCATTCAACTGAATTAAATTTTGAACCTATTCCTAGGTAAATCTATATTGGATTTAATCTGAAACAAACAAAGATTTCATATAAACTATCATGGAGTCGGTGTCTATGGAGATGCTCATAGCTTATATGAACTATTTTGATAGTTCATATAAACTATTATTGGCTATTAGCCATTATGCCTTGAAAACAGAAAAGTGAGCTGCCATATTTTAAAGACCTAATAAGGCTCCCTAAAGCATCTAAAGTAGTAAACACTTTTAACTATTGTGTGTTTACATTCTGATCTATTCATCTCTGCCCATCCGTCCATCCATCCATCCATCCATTCTTTTTCTGAGCCTCAGTCTTTGAAGACAAGTCCCGCATAAAAGGGTGAAGAGAATGAAACAAATAGCCTCAATTACAACAGATCAGATTCTTTCCCCTACTTTATGAATCCCCATTAAGGAAATAGCAGCAAATTGGTGGTGCCAAAAAGCTATCATCTGAATACGGCTGTCATCTCTCGTTTCAGACCGCAGATGTTACCGGCTTCTATGCACCGAGACCTAACCTCCCACAAATCACAAAAGCAGATTGTAGGTTTCAAATCGGGGTGTCCTTTGAATATTGCATTTCCATTGTAGTGCATCATGCAGGCTCATCCTTCTTATCATTTATTTGGATTGGTAAAGAACACTGGTATGAGCTAGGTAAAAATTGATGCGAGGAACATGGACAGCTAGAGTTGATAGAAGAATGCAAGAGTTGAAGGTGATTCAAGATGGTTGAGTCTCTAGGTCATTGTTCCTCCTTGGCTCCTTTAGTTTCTGTATATTTTAAATAACTGCATTTTTATGGACTGTCTCAACACAAATGGATCATGTCAGAGGTGGTATTCAGCAGGCTCTGACCAGTTCTGGAGAACCGGTAGTGGAAATTTTGAGTAGTTTGGAGAACCGGAAAATCCCACCTCTGACTGGCCCCGCCCCCATCTATTCTCTGCCTTCTTAGTCCCAGCTGATTGGCCGGGTTTTCTGTGGTTGCCCTGTACTGGAGAACAGAGCTGGAAAGCAGGTTAGTGGGATGGGGAGGGAATGGGGATTTTACAGTATCCTTCCCCTGCCACGCCCACCAAGCCATGCCCACCAAGCCACACCCACCAAGCCACACCCATAGAACCAGTAGTAAAAAAAATTGAATGCCACCACTGGACCATGTCAAGAAAATACAATTCCCAGTGTCCAGTAGGTTGTGCTTTAAATGCAGACAAAAACAGATCTGAGACAGCCAGCAGGACCTAAAGAACCGACAAGGAGAGTCGTACAATATGGTCACAACAACCCTCAATCAATAAAACCATATGTTGAACTGAGATATCACATGTATTAGGAGAAATGGCAATTGGGTTGCAAGACCCTTGCTGTAGCTGTGTCTTGTCACCTCAAAGGAAAAGGTGGGAGATGTTCATGTTTCGAGTGTATGCAAGGGCAACATGTCAGATGCTGGAGTATAAGATAAACTTTCAGATGCAGTAGATACAGTGACCCTGCCAAGGATGCGCAGAATGAGGTCCTTGAGGTATTGGGATAAATCAGTTAGAATAATTCATGCTATGGATTTTCTTGTGCTGAGAAATCTCTATGCAGCTGAGTATAAACATACATCATCTGTGATAGTTATTCTTTCTTCTTCTTTTTTATTGTTGTCGGTCTCGATGCCCCTTCCTTCCCATTGTTAGAGAATCTCTACAGGAGCAGAGCTAACCCATTCATGTCCTACTGTCAAGATAATTCTTGAAAGACTTTTTTTATTAGTGGGAGCCAGCAGAAAGAGAAAAAGAGATTTCTCCCCCCCCATTTTTTAAAGACTGGAATCTCCTGTACAGTGTCAGTCAACACTGCCTGTCATTAAGAAGTTTGTACACATAGCAGTTAAAGAGATAATGTGGCAAAGAGCTGTTTGCTGGTAATAATACTTTTGATGGTGGAATAGCTAAGGAGCTGTGCAAATGAAAAGCCAGACGATTGCCTTCCCGGCTCCTACTTCACAGAAGCTCTGTCACTCTCCATGGAATTGGTCTAGAAAGGTTAGCTTTGAAAATAACTATTTCTGCATCCAAGGTACACAGTGGGGTGGAAAAGTGATTGAGAATTATACAGGCATTAATGGAAGAATGTTGAAACGTATCGATGCAGTGGACTTTGATTCCTGGCTCAAAGCAGTATGTCTGAGAAATCTAAGGATTTCTGGATCATCTTGTGGCCTGTTCTTAACCCAATTGGTTGCAGGGGATACTCTGAGCAAAATCCCTCCTTATAAAAAATGGGATAACTTGTTCTTCTTCAAAAACAGCAAATCACATCAGTATGTATGAATGATATTAGGATTCAAGGTAGCATTGAAGAGGGCTGTTTCTCCTCCAGGCTGGTCCTGAAGCTTGGTAAAAGCTGGGTGTGCTGTAGCAGATATGAAGAAAAATGAATATTGAGAAAAATGAAACATGGAAACATGCCATCGCCAAGCATTCTGTTAAGGCAGCACCTTGATTAAGCTAGTTGAAAGTTAGTGACAAGCTTATCAAAGAGAGATCCAACCTAGAATTAAGTAGAAAATGCCAGGGAGAACTGTTACTCAGATTGCCTCCAGAAGTTATGGGTGCTCCATCACTGGAGTTTTTAAAGAAAACATTGGACAGCCATTTGTCCAGAATAGTCTCCTGCTTGATTAGAAGACTAGAAGACATCCAAGATTCCTTCCAACTCTGATATTCTGTCATTTTGTATGAGAACTCCAAGAACTTCCATGAATTCTATAAGTAAGAGTTCTTCTGCTCCTTCCAAAATCAAACCAAAGGAGGCCATTGCCTTAAAATAACCACTATAATCGTGCAATGTTAGGCCTTGTTAGTCATTCAAAACTTGCCTTTAAAGTTGCTTTAATGAAACATCTTCCCCACTTCTAAAAATGACAGGAAGAAGCCATTACCCCATTTCCTTCTTAAAGCATTTCTAGAAAGTAACCAAATTGCCAGATGATGTGAAATAGTTTGAGGAGATTCCAGTAGCCTCAAACCTTGAACTCTTTGAACCCTTAAATGACAGAACTCCAGTGTATATCAGGTTACAATTTATTGGAGATGAATCTGCCTGTCAGGTTTCTTCATCTAGAAAGTTCCTGCTCTTCAGAAGGCAGGTGAACCAGGGATGAAATGGAGGGTTTCTTTGTAGTGGCTCCCATTTTGTACAGGACTTCCCCTCAGTGGTATATGCAGCTCCTCTCTACTGCAAATCCATAAACGAGTTACAACCACTTTATTTTAGTTTGCATTGGCTTTGACTGTTGTAATTAAACTCTTTGATAAGATTGCTTCTTTCTTTTTTTGAATCTGTTTTATTCTTCTCTGCCTTTGGCCTGGATGATGGACTGTGAGCATGTAATGTAGCTTTTAGTGTTGAGTTTTGATTTTCAGTATTGGATTGCAGTAATGTTTTATTTTTTCCCCTTTTATTTTGATCTGGTACACTGAGCAAGATCTTTGGGACTGAGCAAGTTCTGAGGAGCTCTAGGAATCAGAAGAAGAAAAATCTTTATCAAGTTTCCAAATAGTGAGGCTAGCTGTTCTGATTCCTACTTTTAAAAACCCTCACCACATCTGTGATAATACTGTTTTCTGTTCATCTGAACTTCTCCTTAAAACTTACCTTTAGTTTCTGTCCTTAATCCCCATTGCTAATTTTTAATAAATGTTAAATATGTGCATGACATTTTTTGTTACATCCTTCTTCTTTTCCCCCTTCATGTTCAGGTTTCTCTTTATTTATTTATTTTCAAATGATAAGCCTATTCCATTTAGGGCATTTTGTCACTGACTAAAAAGACCAGTGGTTATCCATCAGTTATGCTGCCAAAATTATCCTATGAATATTATTTTCAAATAAACATTCCTGCAACAATCATAGCCAAGGCCACTGTATCAGGAACAGATGGAATACAATATCAGGAGATGAGACAATATTTCTGAAAACAGATGTTCCTCACCCCACCTTACACCTTGAAATTGTTTTTCATTTCCTGAGAAAATGCCCTGGACATCTGAATTCTCTTTGCCCATTTCTTGTTGAGCACACATCTATGTTGCAATGGTAGTCCTGTGTGAGGGAAACAGCTGAACAATTCCTTCTTGTCTATGACGGTTTTAAAAGGGTTTTTTAAAATAATATTTTCTATCCTGTTGTGGTGCTAAGAAGGAAACTTGATCCTCTTGATAGAAAGTGATTCTTTTTCAAAATAGCTTCATGTTCCTTTATAGATCTTGCCTGTTCAGTGGGCTCTTCTCATCAAAAGAAAGCAAACATCTTATTTTATTTATTTGTTTGTCGAACATGTATTAGGTAACAAATATAAGTATAAACATGATGATTAATGCATGAAATGGATACGAATAAAAGGGAACATTAGGACAGGGACAGTAGGCACGTTGGTGCACTTATGCATGTCCCTTACAGACCTCTTAGCAATGGGGTGAGGTCAACAGTAGACAGTCTAAGGTTAAGCTTAGTCGGTTTCTTGCACACTTTTCATTACCCAACTAGTTAACATTATCAGTACTAAAAGAAAATGATGTTTTCTGTTTATGTGCTTGCCCTGCTCTATTGGTATGCACAACAACATGCAACAATGTGCAACAAGATAGAAAAAGCACATGCTATAACAACCAAGCTTATTTAAAGCTGTAGGGCTAGTTCCTTCCTTTGCTGTCTCAGCCTCAGCCAAAAGGTTTTGATCACCTGGGCTGAAGCCCTTGAAAGCTGGCTGGAAGGGTAACAAGAAAATCCCTAACTGACCCTCATCAATTACATCCACCAAGGAGACTAATTAAGCCTGAAAATTGCTGGTTTTTCCTCCAAATTTAACACTGAGGAAAGGGGGGGGGGAACCTGGACACTACACAGCTTCTGGGACAGCTATTCATTTCTGCAGCTTAGTTGCATTCATCAGAAGTACATTGCTGTCAGTTTCAACCCTGAGCCACAAACCCCTTACTTGGAGCTTTGCTGAATATACAAAGCAAGCAATGAAACATTATTTCATTGAGGGATCTTCTCCAGAACCACTGCCTACTTGGAATTGTTCCTCAAGCAGAATTCTTCTGGACAAGACACACACAAACACACTATCCACATAGGTTGAACTAGAAGACCTCCAAAGTCACTTCCAACTCTGTTATTCTAGCTTTAAAATGGCTAGAATTGTCATAGAAACACTACCAATCAATCAGTTGATAAACCAACTAACCAATGAACCAACCAACCAACCAAAAGGAGCAATTCTGCCTCTTTCTGACCAAATTTGAGGTTTGGCTCTCATCCTTTTGGATTAAAGCTAAGAATTAAGAAATTCATGACAAGGGCAAGATAAAGCAGTGGATGCAATCATGTGTTGACTATTTGGTTAGAGCCAAATCACAACTAGCCAGCCAAAATGTAAGATCTACACTGAAGAAGACAATGCTTTGTTTGCTAAAAGGAGTGCCACCCTCCACTTGGCAGGAATGCTCCCAATGTGGTTTGCAGTTCACTTACAAAAAAGAATGTGCTTAATCTCAGGCGTAGAGTTTCAGATGATGGAGGAAGAAGAAAAGTGAGATAGGAAAAGGAACTGATATTCATCTTCACCTGGATGTTAGATTCTCTTTCTATCCCAACCCAATGGATGGTAGGTTGGACAATATTGGGGGGAAATGCATGACTGGAATTAAGAGATGGCTCTTATTGTTATCAATGATTAAATTCACATTATTATTGATTTATGAATGAATAATTTATATTCATTTCATTTCTACCTTAGCTTCCTACCTGTAAATCAGGCAAGTTTACAGCCAGGGAGGCATGTAGAAAAATCCAGGGAGCTTTTGCTGACATCTAGTACAGGGAACAATCTTGTTGAACTAATGCTAGAAAGCAGCATTACTAGAACATGCTTAGGATGTACAAGAGAGTAATGAAGTTAAGACATATGAAATATGAATAAATAGAATAAAGTATATAAGAGAATGCCATTTCCCCACAAGGAGATTTGGGAAACAGTATCTCCAAGCTTTTTAGGAAAGTAACACAAGCACACACACACATTTGATCCAGATTTTAATAAATTATGAATGAAAGATTCTAACACTCCTATCATTTTAAAACTCTACTTTGAGGTATCTTGCTTCTCTTAATGCTGAAGGGTATTTTAGAGTTTCCTGTACAAATTAATACATAAATTACAAGAATGACAATCCTCATGATCACAAAATAGCAATCCAGTTTTCTCTTCATTTCCCACCCCCACCTCTCTCCATCTATTCAACTATTTATCTAAGAGAGGGGAATACAGCCCTTGATTATACGATTCACAAAACCCCATTTGGAAACAATGCTTTGTTTTCAAGGCGAAATAGTGAGTATAGAAGGGGAATAATAGAATTTCTTCCTGCATTGACTATCTGCACCCATAAGCCACAGTTAATTAAGTAATTCTGGAAGCTCATGCCTTTGAATTCTGATCTCTTAGCCGTAGTGGCTGGAAATAGAAAGTCTTAAGATTTTTCATGATGAAGCATTAGATACTGTTGGCGGAGGTCAATAGAGATATGACCTTTCTAATACACCTGCCCATGACCTCAAGAAAGTTCAGAAGATGGTTTCTAATGCAAGTACCGATATGGATGCCTAAAATTCTTGGAATAGAATTTAAAACAAAAAACAAAACCCAACTCTACAGACATCTGCCACACCAAGGTATATGAAGTGTGAAATTTGAGGGAGCTGCATTTATCTGAGTTGTAAATGTTTAGAATAGTTATGAGCTCTAGAACTAGTAGGAGTCCCTAAAACGATAGACACATTAGGACAACGTTTGCAGTAAATATAGCCTTGTTTTCCTTACGCTTAAATTAGCAAGAAGAGAGTATGTTTTCTTGAAATGAAGGGTCTCCCTGACAGAAGAATCGTGTTTGGTGTTGATGGTTCCTAGAAGTTTTGTTAACACAATGGGAAAACAAAGTCAGGGAAGTTAAAAACCAAGATCTCATCAAATGCAAGAAGAATTATATTTGCAAACCAGAGGATGTAGCATCAGCCTTCTTTCCTTCTCAGGACTTTTTCATGCAAGTGAATTTTATTAAAAAGTTAAGGGCAACCATTAGCAATTTTTCTGTTTGAACTGAGTCTCGGGAGAACTTTTTTTTTTAACTCCATAAAATAGAAATAAAAAATACAGGCTGAGCATTCACTCTAGAAATTCTGTGGCAAGAAATATGATGGTGCCCTCTCATAACTCCATTGCATTTTTGAGAGTGAGGGGTTTCCCACACTCATGCCGGCAAATTGCATAGCTTGGTTGGTGTCATTATAGCTTCTTTTTCACACAAATTGGTTTTCAGCCTTCATTCTTCCCACCCATCAACATAAGGACATTGAAAACAAGAAATAGTGGCAGCTTCCTGGATGACATGGAATATGTTTTAATGATCAACAGTTGTCATAAAAAGCAAAGTTTATAATTTTTAATTCTTCATACATATTAAGGCATGTATACTTTTATTTTATTTTTTTACTATATCAATAAAATCAATAAAAAATGAAGTCCTATCCAGGACTATTCTGAGATAAGATAATTTTACAACTTGGATTATATCTGCTATTGAATTACATAATTTTGCTCTAGAAATTAAACCAATCTCCCTTTAAAGGAAGATCATTATTATTCCCCAAAGTATCTAAATATTTACAGTTGGGAAAGGTCAAAATAGTGTGTGTGCGGGGGAAATAAGCAGTTTTACCAAGATTATAAAGATTCCAGGAAACAAAATCAGATGAGTAAAAGTTTTTTTTTTAAAGATGAGTTATCCTGGAAAAATGTAATATTGTTGGTGGCCATTCTGTCTTTCATTAATATCAGTGAATGCTTCAAATTGAAAGTGTACAGATACTTTCCTAGAAATATTCCATTGAGTTCAGTGGATTGTGAATATTGGGATAGGCTGCCAGCTTCAATAGAAGACCATCTTGGAAATTAATGCTTTGAATGAGAATTATTTCCTCTTTACAGTATTTTATTTATTTATGCAAAAAAAAAAAACTTTGTTGTGCTCTGAACCCAGAATTAGGCAGCTAATCTGTTTTGCTTCCTGGTAGGAAAAAATGCAAAATGATAGAATAATCAATACTGTCACCTCAATAGTGTAACAATAACTGAAGTAATCACACACAACAGGGGAAAAGGGGCTAACATTTTACAGGACTTTAATTGTGCATCCATCCAGAATAAGCAGAGTTTTCACAAAACTCTATGTTATCCATTTAACCATTTAAAAATGTTATTTCAGGATGATGTTCCTATAGGGATTGTAGTTGCAGGAAATGTATTAAAAGCACGACTCCTTAATCACACAAAACTACTCATTGATTTTTTGTTTGTTCATGCTGGATAATGTTATAGGATTGGGATCTTATCATTACACTTTTATTGATTTTGTTTTTTATCAGAGGCAGAGTCTGGGTCAAATACTTCTTCAGATGTAGAATGTGGGAATTTACTTTTGATTAATAACACCAGGAAGATTATTTTACTCAATAAAGTTTAATTATAGTAAAATTATCTGAATTAGAAAGAACTTTTCTAGTTTACTCAGTACATAAAATGTTGACTTCAAATCACATATTTGAAGAAACTGATTTTTATAACATCTGATTTTTAGGACTATCCACATAACAATGATAAGAAAACTATTAGTTTGTACACATAAGCAAACACAAACGTGTGTTTTTATATCTTTATCTATCTATATCGATGTTTATATCAATATTCTCTAATTTTTCTGTCTGCTCCTATTTTTTGCTGGTATATATTGAATAATCAGGAATTACCACTTAAAATAATTTTGCAAAGTGAAAACATGTTCTTACTAAGTAGATTTCAATAACTAAGTTAACTTACTTTAATATATGGCTTTTCTATTTCCTGAAAACAGAAATATAGAAACTAATTTTATCTGCATATACCTGATTTAATTGTATGTACTTTGGATAGATTAAGTTCAAGTTAATTGTAGAAATTCAGATAGAATGTTGTACAAGAGATTTAAGCTTAAACAATAATTAGCTATTTTACATACTGTTAAAATAGTCATATTAACTTCAAATGTAGTGCTTTATAAATTGCTGATATTTATTTATCACATTCAAATTAACCCCAAACCCTAACATTTCAATAATATTTTAACATTATCAGTGAACAATTTACCCCATATTGCAGTTAATATTCCAAACTATTTCTATGCTGTTGCACTGTCCTATTATAAAAAATATAATAAAATAATAATAATGTAGAAAAAATCAAGTCAGAATTTTGCAGGGTGAAATTTTGATATTTTTTTCAATTTAAAGGACTATGAAAGATAGATAGTTTACCCTCGGGCATTTTGATATATTCTTTTTCTATAGGATACATATTTTTGAAGTATTCCAAACTATAACATTAAAATCTGATTTCCATTCAAACATTTTCAACAAAGAATGTGCAAATCAGCAAAGGAACTTTATTTGGACAAACGCACCCTTTGGTATGAACTACTACAGTCTAAAATTATATATTTTCCGTAAAACATGAACTGTGCATATCAGAGTATTTAAACTCTAGTAAAGTGACAAATTAAACTATTGCAGTTGATAAAGAATTCCAAGCCATATATATATTTAGCTATATATATATAAAATCAAGGCTTTATCAGGAGGAAATTACCAAAAGTTCTGACACATATAAAACCCAGAAATATTCTTGTTTGTTTTCAGTTGCTGTAAATTCTAGCATTTAGAATATTCTAGCAGTTAGAGTCAACTCTTTAGAATCAACCCTCTCCCTTCAAGAATTCATATAAACTAATTTTACCTTCTCCTAAACTTTAAAATGTATTAAATAAAGCACAAATAAGTTAAAGTGCATCAACTTTTAGCTGTTCTGTTTTTTAATTTTTTAAAAGTGTTCTTTTTTTTCAGTCTACTAAGTGGAGTTATTTTCCATTCTTTGCAATTCATCTCAAACTGGAAGGCAAAGAACACACATTCCGCACAAGTCCCTAACAATCTTCTCTGCCTTCAGTCCCGGGATTCTATGTCTGCAGTCTCAGAATTAACTTTTCTGCAAAGTATAAAGTGCTCCCCCTCTGCTAGACATGTAATTAGTATAATTAATAATTATTTCCTAATTGAAACACAGGTTAACAAACTTCTCTAATGTGGAGAGGTAAAGGGGAGAAAAATGCTTTGTATTAACCCCCAGTGTTTTTAAGCCTATAAAAGTCTTCAAAAGACCTCAACATATCAAGCAATCTTTTACTCAACCAAATCTACCCCCCACGTTCCTTCTTACACTTACTTAAATACCCACTATGCTCACAGCTTGGAGAAAAAAAAGCTTTAATGGATCACTGGCTTTAACTAAAGAACGGTAGCTACGTGATTTGTCTAAGTGGTCTCAAGCCCTCCCCCCTTTTTTGGGGTGGTATTAATAATTTTCATCAAATGAAAACAAAGGCATCTTAGCAGAACAGAAGCAAAGCTTTCAAGCAGCATTATTAACATCGCTTTTTATTTTCAGCACAAACATTTCAAACAATTACTCCAGACCCCACTGGGTGCCCATTGCTACTAAACCGAGTTGTCAGGTATTCTTCCAATCTCTGGCAGAGAAACGGGAGGGGGACTAAAAAAAGATATCACATTTTGGGGGAGCTTTTGAAGAAGAAAAAAAGAATTTCAGGGCTCTGAAATGAGAAGGTGTGGGTCTCCTTTAGGCCTGTGAGATCTCTGAGGCCAAATTGAAAGAAATGAACCCAATTATGTAATAAAAAGGGAATTTAAGAATTGAGGAAAGGTTTGTGACAGCATATGTCTATTCAACTTGGAATCCTTTCTTTTGGAAAGGCTGTGACTTAAAAATTATTGGTATCTCTGTGCCTATTTAAACTAGACATAATGTGTGATATGTATTGTATATTTAAATAATTATTTCCGTTCAGGAAACAACCTTTTTAAATTTAAGAATGATAATTAAGGAGTTGGGTTTTCCCATCCCAGAAATAAAGTAACACATAGCTTGATATTTTTATTTAATTTCATTCAGGTAATGTGGAGACACACAAGTATTTTGGCATCATATCCTGTGTGATATACAGGATTTTCATACATGCGAATCATCACATCAGGGCTAAGCACTGATCAAAATCAAAAATAAGAATTTAATCAGGCCTTCCATGAAATTCTCCCCCCTTCAATTTAATTGTAACACTTTTGTTAATTATTTCAATACATTATAAAGTGCTAGAAGAATTTCAATGTGTTGCAAAGTATCAAAAGTGCTTAACAGAAATTTCACGAAGCACAGATAACTTAATAAAAAGAAAACTTTTTCCAGTGTCTGCTTTTATCCAAGCCTAAATAATTCAGACTTTTACAATCACATTTTGTATTTAGCTATAGTTTCTTTCCCCTTTTTTTACTCACATGCGAAGATTATGGAAACACGCTAGGCTTCCATAAGCTTTGGTTGAACTAATTTTGGAAAAGAAAAAGAAGCACAAAAAATAATATTAACTGAAACTGATAAAAAGATGCTGATGAGAAATTAGCTAGTTAATAATGCCTATCTTAATGACACCAGTGTATTTTGTTGTTGTTGTTGTTGCAGAAACAGACTTCGCTCAATGGAAGTTACTGACAGTTAAAACATTCTAAGTGTTTCACTTAGAAACTGATCTGGTAAGTTATTCAGTCTGTAGATCAATCATTAACTGCCCTCAGATTTGGGATGGGGATCCTCCTATGAATTCTAATCTATTTTCTCATCTAATTGTTTTCTCTGGAAAAGCCCAATGAATGAACAGACTTGTGAGAAGCATAAATTGATTTGGCAAGAGAGAGAAATATTCAGTTTATGTCAGTTTCAGTCCATTAGTTTTATGGAGTACATGGACAAGTTAGAAAACTATAATTCATCACCCATAAATATTAATTCCCTGGGTTTGGAGTTTACTTGCATTTTAAGAGGAAGGTCTTGCATGAAGTGATTTGGGGATTATGGCAAAAAACTAACAAAATCATATTTTCCCTCATTAGTCCTAATCTACAAATAATATTACAGGTATGTATATATATATGTGCCTGTGTATAATCTCCACTGAACAAATAGGAATAATTTTCCCTTTCCATACGAAGTGCCAAGAAATTGTCAAGTCCACACAAAACTAGTAATTGTGTGTTGAAGAAGTTTGAAGTACCATGTTTTTCCCTGACCCTCATTTTGTTAACAGAACAAGGACCATAGTGAGTGATATATACAGCTTCCATATATGATTCTTCTGTGATTAAAAAAGAAGAAAAAATCTACCATTTCCAATTCTTAAAATGATGGCATTCTGCTTTCTCTGAAAACAGTTCCTGGAGTTTCAAATTTATCTTTAAAAGCCATGTATAAGAAAGTGGGCTTAAGGCCCACCAGCAACATTCTGTGGAATGTTCCCTATTGGCATAAGATGGATGGATGGAAGGAAGGAAGGAAGGAAGGAAGGAAGGAAGGAAGGAAGGAAGAAGGAAGGAGGAGAATAGGAATAGGAAGGAGAAGAAGAAGAAGAAGAAGAAGAAGAAGAAGAAGAAGAAGAAGAAGAAGAAGAAGAAGAAGAAGAGGAAGTTGTACTGTAGCAAAAGGACCATGTAGATTTGCAGATTAATAATGGCATTTTAGAGTATTATTATCCTGATATTTATTATGACATTTTAGAACTCAGCCTGCATATTTAAACCTACAAGAGACAATAGAAAAGTGACTGGAATGTATCAGGAATTATCAGAATGTTTAATTAATCCTCCTCTTTTCCCCTCCAAACCTTTTCCCCTCTTTATTTTTATTTATTTTCATTTAATTCATTAATTTCATTGTCTAATCTGTCTAAGGACCAAACATCACAACTGAAAAAAAAACTTGCTGATTCAGAAAAAAAAGACTTCAGAAGAAGAATGCATTAGTGATAGATTTCTTTTTCTTTTAACATCATATGATCAACAGACATTTCATTGCCTCCTGCTGTTTATGGTCATGATTCCATCATGATTTCTTGAAAGTAGGTTTTACTGAGAATTCCAAATAAATGTGTGTAAACTTGAGATACCAACTTCCTAGTACAGAAATTTATCATTTTATCACTGTAACATATATGTTGCAAGCATTATAAGGCATAAATTCTCCTCTCACTTCTTTTAATTGAAAACAAAGGAATTTTGTAGGATCTAGGGCATTGGCTAAAGCTCTGAAATTGCAATTATTTTGTGATCTAAAAACTCTCTTAATAAAAATGGAAGCCAAATTTTCAAACATTGCAAACCTCAATATCACTTCAATGAAATCTCAGGCATGTTCAACACTTACAAGGGCCATAGAGGTTCCTTCAGAAACGATGAAAGAAGAACGTATACATTCTGAACCATATGGTTAAGACATGAGAACATTGAGGCTTCCGGGGAATCTCCTATTAATTTTATTGCAGTTCATGTAGGAATATGTTAAACTTTAAGGAAGCAAACAAACCCTTAGATGATCATATGCCACGGCCACTCATTTCAATGGTGTTACAACAATTGGATAGACTGGTCTTTCAAATTAAACATGGATCATATACTCAAGAGTTGACTTTGTACATGTCCAGATGGTTCTAATTTAGGGAACCAAGAATGTTCTTTCAGGCTTCAGAATCTGTTGAATCCCTGCTGCTCTATACATCTAACAAAAGTTAGCCTGGGACTCATCCAAATGATGAGTTTCCCTGTGGTGAATGGAATAGGTTCCAAAGAGAGACAAACTGAGTTTATGGGAGGGGTGCTTCACAAACTTTGAGTTGCCCATCGGGCTATGAACACAGGCGCTTGGCAATCTGCTCTTCATATATGTGCTAGCTAAAAGCGAAGGTATCGCGAATGCCTCTTGCCACCTTGCAAATCTTCACGCTAAAAGTTTATATTTGCATAACACAAGACAACAATGAACTACTTTTGTCTTTTTTAGTCATTTGCCAAGGGAAGAAAATTCCATGTGATCCCAGGGATGGAGCATGGCTCCGAAACTAAACGAGAACAGCTGCCCATCTGAAGGAAATATGTATAAACAGAACTAATTTGTACAAGCAAAGGACTTGAATCCTTAACCCAGCTCTTCTTGACTCTGATGACTGTCCCTCCTGCAAGCTTCTTTGAAGGCCGAGTCAGAAAATTACATAGGGAAAGGGAAAAAAAAATCCCCTACAATCTCTAAAATGGGTTGATGTGCCCCGTTAATCAAAAAGTCTTTCTATCGGGGTTAGATTACGAATGACTCCGATAAACAGAGCACCACGATCTCGTCGGCTAAACAAAGTCAAAATTAATGACCAACAAAATCAACTTCCCTTTGTGGTTGATTTTCAACCAGCTGCATCCCCAGTAGAAAAGAACTGTCAAAGGAAGGGGTCTATTAATTATTAACTCAGAACAGCTTCAGAAAGCTACCCGTAAACCTTCACTGACATCCTTCTGACAGGCCTGGTAATCTTTCTCCAAAAGAAAAAAAAAGTTATTGGGTCCAAGTTGCTTTTTTTTTTTTTGACTTAGCTTGTTTTCATTCCCCGGTTTGCACCATCTCAAGTCCTGAAGGATGGTTCAGTGGCATATCTCTGAAGGCATAAGGCCAGGGATCATTTCTCTCCTCCCCACCCCCCAAAAAACATCTGTGCAAGAAGATTTTACATCAGAATTCTGTGCGCAATTTCTTGTGTAACTCTCCTTCAGCTGTCAGCATAATAGAACTGTCAACAGCCTAATTGTAAGATACAATATGTATGGGGGAACCATCCGACTGAGGGGTGGCGGAAAGGCGTGGAGGGAAATGCATGCGGAATGTAACACAACTCAATTGTCACTTTCATAAAGACAAGCCCAACCTGTGGCTAAACCATTTAAAACCTCCCGATTAATCCCTGGATTTCTCAGGGTAGGTTGGATGAAATTCAAAATGCAGTGATCGACAAAAGGTGGACCGCTTTGAAACTTGGCACATCAAACATAAACCTGCTGTTACTGCTTTTCTCATGTCACTGATTTAAAATACACGTGTGTCTCTGGTTGTATAGTTTTGAAAACTTTCTGGCATCTATCTCCTTTAAGTCCCTAAACCACCAACAGGTTACATTCCTGATTTTACATGTGTGTTGTGTTGTTTTGTTTTTTAGGGGCAAATAATTATATAGACCTGCTATTATATTTTGGGAATTATATTTTCTTTTTTAAAAATAATTGAAGACATGACTTTTTTGCTATAAAATACAAAATCATTTTTCTAGGTGTGTTTCCATTAGACTTAATAGACTGTTTTACATTTAATCCTGGATTTTCATGGCTTCTGGGAACTGTTTAGCATGTATCTTGCTAAAATGAACTTTTTATAAAACTATTGTAATCACTTCTTTGGATTCAAAGATCTTTTGCTCTTTGGAATTAAGCAGCCCGAGCTATCAGGACAAAGGAATTCTTATTCAGACCCTCAAACCAGAGTCTGAATTAATATTTTTGTAAATACAAAACAATCAGGCAAACACAACAAGTTCCAACTTTATAATATTCTGGGGTTTCTGATGAGGGAAAGATAATAATTCTGACATGAAAGAAAAGGCATTTCTTTATTTAAAATAAGTACAAGATAGAAAATAATTGTGCTGCATCAGCAGACAATCACAGAAAGTAGGTCAACTCGTTCTGTCTTAATTTTAGATGATTTTTTTCTGATTGAAATAATTTAATTGGAGGTTTTTTGGGGGGGGTTGTTAAGTTTTCTACAACCATATAGATCCTGAAGTTTTATATATATATTTTAAAGAAACATATAATTTAATTTTAGGGGTAAATATCTCTATGGTTAACTGTTCTCAGTTAGAATTTGCCTTTTTCATAAAGACCTAAGCAGTATTAAGGGGGAAGAAACAAATAAGCTTAAATAGGGAGAAAAAAAACTTGAGACAAACAAACCACACAACCTATAATTACTTTATGGCAGTAGATTTAAAGATCGCCCTCTACTCCGTATTAGTCTTTTCTCATTTCTGTTTTTGTTTGCCTACCTTTGCTGGCCTGTATCACCTGTTCCGTTAAAAGCTGAACGGTGGTGCAGATGCTTCGACCGGCCTATGTTTGCATCGGTGTGAAACCTTTAAAAATGTTCTTTGCCTATAGA
The DNA here is from genome assembly GCA_009733165.1 of Naja naja. NCBI lineage: Eukaryota > Metazoa > Chordata > Lepidosauria > Squamata > Elapidae > Naja > Naja naja. Next base: position 18,258,562 of record CM019163.1, read on the forward strand.
AATGTAGGTTAATATAATAGCTACTTGAGCAAGGAATTGAGGCAATACGCGGGACTATAGTTGTTCTGATTTAGGCCTGTCCACAATTTTGTTTGTTGTCTTGCCATTCATGGCAGCTGGACTCTGACCTTCAAATTCTCTCTCTCTTCCCCCCCCCAAGTATTCTTTTCAGATTCCAAGTTCTTTCCTTCTTACCCTCCCACTGACACCATCCTATTGAAAAGTGGAGATAACTTTATTCATCTATACATCATTGTATCAAATTCAATAGGGAAACAGCTTCAGTGTTGTTCAAAAACTAGACAAGTTGGTAATGTCTTCATTCTCTCCCGCTCCCTCAGTAGACTTTCCCCATGCAAAAAAGGACTCTCCCCCTCCCTATATTAAAAAAATATTTCTAAAGGTTGTTATTGTAGTTAAACCTCCATCCTTATCTTTGGGAGAAATGCAGGTTGTTTTCCTAAACAATAACAGATCTCCCGAAAAGATCACTAATGAATACATGCTCCGGGAAATGCAGACCACAGAATGATCTTGAATTTCATGGACATCAAATATTGAACTTAGATTTATACGTAACGAGCAGAAAATAGCTCTCTTTTTCTCTGAAATGGGAAAAAATGTACTGTCCCCTGGCTTCTGGGTTTCCCCTCCCACACAGCTTGAAGGAAAAATCAAATTAAATTGCAAATTGCAGGAAGATTCCTTATCTTCATTCCACGTTCATTGATTACAGCCAAGAATTACAAAAGAAGCTGATTATATCAATATGAATTTGCTATCAGTGATCAAATAACATTCCAGTTCTTAGAACTAATTGAAGGTCTTCACTTAAATGCTAATTACATCAAAGTCTATTGATGCTGCCAGTTTCAACTCCGAGGCATCCAACAATCTTTCTCCTATCACTTTTCTTCCCGGTCTTCCTTCCAAACTTTTTCCACCAGCCTCTTTGTTGGCATTCGAAACTAGCAAAAATCTAAACAAAAAAGGGTGATGCTTCTGTGTGCAGTTCAGAATAAAACTAAGGGAAGTTTTCTAAATTAAAAGAATGACAATCCCCCCTCTCCCTTCCCCTCCCTCCGATTTAAGTCAGGATAATGCTAAAAAAGATGAATTATAGAGAAATCCAAATATCAGAATATCTTAATTGAGCAAAACAAACAAGAGTTATTTAAATTGGAGCAGAAGGAGGAAAGTGAAGCAAAAAAATAAATAAATATCTAAACACAAATCAAACCTTCTTCCTTGATAGGGTGTTTCCTGCAAGAGACTCTAGAAGTTTATTTAGTGGGAATAGTGGATATTGGGAGGGATTTAAAATGTTCAAAAGAGAGAAGTTTATACATTAGTGCAGCAAGTTGCAAAACACTGTTGATATTCAAATGTTTATTGTCTAAAATCTGGGATAAGCTTCAGCCTGAGAGAACCTTTAAGTGTCTACAACTATTGCTAATTCCCCTCTGCATTGAGAAGAACACAAAAGCCTTAATCCAATTCCACGTTTTCTTTCCCCAAAGAGCCTTGGCTATTTTCTCTCGCATAAACTAACAACCTTATCCCAACCCACCGCAAGAGTGGTCAAAGAAAAAAAGAGAGCTCTGTGTTTATACTTCAACCAACACTTTGTGTTGGGAGGCTAAGTATGGGGAGAAACTTTTTAAAGTGGGATCCAAGGCCCCACGCCATCTTTAGAAACAGAAAAAGGAGCCGTCCAGATGGAGAATGGGCAAAAGGCTAGAAGAGAGACGTCTCTTCATCTCTGCCTGTGTAAAGAAAACGATTTCTCTTTTCTTTCTCGCTTTCTTTTTTTTTCAAGTCACAACATTCTTGCAGATATTGTGCCCCGGAGAGAGGAAGATGGACCTCAAATCACAGTTTCAACTTTAACAAAACATTTTATTTTATTTTTTAAAAAGTTTTTTTTTAATTCTTAAAAAAATGACAGTGGCGCATAAAGTCCCTAAATGCAAGTTTATGCAAGTATTGCAAAGGGTACAGAAAACAGTTTTGGCTTTGGATGATGTGACTATTTGATCCATGAACTAATAAAAAAATAGTCTTCAGGTTCAGCTTGATGTCTCCTGATTGCTCAGATATAACCAATATTTTCTTACCATCAATATGAAAGAGGTTTGCCATTGCCTTCTTACAAAATTTATCTTTAACTTCTCAGTCTAGTATATAGTCTGCAGACTTTCTGGCGATCTCCCAGCCAATCCCTCACTGGAGTTGAATTTAGTGTTTCAGGATTAGCCAAAGTGGATATGTGCTGCCATTGAACAGAATAACAGAGTTGGAAGGCATCTTGGTGGTTTTCTAACCCAACTCTCTGCTTCAGCAGGAGACAATATACCATTTTGGATAAATGGCTGTCCAATCTAGCTGGTCCCATAGATAAACTATTTTAAAAATGTCAGGACAAGGGTACAATAAATAACAAGACCTAAGGGCCAAGGCAGACTCTGCCATTAGACAGAAGAAGGTAAAGTAAACACTAATGAAGTAAATACTAATGGACAACAGTTCCAGTTCTTAGGCTCATCCTTGTGAATCAATTTCTTATCACCTTTCATCTCATGGAGAATAAATGCAGCATGCAAGATGAATGATCTGGTACCCTATACATTTGATATGTAATGGTCCAGTGAAAGATATTAGCCGATCACTAGTCTTAGGGATATGCAAAGACTTGGTTCACAACTAAAATTAGAAGCAAATTCAAGCAAACCTTTGAACCAAATCAGCTGTTTGATATGAATCAAAAGCTGATAGAAAGTGTCAGAGTAGATCAGATGCCTCCAAATAGTCTGTCTTACAGCACAGACTGAGCAACCTTAATTAATTCAGTTTGGTGATTTAATTGGAACAGTTGTAACAAACAGATTACTTTTCTGAAAGCCTTCAAATGCTTGAATTCAACTGGATCAATTTCCCAAACACTTACACAGTCAATTACTTAACTCAAGTTTTGCTTGTTTGCACAAGCCGAACCAGTACCAGTCACAGAGTCAACTGGTCATCTAGTAAATGAAATGGTGAAGGTCATCTTGTCCTTTGTGGCAAAAAAAGCCAGTAATTAATCTAAACCGGAATTTCACTTCCATTTTGACATACATGTTTGGCTTTTAAATAGCATGCCAGGAACCTTTGTTTTTTCCTTTTGAAAGGAGCTGGATAATCAGAAAGTAGGATTCAGTGCAGAAATTAAAACCGATCTGATTTAAAATGAGTAAAAATAACAGGTAGTTCATAGAATTGGTCCCAGGTCTTTGATAATATTTTCTGCCAGTCGTAGAAAAAAGAAATTTAGGGGGAAAAGAATTGTGGGGGAGTTTGAGACTGGTCCAAAGGTTTTGGGAGAGTCTCACACAATTCTGAGCCTGCAAGAGGCATAGTCATAAATTGAACTGGCAATTTATTTTAACGGTGATCAGCCTAGTGACTCATGGACTTGCAGCAATAACCATCGTCCACTATCTGTCTCCCAGCTTCTGTTATTTTACTTCAAACTGCCTCCATCAATGGTTTATCCACTTACTGCCATAGCTGATAGCTGATGATTGTCTGATCCAATCTTTGGAATCCATTGTTTAAAGGCATTTCAGCCAGTGTCCCACCTATAGCAGGGAATTCCGTAGCTTAATTATATGAAATTTTGAAGAACCTTTCCCACCCAGCCTTCTGTTCTGACCCTATTGTCCATGTATGTCACTAAGAAACTCTCTTCCTAACATCCGGAGAGAATGAACAGAGTTTATTTGCCTTTACTCTTATTTTTTATAATTTTATCGGCTTCTATCCTGTCTATTCTATAGTCATTTTCTTCTAAAATAAAGTCCTTTCCCCCTTTCATTTTTCTTTTGAAGAAATGGAACTCTGTCCTTCAGTTCTGGCTGCCCATTATACACTTCTTGGTCTCTAAAATGTCAATTCTGCACTGTACATGTATACTCAAATCACTTTCAGACAAAGACTCAAATCCACCAGTGGATTGAACTGATCCCCACTATTATTCAGCTGAAACAGTCTCTGGGCACATGCAATTTTAGCAGTTCGTACTTTTTCTTTGGAAACATTCATGAGGCATGAGGGAAGTCCCATTTATCAAAGAGCAATTCTTTTTGCGGAAGATGTAGGTTTCATTTTAATCTCAATTACCGGCTAATAGCTGAGCACTGATTGGATGAGACACTAGGCTCACCTATTGGCCAGGTAGGTCAGGTTCTGATTGGTTGACCCTTCTCTGAAATCACGATGTGCTTTCAGCACACCAAGGCATGCAGCAGCCCGGTTAATAGTTGGAACAGTGCATTCAAGCGCTGTTCAGTTTCAAATGTGAAATAAGATTTAGATGATGAGGGAAAAAATATGTCATCTTGAAGCAAAAGATAAGGTCTTGGAAGCAAGCTCAACTCTGTGTGGTTTTATGTAGGAGACTGCCTAAAGCCAGACACATCCTGACTGAAGCTTCTCAGATATTTGATGTGATATGCCTAGGACTTTGTCCTGATGGCACCTCAAGATCAGTAGCCATTAGAAATGGCTGATGGTCACTGAATAGGTAAACTGATTCCAGAACTTCAATTTTCTCTGTGTTGATGCCCAACACCTTTAATTGTTGCATTGCCCTTAGTGTATGTGTGTATATACATGATATTGCAAGCAACTACCACCCACAAGCATGTGGTAAAGTCCAGACTCTCTCTCTCTCTCTCTCTCTCTCCTCCCTCCCTCCCTCCCTCTATCTATCTATCTATCTATCTATCTATCTATCTATCTATCTATCTATCTCTCTATCTCTATCTCTATCTCTATCTCTATCTCTATCTCTCTGCAGATCTACAGATCTAGAACTATGGATCTATAGTTCTAGATCTAGATCTATCCATATTATCTATATCTACACACACATACATACTGTATATACATATATAAAAATAAATGGTAGATAGATAGATCTAATATAATAGATATATAGATATAGTCTGAACTTCCCTTTCCCACACATGCTTGTGGGTGGTAGTTGCTTGCTATCTCCACATAGCTCTTCAAGGCATGTTTAACTACTAATAAGACTTCGTGAGTAGTTTTTTCTTACAACTCCATGGAAATGGTTCTCCATTATCTTCTTCCTCAAGTAAATGAGTACCATTCAGTTAGGTTATATCTGAGTGTAAAGAAAAAGAAAAGAAAAAAAACACCAGGGGAACACAATATATTTTAAATATTTTTAAAGTAATAAATGAAAATAAACTTAACTAATGCAGCATTCTTTGTATCCTCTCCAATCTCCCCGGCTGATCAATTGAAAATTAGATTTTATTTTATGTTTGCAAACAAACAACAAAATTCATTGTCTTTCTATCCAGAATATCTTCTCCTTCCAGTCCTCTCTTCATTCTCCCCATCTTATGAACCTCATGTGATAAATCTTTTCTCACTGAAGGATTCATTTCTGGTCCATGGCTTTGAATTGTGGTATTGCACGGAAAGAAATTATAAGAGTGATATTTTCTTTGACTGACATGTTACCCTGTCTAGTTAACAACTTTAATTATCCTTGTCACTTGCAGAACAAGGAAGAAAGAAATGAACAAAATCAACAGAAGTCTGTCAGCTGGTTATTAGTTTCTGAGGAGACTTCCTTTTATCTATTCCCATTCAGGTGGAAACTATTCCTTGCTTTAAATAGAGTAGTAGTTCCAAATCTTAAGGCAAAATCTTAAGGGGTGTCTGCAAGGAAGGGAGACTACACTTAGAATATTGCATCCAGTTTTGGTCACCATATTATAAAAAGTTGAGACTCTGGAAAGAGTGCAGAGAAGAGCAACAAAGATTATTAGAGGACTGGAGGCTAAAACCTATGAAGAACGGTTGCAGGAATTAGGTATGTTTAGCCTAATGAAAAGAACTACTAGGGGAGATATGATAGCGGTCTTCCAATATCTGAGGGCTGCCACAAAGAAGAGGGAGTCAATCTATTCTCCAGAGCACCAAGGCAAGACAAGAAACAATGGATGGAAACTGAACAAAGAGAGAAGCAACCTGGAACTAAGGGGAAATTTCCTGACTATGACAATGATCAACCAGTGCAATGGCTTGCCTTCAGAAGTTGTGAGTGCTCCATCACTGGAGAATAGACCACCATTGTCTGAAATAGTATAGGGTCTCCTGTTTGTGCAGAGGGTTGCAGTATAAGACCATCAAGGTCCCTTCTAACTCTGTTATTCTGTTACTCTGAGTCAAAACAATCAAGGTAACAAGTCACAAATGTCAAGACTCTCTCTCATCTCCCAATGCGAATGCCCATGATCGGTAGGCAATAGAACCATGTAGGGTCTACAAAGATGAGTTTCCATTACATATCACTCAACCCAGTTTGTTCTGATGTAAAACATTGTGCAAATTAGCAATTGCAATAACACTTAGATACTGCTCCATAGTGCACTCTCTGAGTGATTTATAATATCAGCATCTTGTTCCCAACAATCTACCAACCTTGGAAGGATGGAAAGCTGAGTGAACCTTGAGCTGGTCAGGATTAAACTCCTGGCAGTCAGCAAAATTAGCCTGCAATACTGCATTCTAACCATTGCACCACCATGAATTAGCTGTTTCCTTATTATTAATTGCCTGGCACTATTTTATTGATTATTTTAATTTGTAGTCATAGGTTGCTATTAGGTGAGAAGTGAGTAAAAGGTCAATTGATAGTGCCACTTTATACTATGTGGATAAGACCACACTTGGAATACTGCATCCAGTTCTAGTCACCATGATATAAAAAGTCGAGACCCCAGAAAAAGTGCAGAGAAGAGGAATAAAAGTGATTAACAGGCTAAAACATATGAGGAACGGTTGCAGGAATTGGGTATGTCTAGTTCAGAGGTGTCAAACTCAAGTCTGGGGTGCTAGATCTGACCCATGGGGTACTTAGATATGGTCCACAGGGCCCACCTGTAAACAGCAAAAAACCAGCCCATGATGCCTCTGCCAGCAAAAACGGTGCCAGCGGTCCTCCTGAGCTCTATTTTCACTGGAAGACAGTTGCAGGAAGCCTTCACAGCCAAAAATGAAGCTTGGGAGCCTGTTTTTTCTGACAAAGTGCTCAGGCCATCACAGGCAACCCCAACACAAGTGACATCGAGCTGGCCACATGTCAGGATTCTGGCAGTTACCCCCCATTTAAATCATGAGTCTCAAGCCAAACTTCCAAAACTTCAAAAGGATTTATTGGGAGTTAACATGCCGGCACTGCCTGGGTATAGCCGGCTCTGAGACACATCATTCATTGTCACCCTTGACCCTGGTTTTCCCTCCACCCCCTTGGGTGTATCATAGTTCATATTCTCCAGTGGGGCACATCCATAGCCCAGAGTCATTAATCATGCTCTCCAGTTAGAATTTTGTGTGGCAGAAACTTCAGTCACCTAGTTACTATCGTTGAAAACATTTATGGAATGCACTTTCAAGCTGCTGCACTGCTTCCCCCTCCCTTTCTGCTGGCAACTCTAAAAAGACCATCACAATATTTTATGAGTTGACACTGCACCCACCATGGCCACCAATGTGGCCCTCAATGAAATCAAGTTTGACACCCCTGGTCTAGTTTAACAAAAAGGACTAGGGGTGACATGATAGAAGTGTTCCAATATTTGAGGGTCTGTCACAGAGAAGAGAGGGTCAACCTATTCTCCAAAGCACCTGTGGGCAGGACAAGGGGCAATGGGTGGAACTTATCAAGGAGAGATCCAACCTAGAATGAAAGTTAAATTTCATGACAGTAAGAACAATTAATCAGTGGAATGGCTTGCCTTCAGAAGGTGTGGATGCTCCATCACTGAATGTTTTCAAGAAAAACATAGATTGGAATAATAATAGGGTTGAAAGTGATTCTGGAGATCTTGTAGTCCTCTACCATTCTAGAAAAATGGCTGTCCAGTCTCATCTTTGTTTAATTTCTTTTTAATTATTTATTGTTGTTTTTTAGTTGTGAGCCGCCCCGAGTCTTCAGAGATGGGGCGGCATACAAGTCTCAAAAATAAATAAATAAATAAATAAATAAATCTTGAAAATCTCCAGTGAGATTGGACAACCATTGGTTATAGACAAACCAGAATATTGCCAGGGCATGGTTCGCCATAGTGGGTGCCAACCAGCTGAGAGATGATCTCAGTTTGAACACTTGACATTAGCTGTGCAAACACGATTCATATCACTCCTGCTTCCTGGGTTGCCCTCTTATCATTTCCCCTTCTCTGGAAATGAATGTCAGTTGACTTTGGCTGGTTTGTTTGTTTTTAAATAAAACCTGCTTATTAAAACCGACCTGTCACAATTTTAATATCAGCTACTCAAGGCTCTTTTTCATCTCCTTCTGAGACTTATTCCCTTCTATTTGATTCTCTTTCCTTTTTTTTTGTTTGTCAGTTCGTTGAACAATTTCCGAGTACTTTCTATCTTTTAAAGAGATGCGTTTGTGCTATAACTTTGGTTGCCTAAAGTTGGAACGGTGCTGGGAGATGTCTGACTCCGGATCTCATATCAAAGGCTTTACAGCAAATGATTTTAGGTATGGTTGAATTTTATTGCTCCTCTCGTAGGCTAAAACCTCCAGCATCTCTCTGACCTCTTCCCAGTCAATCCAATTCCATCTAATGCCGCATGACTAATATGGTGGATATTTAATCTACTTCCTCTGCTAAAATTACTTTTGAGTTGCAGTGGTGATTTGGCTTGAAAAAAATATTTCCCTCTAGGAAAAAGAAATGCTGATCACAGATACAAAATATATAAAGAATGATTCCCCCCTCCCCTTTTTGTTTTCTTTGAAGGGGAAGGAAGGAGAGATAGAAACTTTCCAAAGAATCTTTTTTAAATTATTCATTTTATTTGAAATTTTACATAGAGACATGTTCTAATTAGATACAGACTTCTGATTTTAATTAAGTAGAGTGAAAAGACATAAGCAAGGCTAAAGTGAAAAGAAAACAGTATGTGGGAAAGTTCAAGATCTCTGATGAATGGTCTTACCATAATCAAACGTTCCTGAAATACAGTTCAATTGACTGTGATGATGATGATGACCATAATGAATAACAAGTTTGATTTTGGTTTCTGCAGACCACACAGAAGGGAGTTAAGATTTGATTTCTCTCCCTCTTGCTTCAAGGAGCATTGCTTGGTCCAAAAAAATTAAATAATATTGATTGCATCCAATGTTAAAATCTAAATTTTCAAGCTTGTGCATGGATTGATATGTATCCAACAGAAGGAAATCGTGCACTGGCTTAGGTTGGATGTGAAGGATAAGCCCACTGATAAAGGATAAGTGAAGATAAGAGAAAGTATTATTACAATCAGCTCCCACTTCATTCCTAAAGTTCATTCAATGTTGATCGAATCAACATTTCTGAGAAAATAATTTTCGTCCATTCTTTTTTTAATAAAGGTTGGCAGCCCTATTCTCACAGCCACCCTGCTTATAAAATTCTGTCCCACCGGAGACAAAGAATTTTGCCAACTGTAGGTATGGACCCAATACTGGGAAAGCCATTTTTACTTAATTCAAAGAATGAATTAAGTAGAAGCTTTTTAGAAGATGAGAAGAGAAGAAAAATGCCAAGAAGTTGAAAAGGCATCCAGCGGTTGGACTAGACTTGAAGAGGCTTTGTCCAGAGGTGGTTTTCAGCAGGTTCTGACCAGTTCTGGATAACCGGTAGCAGAAATTTTGAGTAGTTCGGAGAACCGGCAAATACCACATCTGACTGGCCCCGCCAACCCCATCTATTCCCTGCCTCCCATTGAGTCCCAGCTGATTGGCTGGGTTTTCTTTTGTTGTCCTGCACAGGAGAATGGAGCTGGAAAGCAGGTTAGTGGGGTGGGGAGGGAATGGAGATTTTACAGAATCCTTCCCCTGCCACGCCCACCAAGCCACGCCACTCCCAGCAAGCCACACCACTGCCACCAAGCCACGCCCACAGAACCGGTAGTAAAAAAAATTTGAATCCCACCACTGCTTTGGTCCCCATAGAATCATAGAGCTGGAAGGGACTTTGGAGGTTTTCCAGTCCATGGCAGGAGGCTTTATATCACCCCAGTCAAATGGTTGTCCGATCCTTTCTTGAACCTCCTGTCCCTCAAATTGTAGATATGACCTTTGGCCATCATCAGAACAAATGCCCATACTAAATTTTTGCTTAGAAAGATGTGTGAAGCCAAGTCAGTGATTGTTCATTTGTGGTTGAGTAAAGACTGATGAACACAGTGACCATAATTTCTCCCATTTCTTTTATTCCTAGTTTCTTAAAAAGGAAGAGGTCAGATTAAAGGGTGGCCCCACCCCATAATTCTGTTGACTCAACAAATGATCAAGTGGAGTTGAACAAGTAAGACCACACCTCGAGTACTGCATCCAGTTTTGGTCATCACACTATAAAAAAGATGTTGAGACTCTAGAAAGAGTGCAGGGAAGAGCAACCGGGATGATGAGGGGACTGGAGGCTCAAACATACGATGAACGGTTGCAGGTACTGGGCCTGGCTAGCCTAGGGAAGAAAAGAACCAGGGGAGACAGGATAGCAGTCTTCCAATATTTGAGGGGCTGCCACAGAGAGGAGGAGGGGGTCAAGCTATTTTATAAAGCACTTGAAGGCCCAACAAGGAATAATGGATGGAAACTGATCAAGGAGAGATTCAACCTGGAAATAAGGAGGAATTTTCTGACAGTGAGAGCATTCAGCCAATGGAACAGAAGTTGCCTTCAGAAGTTGTGGGAGTGCCATCACTTGAGACCTTCAAGAAGAGATTGGACTGCCATTTGTCAGAAATGGTGTAGGGTCTCCTGCTTGGATGGGAGGGGGGTTGGACTGGATGACCTACAAGGTCCCTTCCTACTCTGTTAATCTGTATCTGTATTTAAACTGAGTTAGATGAACAAATCATTGACTCAGCATAAGACAGCCTCAAATGCTCTTATTTCAGCAATAACCACAATATTTGAACTAACTGTAAATCTATTGGCCTGTTCTCTCTCTTCATGCTTGACAAGCAAGTTTGCTATTAAAATTCTACAAAGTCATTTACAAATGACAGCAAACCTCCCGTCCTCTTGTAGTCCCTTTCTAACACATGACAAAGTGATCTAAAGTGACAACCACCATGTGCAGTTAATTTATAGACAAAATGAATTTGGAGCAGGTACATATAAAGGTGTAAAGTGCTAGATTACAACAGATTTCCATGCCATATGCATTTACATGTGTCATGGAAGGGAGAGCGAGATGATTGAAATTAAATGGGTATTTTTTCCCCTAAATTTATACAAGGCTGTTAACTCTCAAAATATTCTTCCCTGAGTTACCTCTTGTAAATAGAAGAACATGTCATTTCATATACCACTTGGTATATTCTAATTATTTTTAAGAGCCCTGCTTTAATTTGGTGCGTTTTCATCTAGCATTAATTGAATTTTGAAGACCGCGTTAAATTAAGCTTTTGAACTTCACACAAAACTGAATTCCCAAAGTTAACCTAAATTCTGATTGCCCACCAAAACAGATTGCCCAGACTATGACCCTCTTAGCTGAGTTCAGCTATCTAAGTGATACAAAAAGGCCTCCTTGGTTTATACCATGATTACTGAAAATCAGTGACCATCATTTGAAGATAGGAAATGAATAGTAATTGTCCTGAAAGTCTTAAAATAGGTTTAATACAGTTTGATTTGGTAGAATGAATGAACCCAATCATTCTGGTTTGTAAACAGTGGTTTATATCTAATATATTACATGAACCCAACTAATTGTGGTTTAGCCACTCAATGAATGACATTCACAAGGTTATCCAGCCCTTGTTTGGAGTGATGATTGAACCTGGTTTGACATCTTATGAATCCATTTGTTTTCTACCTTGTAATTATGGGTTTTGGCCAGCTTCATACACTATCCAAGACAATTCATTGCAACAGGGATGAAAGAGAGCTGATTTCTTGGCTTTGCATTGCCTTAAATCTCTCATAGGCTGTGATTTCTCAGACTCCTGGAAGTTGTACTTCATTGGTGAGACCACACTTGGAATACTGTATCCAATTCTGGTCACCACAATGCAAAAAAGGCATTGAGAACCTACAAAGTGTGCAGAGAAGAGTAACCAAGATGATAAAGGGCCTGGAAGCTAAATCATGTGATGAACAATTGAGGGAACTGGGTGTGTTTGGTCTAATGAAGGGAAGGATGGTCTGGGTGTGTTTGGTCTAATGAAGGTGACTTGATAGCAGTCTTCCAATATTTGAGGAGCTGGCATAGAGAGGAAGGAGATTGACCAAATGTCCAAAGCACTAGTGGGCAGGAAAGAAGTAACGGATGGGAAATTATCTAAGAGAGATCCAATCTAAAACTAAGAAGAAATTTCCTGTCACTGAGAACAATTAATCAGTGGAACAGCTTACCTCCAGAAGTTGTGGCTCCATCACTAGGATTTTTAAGAAGAGATTGGACAACTGTCTCCTGCTTGAGCAGTGGGTTGGTCTAGAAGACCTCCAAAGTCCCATCCAACCTTATTATTCTAAGATACAGACCAGTCTTAAGTTAACAGAAAGTATCTGTCTTTCTTTCATCTCCTAAAATGACATGCAATGCATCAAGATGGAAGGGGTGAGTTGAATCAAGAATGGATGGTGATGGAGAACATTTTCAGAGGATAGGGAAGTCATCTAGTAGAAGCCAAAGAGTCTGAGCTAGAAGCTCATCATTTGATCAGTTGTGGGACAGGGGAGTCCAATTTATTAATGCATCTACCTCCTGTGTAATGGTGCACAGAAAGATCTGAAAGATATTGGGTCAATCCCTTCTTTTGTCTGTAACAGGTTAAGTTGCGCAATGCTCACAAATCCAAACTGATCTTGGACATACCTTTCTAAAGAAAATCTTAGATCAGGAAAGGAAGATATTTTGGTTGCTTAGGGGACATTTAATACCTTGAGGAAAGCTTGAGGGCCACAATGGATGAGACAACGTTACAGAGTGGGTGAGAACATCAAAATCCCTCTTCTTGTTCTATGCACATGATCATGAAATGAAAAACACCCGTGGAAGCCATTGGTTTGAGTTTCCCATGTATGGGAGCCCTTCACTTTCTTTTTCTCTCTTATTTAATCACTGCAATCAATGCATTAAATGACACCCATTTCCATTAATAGAGGTGGGGAAGAGAAGAAAAAATAGTTGGGGAGAAAATGTGAAGGTCTGCTGCTTTTGCTTTGAAAACTTTCCTCCCCATCATTGGCTTCTTCTTTCCTTTGATGTACTTTGAATATGGGGAATGCATTAGTGCTCTTTAACTTAGCTGCTTCTTTGCATTCTTGACAGTTAGAAGCAAAGAGCTACACATTATTTTGTCAAAATGTTTCCTCTGGGGAAGAGCTGGGACTTGGGTTTTTTCTTTCTTTCTTTCTTTCTTTCTTTCTTTCTTTCTTTCTTTCTTTCTTTCTTTCTTTCTTTCTTTCCTTCCTTCCTTCCTTCCCTCCCTCCTCCCTCCCTCCCTCCCTCCTTTCTTTCTTCCTTCCTTCCTTCCTTCCTTCCTTCCTTCCTTTCTTTCTTTCTTTCTTTCTTTCTTTCTGGCACAAAGGGAGGTTTAGCATTTGGGATGATATTGTACTAATGAAGGGGTATATTTCCAAGCATGCTAATGCACATACTTCTTCCTATGGTAGCACATTTGCCTATTACATCCTAGGAACAAATTCCAATAAGAGTAGGCAGGGGTGGAGTATATTTATCTCAGACATTTTGTGCCATGACCTTTCATTTTTTTTGTTACCAATCACAATGTGGCATGGAGACAAAGGATGATGTTATTTCTGCCACCTTCCTTTTCCCTCCCTCCCTCCCTCCCTCCCTTCTTTCTCTTTCTTTCTTTCTTTCTTTCTTTCTTTCTTTCTTTCTTTCTTTCTTTCTTTCTTTCTTTCTTTCCTCCTTCTTGAATCTATCTTTTGCTTTGGTGGGTCATTTGAATTAAACATGTAAATCCCAACATTCAAAACACAGAATGAATGGAGATGAGCAAAGAGTTTCAAAAGGGAGCTGTGTCAAACTCGAATATTGTCTTAGCTACGTGGGAAGACTTGGGCTTCTATTTCTCCAACCCTGTTCAGAACTGAGCGTGGGTAGAGTTTAAGTGGAGAAACATGTGGGACTTCAGCACAGAGAAACGATGTGGTATGTAATATACTAGGGCAGCTTGTTGGCTCTGCTCTGTCTCCATAAACTCTAAAACAAAGTCCTTTAGTAATACCAAGCCTTTCCATTAAAAAAAAGCAAAATATACTGCCTAGCCTAAAGCATTAGCATTTTATCAACTTCATCATCTCAGAAATTCTTACACAGTTTAATAAAATGTGCTACCCGATTCTTGTTTTTCTGCCACGACAGACTAACACAACTCTCAAACAAAGAAATATATTTGGCTATAATGTTGGCATTATAATACTTCTGTGTTCCGTATGGACTTCATGCCAATGGGGGCTCATTTGTTCTATCAAATATCAAAGCCTACCTGGTGTGGTGATGGCCATTTTTGCTTTGCTCGGGGTATCAGGATGGTGTTGAGCCTTGGAAACAAGTAGTTAGTAAGGTGGTGTTATGGTACCATGGTGAGAGCAAGCTGGTTTTTTTCCAAGGTAGATTCACATTTTATTTCTTTTCTTCTAATTGACTGCTTTGTAAGCTACCCAGGGTTTTGTACATAAGCTAGATGACCATATAAAAAGAAAGAAATGCAAGTATTTAAAGTATTTAAAGGAGTATTTTAAAGGAGATAGATAGATAGATAGATAGATAGATAGATAGATATGAGATAGATGAGATATAGATTGATAGATAGATAGAAGATAGATAGATAGATATGAGATAGATGAGATATAGATTGATAGAGAGAGATGAGAGATAGATAGATAGATAGATAGATAGATAGATAGATATAGATAGATAGAGATGGATAGATAGATAGATACATGATAGATAGATAGAAAGATAGCTAGCTAGCTAGAGATAGATGGATAGATAGATAGATTGATAGATAGAGATAGATGGATAGATAGATAGATAGATAGATAGATAGATATAGTTGATAGATAGATGATAGATAGATAGGGATAGATAGATAGATAGATAGATAGATAGATAGATATGAGATAGATGAGATATAGATTGATAGAGATGAGATAGATGAGAGATGGATAGATAGGTAGATAGATAGATAGATAGATAGATATAGTTGATAGATAGATGATAGATAGATAGGGATAGATAGATAGATATAGTTGATAGATAGATGATAGATAGATGAAAGAAAGGAAAGAAGGAAAGAAAAAAAAAGAAAGAAAAGAAAAGAAAGAAAGAAAGAAAGAAAGAAAGAATATACGCAGGTATTTAAAAGATGCACACATACACATTAAATAGCTTTTTTGTCATAAGTAATTTGCCAAAGTAGGAGAGGACTAATTTTCAATACTAGTCTCAGTCTCTATTTATATAACCTGCAGTTCCACAAAAGGGCTGCCAAAATCTAGATGCCAATAGTAACAAGAAGTTAGATTTTTCTGCATTTCCTGAGTTGCATCTAGCAATCACTTGGGTTTTGTCAGGAAATGATAAGCACTTATCTTTTATATGTCAAGGTAATGGCAAGGCTGGTTACAAAAAGGTTGTCAATTTTAATGTGACTGAGGAGTATAAACATTAAATACGTGACTACTGAAGGGCAGTCATGGGAACTATATTTAATTGGAATTAAAGTGAAAATGAATTAAAGTCAAATAGGCTTTCCTGTTTATCCTTATCCCTATTTATCTTTGCTTCTCTGTCCCCCACCCCAAAAGACATACCTTGGTGGTATCATGCTTGCAAGAGCAGGTTAACTTTAGAAGTGCCTCACTCAAAATTTCTCCCACAAAGTCAACTGACGGCTGTCAATACTGTACCATTCTATAGTAATACTCACTTTTCTTAGGGTTTTATTACAAGAATTGCAAGAGACAAAATGCTGCAAACTCATGCAAAAATATGTTAAAATAGTTTAAATAATCAGAACATATATAACACAGTGTTCTTAAATAAAGGTAGTCTTTGACTTACAGCAGTTTATTTAATTCAAAGTTAAAATGGCCCTAAAAAAAATCCGATGACCATTTCTCACTCTTATGATGGTTGCAGCATCCCCATGGAGACATGATCAGAATTGAGACACCTGGCAACCGATTCATATTTATGATGGTTTCAGTGTCCCAGGGTCATGTGATCCCCTTTAGCAACCTTCGGATGAGCAAAGGTCAACGGGGAAGCCAGATTTGCTTAATAAACATGTTACTAACTTAACAACTGAAGGGATTCACTTCTAACAATGGTGGCAAGAACAGTCGTATAATGGGGCAAAACTCACTTAACATATGTCTCACTTAGCAACACAAATGTTTG
Organism: Naja naja; assembly: GCA_009733165.1. Lineage (NCBI taxonomy): Eukaryota > Metazoa > Chordata > Lepidosauria > Squamata > Elapidae > Naja > Naja naja. The sequence continues at coordinate 18,275,037 of CM019163.1, forward strand.
GGTCAATTGCTGTTGTAAAATCGAGGACTACTTGTATAAGTGTTAAGGGTATGTTGTAGGTTGTGGGTTTGCTATAGCTATTTTTATTTTGTTTTAACTCTAAATTCTCTTTAGCATAGAGAATCTTTCCTGACTGGAATCACTTTGGAGAGCGAAATAGCTATATAGACTTAAACAAACAAACAGATAATATTTAATACTTCTAACATTTAAATCTTATTTACTAATCTGGAAGGTTTCCCAGAAATCTGAAACTTAAAAAGGTCAGTTTGAGGTGGGAGAAATTGGAGGAGGGAAAGGGGGGAAAATCTATGAATGCATCATTTGAAACTATATCTTTTATAATATCTGTAGTTCGCTTAAAGAGGGAAGAATTCCCCTTGTTACTTTTATTATCTTTCTTTAGTCCTGGTTGATGAGTGCAAGAATTATTTTTAAAATGTGTATTTCATTTGCCTTTCCCCCCTACTATTTTAAGTTAAAATATATTATAGATGGACACTGAGCATAATGGAAAACTGATTTATTGATTTATTTGGTTTCTATAGCCACCCATCTGAGCAAACAACTCTGAACAGCTCACAATTTAAAACGTATATTACAAAAAAAACCCTTTTAAAAATATTTGTTTTACCAATTTTTTTTTACAAATATTATTTTTCTTTTGTTGCCTCCAAATGATTTTAATGACGAAAGGCAACATTCTCTGGAGGTTGACTAGAAACTAAACCTCAGTGCTTGGAGAAGCTCAACCGACCCAAAATATTTCTACCATTCTAAAAAGAATTAGCTCAGAGCAAATATTCTTTCACTATTTTTATTCTTTGGTAAAACAAGGTGCTACCAAGGTGTCTCTTTTTCTGAGCCAGAACACAAAAAGTAGATGGGAATAGGGATAAATAGGAAAGTCCACCTGGGTTTAATTCAGTTCAATTTAATTCAAATTAGACTGGGGTGGTGTGGTCTTTTTAGAGTTTTATCTCTGCAATTTTAGTGTTAATTCGGCTTGATTGTTTAATCTGGTTTTAACTAATTTATTGTTGTGTGTTTTTATTTTGTAAGCCGCCCCGAGTCCTTTTGGAGAGGGGGCGGCATATAAGTCGAATAAATAAATAAATAAATAAATAAATAAAATATATGACTATGTTCCAAATGAATGTCCTTTTGGTTATTTGCTCACTGACTTTGTATACACTGACTTTGTATACAGTCTTCTTTTCTTTCTTTCTGTTTTCAGCAGAGGTTCAAGTGAACTTACCATTGTTAATTTCAATGTTTTCCATTCAGATGTTAAGAAAAGAATGAGGTGTAATCCCAACTTTCTGAGAGTTCGTAGTTGGGTTAAAGAAATAAAGGGTGTACTTTCTATCAGCAGTTAACTCATATTATTTTTTTAAATCCTCTAATAGCAAACACAGGTGTGAATGATAATTGAACTATAGACAATCGTGTCCAATCATGTCTTTTAATTGAGTGTCATGCCATTCAAATACATTATCAAAGAGTTTAAGTTACATAATTTAAACAATCAGGCTTAGATAAAGGGGAAAAATAACTCCCCAACCACATGTAAGAAAGAATTTCAATTAATGTCTTTCAATTGTACAATAATAATTACTTTTATTCAGATGCATATTCAACAATCAGTCCATTTATTTCCATTTGGTGATACTGAAGGCCATTAACTTGTAATTCTGTTGTATGTTATTTATGTTATTTTTTCATTAAACAGTAAATCACGCTTACATCTTATTGTTATTTACTAATTTGAAAGGTTTCCCAGTAATCTGAAACCCACAAAGGTCAGTTTGAGTGAGAGAAATTGGGTAAAAATAAGGGGAGGGAAATCTGTGAGTGCATCATTTGCAATACTATCCTTTATAATATCTGTGCTTCACTTAAAGAGGGGACAACTCCTCCTGTTACTTATATTATCTTTCTTTAGTCCTGGTTGCTGAGTGCAAGCATTATTTTTAAAATGCATATTTCATTTGCCTTTCCCCCTCACCAGCTTAAGTTAAAATGTATTATACAGATAGACACTCAATCTGACCTTATCGCTCTGCCTCTTCCCCACGTATTTTAGTTACATGTTTTATAGAATTTCAATGCAAACTGAGATGTTTAAATTGCCCAGAAGAGTCACTGGGAAATTATGAAATCTGGTGAGGACTTAAATTGTGACCTGCACCTTCACCTCACATGAATTTTTCTCATTTGGTACTTTCTAAATGTAATAGCCAGCCATTGTTGGAAAAATTGTAACGCATGGGGATTCTCTTCTGGGCATGAGAAAATTCTGGAGTCACCCTCGTCTTTCTCAAACCTACGTTTTCTAGGACCTGTTGAATAACCAACATGTCAACTCATCTTCCTCTTTGGTAACATGGAGAGATTCCCTTTTTTCCTTCCAGTGTATTAAAACGGTTGTGAGAATCTGCCTTTATTTTCCCAATCAGAAGAAAGCTTCCATTAATCCCCCATCAATCTCTTCAACAGACACTTGTTTGTTTCCAGATTGTTTGGTGGGTGTCCTCCTCTGTCTGCGACTTATACCTTGGAAGAAGGTTGCATAAATAATTCCATCCCACACAATTAATCTCTTTTGCCTCTGTCTCCCTCCCTCCCTCCCTCTCTCTCTTTCTCTCCCTTCCCTCTCTTTCTCTTCCCCTTCTCTCTTTCTCTCCCTCCCTCTCTCTCTTTCTCTCCCTCCCTCTCTCTCTTTCTCTCCCTCCCTCTCTTTCTCCCCTCTCTCCCCCTCTCCTTCTCCCTCTCTCTCCCTCTCTCCCCCCCTTTCTCTCTTTGCATAACAGATGGAGCGGTGCTGATTTGTTCCGTGTGCTGATCATGTGCATTTTTCAATCCAGGTCTGAGGGACAAATTGTCTTTTCAAAGCCACGCAGTTAAATTGAGTGGATTTACTGATCACTAAGTTCCTAGGTACATAAGACACATTTGAAACCTGTCGAAGCTGGCATTGATGTGACAGGCTCCATTTGAGAGTGGAAAGAATAAAAAATGAGGTAGGGGCCATCTGCTGCTTTGAGGAAAGAAGGCAGAGACAGAGAGACCAAATTCCTATTTCTGTAATGCTGATTGTCCTGCCTTCCTTGAAGAGGTCGACAGACTTGATGTAGCATCAATGCACAGATTACAGTTGTCTCAGGATGGCTCAAGGCCTTTAAAGCTGCAGGGAGAGAGTGTGGAACAATGAAAAGAATGCTGGGATTTGAACCAGTCTTCTTGCAGCCTGGTACCCCCAGATGGGTCGGATTTACAAGGCTAATCATCTCTTGCATTATGGCCATTAAGCATGATGGCAAGAGGATTCTGACAGCATCCTTCCAACTTGTCTGGAGGGCACTGGCAATGTTGGTTGGAGAATGGTTGGAGTGCGTAGCAGGCCCCACACTCACTCAATCACTAGCTGTCAAAGAGTGTTGTGATTTCAATCGACATGCAATCCTGATGTTCCTATGGATATTTTTATTTAATTTTAATTTAATTTATTTATTTTGTCAATCACTTACAAGGATAAACATAGTTGTGAATACATGAAATGAATACATATAAGAAAAATAAAAGAAACAATAGGACAGGAACGGTAGGCACATTGATGCGCTTATGCACGTCCCCTACAGACCTCTCAGGAAAGGGGTGAGGTCAATTGTAGGCAGTCTAAGGTTAAAGTTTTTGGGGTTTGGGGAAGAAACCACAGAGTCAGGTAGAGTATTTCAGACATTGACCACTCTGTTGCTGAAGTCGTATTTCCTGCAATCAGGTTTGGTGCGGTTAACCTTGAGTTTGTATCTATTGTGTGCTCTTGTATTGTTATGGTTGAAGCTGAAGTATTCATTGACCAGAAAGATATTGCAATGTATGATTTTATATACTATACTTAGATCAGATTGAAGACGGCGTACTTCTAGGTTTTCTAGGTCTAGAATTTCAAGTCTGGTGGCATAAGGTATTCTGCGACGAGTAGAGGCTAAGGAAGATGACCTCCAGAGAAACATGTTTTAAGTCCAGGGGAAGGAGGTAATAGTTGGAAGAAGATCAGGTAGATGTCTCCCTGATTCACTGGAGTATAAGAGTGGGAAGGTGGGATTGCATAATTAGACTCACAGGATTCTGTTCGTATATCTGATCTCAATAAAATTAGCTTTAGCCTTCCTGTGGAATTCCTGGTCTGGTCTGTCTAGTGGGGCTAGCAAGACAGACAGACAGACAGACAGACAGACAGACAGACAGACAGACAGACAGATAGACAGAACAGAGGATTGGACTAGTAGACCACACCTAGATTACTGCATCCAGTTTTATAGTCCCCACACTATAAAAATATATTGAGGCTCTAGAAAAAGTGTAGAGAAGAGCAACCAGGATGATTAGGAGACTGGAGACTAAAACATATGAAGAACGGTTGCAGGAACTGGGCATGGCTAGTCTAGTGAAGAGAAGGACCAGGGGAGACAGGATAGAGTCTTCCAATATTTGAGGGGCTGCCACAGAGAGGAGGAGGAGGTTCAAGCTATTTTCCAAAACATCCAAAGGCCAGACAAGGAATAATGGATGGAAACTAATCAAGGAGAGATTCAACCTGAAAATAAGGAGAAACTTTCTGACAGTGAGAACAATCAACCCATGGAATAGCTTGCCCATGGAAGTTGTGGGAGTGTCATCACTTGAGACTTTCAAGAAGAGACTGGACTGCCATTTATCAGACATAGTGTAGGGTCTCCTGCTTGGGTGAAAATTTGGACTAGATGACCTACGAGGTCCCTTCCAACTCTGATTATTGTAGGTCCAGGGTCCATTGGCAGCTCTATTCTGATTGATTGATTGATTTTCAGCCAGATTTGATGAAGCATGTCTTCGGAGCATTAGCTGTGTGGGATCAAAGAGAGAGAAGCTAGCAGGCACTGAAGGGTCCATCTTCCCTGTGGTCAGTAGATTTTTTTTTTAATTGCTGGGAGTTGCAAAACTTGTGGAGGAACCCTGAAATTATGGCTAGTGATGCAGCTATAACACTGGAGAAAGGAGGCCTCCTTTACACACACACATGCACACGCATACACACACACACACATACACACATGGGGACTTTAAAGGGAAAAAGGCATACAGTAAAGCTGGTACCCTTATTTCCTCCTAGGATAGCAAGTCATCAGAAAGCACACTCCCGAAAGACGCTTGCTGTGTCAATATACTTCATGGTAAATATAGTATGCTAGAAATCTAAGCTGTCATTGCTAGAAAATAAAACAGATACACATGTAGAGTGGCTATGCCTGACTCCACGTACTTGTGATTTTCCTGTATTTAGTGCATTTCCAGGTTAAATCTCTCCTTGACCAGTTTCCATCCATTATTCCTTGTTTGGCCTTCGGGTGCCTTGGAAAATAGCTTGACCCCCTCCTCTCTGTGGCAGCCCCTCAAATATTGGAAGACTGCTATCCTGTCTCCCCTGGTCCTTCTCTTCGCTAGACTAGCCATGCCCAGTTCCTTGCAACCGTTCATTGTATGTTTTAGTCTCCAGTCTCCTAATCCTCTTTGTTGCTCTGCTCTGCACTCTTTCTAAAGTCTCAACATCTTTTTTATAGTGTGGTGACCAAAACTGGATGCAGTACTCAAGGTGTGGTCTTACTTGTTCAACTCCACTTGATCATTTGTTGAGTCAACAGAATTATGGGGTGGGGCCACCCTTTAATCTGACCTCTTTCTTTTTAAGAAACTAGGAATAAAAGGAATGGGAGAAATTATGGTGGCTGTGTTCACTGACAGATCAATGCATCACAAAACTTCTTGATCATTGATAAAGAAAAACACATCAGATGAAGATTCAGTCTTTACTCAACCACAAATGAACAATCACTGACTTGGCTTCACACATCTTTCTAAGCAAAAATTTAGTATGGGCATTTGTTCTGATGATGGCCAAAGGTCATATCTACAATTTAAGGGACAGGAAGTTCAAGAAAGGATCGGACAACCATTTGACTGGGATGATATAAAGCTTCCTGCCATGGACCAGAAAACCACCAAAGTCCCTTCCAGCTCTATGATTCTATGTGGACCAAAGCAGTGGTGGGACTCAAATTTTTTTACTACCGGTTCTGTGGGCGTGGCTTGGTGGGCGTGATGTGGCTTGGTGGGCGTGGCTTGATGGGCATGACAGGCAAAGGATACTTCAAAATCCCCATTTCCCCCCCCACTAACCTGCTTTCCAGCTCTGTTCTCCTGTGCAGGGCAACCAAATAAGACCCAGCCAATCAGCTGGGACTCAATGGGAGGCAGAGAAGAGGTGGGGTTGGCAGGCCCAGTCAGAGGAGGTATTTGTCGGTTCTCTGAACTACTCAAAATTTCCGCTACTGGTTCTCCAGAACCAGTCAGAACCAGCTGAATACCACCTCTGGTCTCCAACACCGCGGATAAAATGATACAAATGTTTCTTGATCAAATTACAGAAAATCAGCGTTCTCCCCGCCCCCACAGTAATGTGGCATTTACACAACAGCTGAACTAATATTCAAAAAGGAGAGAGCTGCGATAGCAGGGCTACACCCTATTATATCCTGCCACCATTTTATCCCTGCTGATCTTTGATGCGTCTGATCAAAGTTTGCTTGTCAAGGCCCCCACATGACATACCCCTCCTTCTCCCCGCACTCCCAAAAGAAGGATCATGAGAGAGCGCCATCTTACAGCAATTTGGGTTACTTCTGGGTTGCTTTGCCACCGCTGCCTGGTTTTTGATAGAGGCTGTTGCCGAGTTTTGTGCATTCAGAACATGTCAAATACATTTGCTATGCTTTGAACATGAAAAGGCAGATAATTTTAGAAGCCAGAGAAGTACCGGGCAGGGAATGGGGTGGGGGTGGGGGAAGAGGGAGAGGTGGCAGCAGTGATGGCAGATTGGGGAAGGGGTGAGTACAGATTTACACACTGCTGCCTGGCTGTTTTGCAAGCTGTGTAATGCAGACCTGGGAGCAAACAGCCAGAGCATGTAAATTGCAAAGAAGCATACTCACCATGCAGTGCTCTATCCTTCCTATGAGAAGATTGCTACTCAAAGATGACACAGAGGGAAAACAAATCAGTGCTAAAGGAGAGGATGCCCATAGAAACTATCTCTGTAGTGACTGCTTTAGTAGTAGAAGTTAATCTGTTTCAGGAACACTGAGGCTTTAACCAGATGATGTAAAAGAACACTAAGACCTGTCTAGCATTCATGGAGGTTTCCAAGAAGAGACTGGACAGCCATTTATGATATAGGGTCTCCTGCCTGAGCATGGGGTTGGAATTGATGACCTCCAAGGTCCCTTCCAACCCTATCAGTCTATGTTTTGTGTACCTCACCAGCTTGGCTAGATTTAGCCTTGGTGAGCTTTGTACATGAGCAGTTGGTCTAGTTAACTCATTGCCTCATTAGTTAATTTGCTAAGAGGGTGAAGGGTGTTGCATCGAATGAGGCACAGAATCATCTATCTATCTATCTATCTATCTATCTATCTATCTATCTATCTATCTATCTATCATCTATCTATCTATCTATCTATCTATCTATCTATCTATCTATCTATCTATCTATCTATCTATCTATCTATCATCTATCTATCTATGTTAGGCAGGGGTGGGTTTCTACCGGTTCTGTCCAGCTCTGTAGAATTCTGTAGAACTCGGAAGAGCAGCAGACATAGAACCGGTTCTATGTCTGCTGCTGTATTTATTTATTTATTTATTTATTTATTTATTTATTTATTTATTTATTTATTTATTTATTTGACTTGTATGCTGCCCCCTCTCCAAAAAGGACTCAGGGCAGCTCACAAATAAAACCAGAACAATAAATTAATTACCTAAAATAAGATTAAATTAAACAAGCCAAATTAACTAAAAACCCATTAATAATTTATAATATAAAACCAATCCCCCCGAGGAGTCAGCACAGCCCAGCCTGTTCAAACAACCAGATTTTTAAATCATGGCAGAAGGTGTGGAGGTCAGGGGCCAGGCGGAGCCCCAGAGGTAGTTGGTTCCACAGAGTGGGAGCCACTACAGAGTAGGCCCTCCCCCGGGATACCACCAAACAACACTGGGTCGCAGACGGCACCCCGAGGAGTCCCTGCCTGTGCGCTCGTACAGGGCGGTTTTGGCCCACCCACCCACCTGGGCTCTTACCTGATCTTTATTTCCTGCTTTTTCAACTTCAGCTGCTGTCCGAGGCACAGCTGCGGTGGAAAAGCAGGAAAAAAATGCTGTTGCAAATGCTGCTGATGAAGATTTAGAAGCTCGTGCGCAGCATGCAAAGAAGCACATCATAAATCACCAAACATCATAAAACATCGTAAATCATCATGAACCAGTAGTTAACCCTGTCGGATCCCACCCCTGTTGTTAGGATATGTGCAGAGTAACCCTTGTATAGCAAGGATATGCACATGGAAATGTTTATGAGAACAGTTATGAATAAATATACAGCCACACAGAGTTAAATCAAGTTGTGTTAATGTTTACTTGAAGAAATAGCACAGTCCAATAAACAGTCCATGTCATACACGTTTTAACAGTCCAGAAATATCCAGTTATAAAGTCTTCTTACCAGTTTTCATGTCTTTTACAGCAGACAAATATCAAACCATAATACAACAGATAACCTTCGATATCAACAGAATATCAAAGTAGACAGGGTTAGTCAGTATCAGTCCGTAGTCAGTCAGTATAAGTATCAAGAGAGATCATCAGTGAGAAAGAGAATTAAACCATGATCTATAGCTCCCTCTTATGGCAACTTGCAGCATATTCAACCAACCAGAACATAGCATAATACATTACAGTATTGTTCCTTAAAGCTACAAACATATATATTTGTGGGTTATATATTGTCAACCCAACTATGTTGTTTTCATATACATAACATTCTCCCCTTTGGGTTGGTCAACATATAATACATTACGTCTTCAATTCATAACTTAATAACTTTACATCCTCATACAATTTCATAGAGATTAGAAGATTCTTTATCTAACTCTACATACAATGCTTGTTTAAACTCTTAGATTTACGTCTCTCTCTAATTGACCTTCTAGGAAACTCAGTACATGTTTTTGGTATATTTTCTTCCTCCACCTCCCCTATCGAATCCTCATCTTTTACAGTTATAGAGGGTTCTTCTTTTACTGATTCATTGATATTCCTATCATTTTTATGATCAGTGAACAATGGAGTTTTTACAATAATACTATGTTTTTTATCATTATATTCTTGTTTAAACTTTCTACAGCTAACATGCTCCAGAAATTTAGCACTTGCACTCCAATATATATTAGTAGTACCTGGCTCCCAAAATTTAAATACTCTATGATTAGCTCCATAACCTACAAAATACAATTTCTTAGCTCTATGTTGTCACTTTTGCCTTACTTGCATGGGAATATGAACCCATGCTGGGGTTCCAAATGTATGCAAATAACTAAGATCTGGTTTTCTTCTATGCCAACGAGTAAATGGTAATTCACCAGTTGTTGAATTTATCACATTATTCAAAACATGGTTAGCACACATTATTGCCTCACCCCACAGTTGCTCTAATATACCAGAATCAGACAACATATTCCTAGCCATAACTTGTAATGTTTGTCTTCTACATTCAATATATTTATTTATTTGTTTGGACTTGTATGCCACCCTATCTTCCGAAGGACTCAGGGCGGCTCACATCATAAAAACACACAATACAAAGATTAAAATTAAGTAAAAAATCATCAAACCTGATTCAAGCCAAACAAATTATCTAAAACCCAAAAGACACTAACATTTAAAAAGCTAAACCCCGCCCCCTCAGTCCAGGCCGGCTTGTTCGAATCACCATCTTTAGGCCGCGGCAAAAGGAGCGGAGGTCAGGGGCCAATCGTAGCTCCAGGGGCAGCTGGTTCCATAAAGTGGGTGCTCCCACAGAGAAGGCCCTACCTCTAGGGGCCACCAGCTGACATTGTCTGGCCGATCATACCCCAAGGAGGCCCTGTCTGTGGGCGTGCATCGGGCGATGGGCATTCGATGTATGGGCATTCAATATATGAGTTATGTTGTGGTCTATAAGGATCAGAACGCTCATGTTCAATTCCAGCTTTTCGTAACATGGTTTCAAATTTGTTATTCAGTATCATTATTCATAATTAATCTAATAATTTTCTGTTTCTGTTTTCTTTCAGTAAATTTTAGCCAGTTTACAAAATACTGGTATGTTTCTTGCTTTGTTTTCATTAGGTAACAGAAACCATATCTGGGAAAATGATCCATAATACTCAATATATAACAGGCTCCACCTATACTAGCTTTTCTAGGTCCAATGATATCAGCAGACACAACCTCTAATGGTTTACTGGTTTTCAGTCCATTTACCATATTTTCAGAAATTACCTTGTTTTCCTTTTGATTACAAATATTGTAATCTAAATACTTTATACAAGGTTTTAAATCTATACCAGTAGACAACTCAACAGTTTTCTTGAGCATTTGAAGTTTATATGTCCTATACACCTATGGAGTAGATGAATACATTCATCATGAGGCTTCTTATTCTCATAGACTGAGTTAGTATTACTTGATGGATCATCATTTATAATAAACAAACCATTTTCCAATCTTGCAGTAATGCTTTTACCCTGTTTGTCTATTAAACATGTATCTCCCTTAAATGTTACTACAAATCCTGCTTTTTCCATTTCTCTTACAGATAGCAAATTAAACTTCATTCCAGGTACATATAACATTGGTAAACTTGCATTAACACATGAACAATATGCAGTACCTTCTCCATATGCTTTCATTTTCCATCCATTAGCTAATGATATATGCTGTTTACTCTTTATCATGTTTACAAACCTCTCTTTACTTTTAGTTATACACTGCGATGCTCCACTATCAACTACCCATATATCATGGTTTACAGTTGTAGTTGTATTTGATATTGCTAAACTAACATTCTTATGAGCTCTCTGTATATTATTCTGTTTTTTTTAAAATTAGATTTATATTCTGCCCTTCTCTGAAGACTCAGGGCAGCTTACAATTTTTGGGATACAACCCAAGTGCTCAGCAATAGCCTTCATTCCACTGTATATGCCTGCTTATTACTAAGCGGCATTTTTACAAAGTGAGCTTATTGCCCCCAACAATCTTGGGTCCTCAATTTACCTACCCTGAGAGGATGGAAGGCTGAGTCAACCTTGGGCCTGGTGGGATTCGAGCCTACAATAATTGCAGGCAGCTGGAACTTAAGTGCTAGGCATTTAGCACCACCAAGGCCCATGTTTCTTACCCTTTTTACAGTATCTGGCTATATGTCCTTTAACCCCACAAGAAAAACATTTCCTAACAATATAGGCAGTTGAAGACAGTTTTTCTTCCTGTGGTTGTTTTTCTCTCAGTTGGTTTCTATCTTGCCTTCTTCATGATTCTTCTAACAGTCTTCCAGTTATACCAGTCAATGTAAG